>VZRI01012085.1:55421-173834 GCA_013397515.1 Upupa epops | reverse complement strand
CCAGAAGCTAGGGTGAGCTGGCACTGCCCACAGTCCAGAAGGCCGTGGCTACCCCTGCAGAAGAGCTGCAGCCAGGTTTAGGCTCTTTTGTGTTCCACCCTTCAGTGGCAGGGAGTTGAGAACCACTGCTTGCACACCCCACCTGGAGAGAGCTCTCAAGACTTATCACAGCAGAAGCATGAGAAAGACAAAGATGTCGAAGGAGATGACGAAGAAAGACAAAGAAAGAAAAGGAAGCAGGAAATACCTTCCCTTTTATAGACTCTGTCCACCAATCACCTGTGCAGTCCAGACACTGACACAGGAGATCTGCTAGGAGAGCTACCTCCAGCTTCAAAATAAAATGTTTTTTCGGCATAAAAGCACCACTACTAATAGTTAAAAACTTGGGAATTTTCAAACAAAGACAGAACCATATTAAAAATACTCTGTGCTATGGATGGGAAGTTTACCATTCTATATTATTGGGTTCATCACCATATTATCTACAGAGGTGTCAGTCCTGTTCTTGAGTTATCTGACCATGGAAAAGAATTTAGTGATTGTCTTTCAGTAATATCTGTCCATGAAAGCAGCAGACAGTAGTGATGCTTACATCCACATGGATTGCTGGATTTGTGGTAGCAATAATCCCAGTCTAGGGTGAGGATTTTTTAAAAATAATTACAGGGAAAATGTAACTGTTTTTGCACTGAATTATGATCAAAGAAATTTGAAAAGACAGGTATTTCCTTTGTATATTTCTGCATAATTTGAATTCTGTTATAAGAACTGATTAGTATTATTTTACTAGAAAAATGGACTGTCTACAGAACATGTTCTGATACATGTGCCTTTCAACACTTTGTTAATGTTCATGTTCTAATGCTTCCCAAAGGCCCACACAAGGACCAGAGCTTCACAAACAATATGCTGGCTGCACACTTATCATAGGATCATAGAAAGGTTCTGACTGAATTGTCATCAATATAGTTATGTCCTGCTTTCAAATACTTTTAGTTTGTTTTAATCCATATTTCTTAGCAAAAAGCCTGTTTTCAGGTTGTGGTGGGTTGACCCTGGTTGAGTGTCAGGTGTCCATCATTACCCTCCCTCAGCTGAATAGGGAGAGAAAACTTAACAAAAGGCTTGTTCATCAAGGACATCACTCACCAGTTTACTCAGGGAAATTGATTTGATTATTGCCAATCAGAGGTCAAAGTAGGGCAATGAGACATAAAACTGAACCTTAAATCTCCTTCTCTCTACCCTCTCTTCCTCCTAAGCTTAACTTTACTCCCAATTTCTTTACCTCATTCTCTGCAGCAGTGCAGGAGGACAACATAGGAGGTTATAGTTGGTTCATCAAATGCTTTTTCTGCTGTTCCTTTGTAGTGGGAAGACTCTTCACACTCCTGCCCTGCTCCATTGTGGGATCCCTCCATGAATTTCTTCAACTTGAGTCCTTCCCATGGGCAGCAGTTCTTTACAAATTGCTCTGACATGGATACCCCATGGCACCCAAGTCCTGCCAGTAAACCTGCTCCAACTTGAGCTTCTCTCACAGGTCCTGCCAGATCCTGCACTAGTATGGGCTTCCCAAAAGGTCACAGCATCCTTTGGGTATCCACTTGTGCTACAGGCTGCAGTGAGACATGCCCTACCATTAATCTTTATGGACTGCAGGGGGACAGCCTGCCCCTGCTCTGGTGCCTAGTGCATCTCCTCCCTGCCCTTCTTCACTTACCTTCGTGTTTGCAGAACTGTGTTTCTCACATACTGTCACTCCTCCCTTTGAATACAAATTATGCACGTTTTTTTCCTCCTTAAATGTATTAGCACTGTTGCTGACAGGCTCAGCCTTGGCCAGTGATAGGTTTGTTTTGGAACTGGACAGTATTTAGCCTATCGGACCTGTCACCCTCCCACTAACAAAACCTTGCCACAAAAACCAAGTACACAGGTGCTGAGATCTTGAAACAGCTCCATCAATGGCTCTCAGATGCTTATTGGAGTACTCCAGCCCATGGAGTTGCCATTTGATGATCTGTTACATGCCTTGCTCTGCAACACAGCACAGTGCAGTTAAAGTTCAGGTTGCATAGCTTGTTCTGCATGTGTTCCTCCATCAGTAATTTGAAAGGGATATTTATACAGAACTGATGAATCCACTCTGAAATTAACATATTCGTCAGATTGGTTTATCACTGCTGGGGAACATGTTCTTTCTGTACTATGTGAGAGTCATGCAGCTGGTTCCTTTTTCAGATTGACTGCAGCATTTCTAGTCAGGAGACCAGATCTCTGTGGAAACACGAGTCCATCCATACTGTGCATTAACTGTTTCTATAGCAGCTTCATACAATTTATTCACATGTCGCTGTGTAACAGATGGAGGGACATGTGAGCAGGCTGTGTGACACTAGACAAAACTGAGGAGCTGTTTCTGACATAGGTACTAGAGATATGTTAATGTAAAAACTGTAAGAAAATAATTAAAGAGATTTATATGGACAAGTGGTGGAGAGAAAGAGAAGGGAGGAAAGACTGTTTCAGTGCCATTTGTTTCAAACCTTGTTTCTCCACAGGTGTGAACTTGCCAACCCCCTGCACAGGTCAGCATGTTTTGTTCTGTTCAGAAAACTGCACTTCACACATCCAAAACAAGGAGTCACATACACAAGGATGCTGCATGTTGGCAATCAGTATTTTTTAAATAGCATTCACTGATGCCACCTGCTGGATTTCAGTTTTTGTCATTGAAATCCACTGCTTATTCCATTTGGAAATTCCAGGTAATGCTGTGTGTGGGATTTCTTTCATTTCAGTTTGAACAAAACCAATTCTGCCAGAGGAACTCTAGGCAATAATTGGTGAAGAATAAGTTTTGCTCAAAATATCTGACATTTTCTAAAGTCAGAATTTGAGCTTTCATGTACATACACAGAGTCTTCAATCCATGTGTGTTAGTGAGAATGAAAAGAGGCTCTCTGTGAGGAGCTCCTCTTCAATATCTGCAAAAGCCCACAGCAATATGTGTAAGTCCATTTGATCATTGAGAAACCAAGACTTCAACAGGATGGTCTTTTTGCAACACAGACACCACATTTAAAAAATGGAAGTGATGATTTTCAGGGAGTCTTGATGATACTACAGGCCCTTCCTGCTGCCACAGGGCAGCACATGCACTTCCCTGCTAGCCCACAGAGGAGGTACACAATGCCACAGCTCTCCATCACCTCGCTGGTCATACACACCCTGCTAAGCTTGCATCTGATAGCGGGTGACATAGTAAGAGAGGCATCCTGCTTTCCCATTACAGTTCTATAAAACTGATACTACGCTTGTAGATAACTGGATAAATAATCTTCTGTAACATGAAGGGCATTAAAGAAATGCAATAAATTGTCAATGGTTTTATCAAATGGTTTTATCTGCAAGTGGCAGTTTCTCAGCAAGACAGAAACAGGTCGTAACTACCTTACAGATGCATTAATCTCTTCAAGATTCATACGTAGATCATTTATGACAATTGCCAACTCTGTACTCTTCCTCCTGGAAAATAAAATCAAACCTATTGCATTTACCAGAGGAGATTTGTACAGCAGACTGAAACTCAGGCAGGCTGTGCATTGCGGTTTTAAACAACAATACTTTACTACTGTTCATACCTCTTCCCTCCAGAATCAGTGTATCTGTACTTGCTACCTATAGTCTTCATCTATAGAGATGAAGGGAAAGGACTTTAGTCTCACTTGGTCTGTACATGTATATTTTTATACATATGTACAATTTCAGATTATATCCTCATAGAGTTTCTCCCAGAGCTGGAAGTTGTCAGTGGGAAAAAGCCAGAACATTCTATGTGTCTTGTACATCTATATTAATCTTGTAAGGTTTAAGTAGCAAGCAAGCTCTGTAGAGTGGTGAATGTCTCTTTGTGCGCATGAAACCTCTACTCAGAGATGCAAGACCCAAGCAGTGTTATTACAATATTTTTAAGGTACTAAAATGTCAAGTGAAACTTCCTGCACAAGCAACAGAGCCCAGACTGGAATAAAAATTAAATAATGAAGCTCTCAGAACGACCCTTGAAAGCAGTCAATTCAGTTTTCATTGCATCAGTTTTTATGAAGCATGGACATCCGGACTGCATGGGTAAGCACATGTTTGGGAGAGCATTTATAGGCCTGAGGCACTTGCAAAGAAGAACAAGTGCCTGTTATTAGTTATGTTTTCATAACCACCTTAGCTGTATTTTCACTTTATTGCATATGAGCTGCCTACCTGTTATATAAATAGAAAAGAATCAAGCTCTTAGAAAAAGTGGAAAGCAAAACTTTCTGCACACTCGTACTTTTAAACACTATGTAATAAAGAAAGCTCCAGAAAGTGTTTTTTGAAGCTACAGTTCATAAATAATTGTCATCAATCAAAAGGGGTTTGGCACAATGAGGAAAATACAGAAAGGGAAAAAACTCCCACTTGTATATGGGTACAACATTGAAGATAAGGAGGAGCTTGAAGAGTAAATATTTCTCAACTGAGATGACAAAACTATGTGCTTCAGGCCCACCCAGACTGTGAAATGAGACAGGTATCTCTGAACCACCAAGAAGGCAGGAAAGTCAAGTTCAATAATAAGGTCACTGTACTGTGGCAATGAGTCCAGCTGTGAGGTTTTGACCCAAGTATTCACACAGCCCACATTTTAGCATGGAATTCTGTCTGAATAAACCTGAATTTCCATTTAGGTATCAGGAGATACTCTCAGTTAGTGACCTAGTCAACCTACTTTCCAGTGTTGAGTGGTACTGGGTATCATCATTTCATGTACCCTGTCCTGCTTGGCCTGAACAATCTCTGGAGCCTGCTGGTTTCAGCATGTGCCTGGTGATAGCACAGCAGGAGTCCAGGGGCAGAGGAGCTGTAGCAGCTTGTGGGTTCATATTGGTGGTTTCTCTACACATAGCTGTGGAGAAGTAGGTTCTTGCTGTTGTAGGTGCTATAGGAAGTGCACTTCTTCACACACAGCAGGACTCTGGATACACCCAGGCTGTTACAATAGGCAGGGATTACAGAGAAGGAGCAAAGTAGCCCCACTGCTTTGTGCTCACACTGGGACAGAAGTCAAGAGGACAGCACCCCAGTATGGCTGCTCTGCCATCTAAAATACATGTTGGCTCTGCAAACAGGTGCTGCCATCTACCTATCGTCCAGATTTCATATGGCTGCCCTGGAAAGCCCTGGTGAGGCAACTTCCTCCACTGAACCCCTCATGACATACCAAACTACTGTGCCTCTGTAGCAACCTATATGCATTGCACCAGCTAAATAGTAGAGAGGGGAAGGGAAACTGGTCTTGAGTACACCTCTTTGGACTCTTCTCTAGGATAGCGCAGACACAATTTTTCATGCTTTTCTCTGTGATAAAAACTTTACTTGAACTGGTTCTTTCTCTTGAGCATTGAAAAGTAGAACTTGATCTTTATCCAGCCTTGACTATTCACCCAGATTTGATTTTAAAAGGCAGAAGGATACTTTCACACATTCATTGGAAATCTTTTCCAGTGAGGATGTCATTAAATGTGAACAAACAAGTGAATTCAAAACTGTCTTTTCTGAGCTTATGGTTGCAGTAATTAAGATCCCTGTGACTAAGAAAGAAAAGAAAAAGCTTTGCTTTTCTTGACTAAAATGTCTTACATGTTTCATTGGTAATCTTTAAAAGCCATTTGCTTTTTGCAACACTGCTACCTTTTAGCCTACAAGTTGTAAGTCCTGATGCTCCTATCCTCCTATGGTAAGATGTAAAAAACCTAATCATAAAAAGCAAAAAAGGAGGAGTTACGCACAGAATAAGAGATTACAGAATCCCAGAACCCAGAACTACAGAAAAATTGAGATTCAGATGCAAAAAGTCTTCCAAGATTATGTCCACCTTGGTTTTGAATATCTCTCTTTTCAACGTCTCTCAGTTTGCTCTTCCGGTGTCTGATCATGGTACAATAAAACTATTATTTCTCTTACATTTAAACAGAATTTCCTGTATCTAAATTTATGCACACAGTCTCCTGTCCTGTCATCAAGCAGCACAGGGAAAAGTCTGTCCAAGTCTTTTTTACTCTTCCCCAAGCAGGTACTTACAAGTGTCGGTAAGATCCTGACTAAGCTTTCTCTTATCCAGGATGATCATTTCCTGCTCTCTCAACCTCTCCTTCTATGTCCAGTCCCTTCATGTATATCTTCCTTGATAACAGGCCAGTACGTACATGTCATTTCACCTAACTGTCCATCTATCTAGTTCATATTTCATCAGTTTGTCTGAAGGACATNGGGGGGGAAGGAGATTTGGGGGATTGGTGGGGAGGAAGATTTGGGACATTTCCCCCCCCCCTGCTTCCCATGACCAGAAGATCAGAACAAATTGCTGTGCCTGAACAAATATTGTTTGTATAATTGCTGACCATGGAGAACTAAAAGGAGAGTTGCCTTTCTACCACATGANTCCTGACTAAGCTTTCTCTTATCCAGGATAATCATTTCCTGCTCTCTCAACCTCTCCTTCTATGTCCAGTCCCTTCATGTATATCTTCCTTGATAACAGGCCAGTACGTACATGTCATTTCACCTAACTGTCCATCTATCTAGTTCATATTTCATCAGTTTGTCTGAAGGACATTATGGGAGACAGTGTCAAAAGACTTACTACAGTCGATGTAAACAGCATCCACCAAGGCAGTCATCTCATTGTAGACTATCAAGCTGAGCAGGTATGATTTCCCTTTCCTACAAACATGCTGACTGTTCCAAATCATCTGTTCATCCTTCCTGTATGTTTGGAAATGGCTCCCAGGATTATTTGCTCCATCTTCTTCCTAATGATAAAGGTGAAGCTGTGGTTTCATGNAATATTTTTTCTCTGTTGTCACTGGGATGTGTTTAACAAGCTAATAGGAAAATCCTAACAGTTGTCTTTACAACATAATTTTTTGATGGAACACAGCGACAAATCAAATTTCTTGTCCCTCAGAGCTAGAACATCCACCTGTGCTTTCATCAGTGAATGACTGATAAAAAATCTTTCAGCTTTGGAAAATCCTAACAGGAGATGCTATAACTCAGAGCTAGAGCCTTTAATGGTAATTGTTTGTACTGTCCTACTTGAAAGACAAGATAAAATGGATCACACTGGACTGGCTGCAGCAACACTAAATTGTGTCCAGAGGATGATCGATTTTAGAAGTCTCGCAGAAATTCATGTCATTCAGCATGTTTAATGTTTAGGATTCTACGATAAGTATGTGCCCTTAGGACTGTTCTGACTGTTCTGAAACACTGTGCATTATTCATTGTTTGCCCGGGATAAAAACACTTGGTCTTCCTACTCTGAACAAAGTTTGTTCAAGGGGTGTACCGTAACATCAAAAAAAGGTCTCCTGAGGACAGTACATGAATAATGGAACAGAAAGTAAAGTTAGTCACCTTCCCGTCTGCATAAATCTATAAAAAGTACTTCAGTATGACAGATGATGGAGATGGTAGATGGAATGTTGAACTACATCTCTGCACTGAAGCCTTAAATAAATTATATATCAAAAGAAAGCATCTTAGTTCTAAAGAAAGGCTGCATCAAAACATATGCATGGCTTGGGCTGCCTTCTCCTGTTGTTCTAGTGTTTAGAAGTCAATAATATCAATAGAGTCTGAAAGATCTTCATTGGTATGAGTACTATTTTAATGTTACCTGTTCTGAAGCCTAAACATGCAAGAAAAAGAATGCACTGGAATATCCACTTAATTTAAGGTTAAAAATATGCAGTACTGGTTGAAAATGGATTTTTAGTCTAATGTCTTTGTCCACAATTTGAATCCCACTAATAATAACAAAGGTGCAGGTAATGCAACTATCTCCTACATTACATCCCTTCTTACTTGAAAAGGCTTACAGACCCCCAAAACATCCCAGGAATTTATCCTGCACCTAAAAACAGTCTTTTGGGGACTGCAACTAGCCCTGCAGTTCCTGAAGCACAGAATAATGATAGTTTTTGCAATTATGCAATTTTATCATTTAAAAGTTAAAGTTAAAATGTTTAATGTGAACACAGAAGCAGTTCTCCTCTTTCAAGGTTTGTTATACTTCATTTTTACACTCCCTTCCATTTGCCAACCTTTTCCCCATCTGCATTTTATTCCTGCATTATTTTCCAGCTGCAGTTTGTGTGCACTGATAATAACATCGGGTAGAGCTGCTGCTTTTCAGTAGCTGACATTTTAGTTACTTTTGCTTTGCTTCTGCTACCACACATAGAAAGGGGCAACAGAATGACAATGGAGGAATTGGAGAGTAAATAATCTCGTTTGTAAAGGTTCACTAAGCAGCACAGCACAAAGGAATTAACAAGATGTTTGTGGCAGCTTTTTAATCACTTCTCTAACATGTGGGAGACTTTTGCTGCAAAGGAAAATGTATCTGAAGAAAGGAGTTCACTTTCATTTTTGCCCTTCATGATAGCAGTATTACAAATAATAGTAGTCCTTGGGTTTTATTTCCACATCACACTTAATATTTCTTAGATGCTCCTAGAGAGCACACTTCTACAGCTGTTTCAAGCATCTCCATGTCAAGTGCCCTAGGCAAATTTACCATATAAAACCTGAGAGGCCCTTTGGCGTTAAAAATCTGCCACCAGAGTTTCTGGCATCCATACGAAGCCCTTGCTGACCTTGGCCTTAATATACTTCCCCCATCACAGTCTGGGATGCCATCATACATGTAGCTCAAGGGAAGGGACCGCTTCTGCTGCAGGCTTCCAGCATTCACACAGACCCCAGTCGTTCCCACATGACATACCCATGGAACTGAGAAAATGGGCAGTGGAGAGCCCAATGGGTGCTTCAGACAGCTCCAGACAATGGACGAAGCACCACCTGGCATTCTGCAACACCAGATGTATAGAATAACCCAGGAGTCATGCTACCAAAACTGACAGCAGTCATCATTTTAGGATCAGGAATTTCCCAGCACTTTGACAGCAAGGCTGAGAGTCATCCAAGGGCTACTAGGCGAAGGTGAGAGGGAGGGAATTTATTCATAAGAAAAGTGTCATAAGCAGAGTTAACAAGAGTGCATAGCCTGTAAGGCTTCAGTGTTCTTGCACCAAACACCAGCAGTTGGTTGCACAGCAAGGAGAGCTCAGACTGTACCTATTTAAAGGGTAGCAGAGCTCTGACAGCATAATGATATTCCTAAGGACCTCCAGGGTAGAAGGTAGCTTTGTTGCATCCGACCTCTTCCCTCAGGACTGTGTTGGCCAGGAAAAGTCTAGCTATGTGGAACTGCTGGCTGCCTTGCTTTCCAACACAGGCAGTATTAAACCATTGGAGTCATTGACATTATGAACACTGTATGCAGGCAGTGACTTTCAAAGTAGTCACTCTTCTCCTTACAGCTACCTAATAGTATGTTGTAACCAGGCTGGTACTGGTCTCTTTTCCCAAATTCCTGATGATAGGATGAGAGGAAATGGCCTCAAGTTGCATTAGGGGAAGAGTTTAGATTGGATCCTAGGAAGAAGCTCTATACTGAGAGAGTGGTTGAGCACTGGAACGGGCTGCCCAGGTGTTTAAAAACCAAGCACTTGAGGTGGTGGTCTAGGGGTTAGGGAGATGTTGCCAGGGTAAAGTGCCTGCCCTTCACCAAATCATACAAATGTTCTCTATCACTTCTTTCTATTACAAATACTTGGTCAAAGGGAAGGAGTCCCCCAGCCTTTGGATGCTAGGTAAACTTCTACCAGATAGCTTCCCAGATGAATAGGATGAAGTGGGACCAGGGCTCATCCTCTGTGAGAATTTTGAGAAAACCAGAAGGACCAGAATATTGGCTCTTGATAGTGCAAAGTTAAGGTGTTTTAATTGAAATATCTGTAGCATTTCCATTTTCCCTCTTGAATCAGTTGTGCATCTTGGGTACAAATAAGCAAACATCCTTCTGCTACCAACTACCATAAAACTGCCCCTCAGCTCTCTAAATTCAGCTTGACTTAGCACGAGAGAAAAATTATCCCCGCACAGGAATATCCAAACACAGGAGCTGACATCAAACATTGAACAATCCTCCATTGCTTCATATATACAGAGGAATTTGCAGTCATTTGGAGGTATGAAACTTCTCTGCTCTGATATTCTGGGGTCTTTTAATACCACTTGTGTAGAGCAGCTTCAGGCACTTAGAGAAGATGGTAAAAAGATGCTAAGACCACTGCCTGAGAAATTCAACTTTAGCTCTAGGAGTACAAGAGTTCTGTCGCCAAGTAGATCTGCTGGAACAGTTTTACTAATACCTCTCACACACCAAGAATCAGATCATCTCATCAGCATCCAGCTGCAACAGATGGGCTGTGCCATCAGAAAAATGTGTCCTGGAGGACACGTTTTTGGCCAGGGAGCTTCTCTGTACATCTCTACTTCTCTGTGCTGAACAACTGTTTCCTCTTCTTGCCCCCATCCCAGCATGGTGCTAAGTCAGATTTTCTTGCAGGGCTACCTCTCAGCCATATCACAGTATTGCTGTAAGGGAGAGAGGTCAGGGATCAGCAACTGGAGATAGGAGAAAGCATGGTACCACTTTGAGTGGCTGCCAGCCACTTTAAATCAGCTTAAAGAGGTCATGAGACCACAGGTGGACACTGGGGTTTGGAGCTTCACAAACAGAAGTGTCATAATTTGCTTTACTGTTTACAAGTAAGAGAGAAAGGAGGGCTGCAAACACCCCTCTTCCTTTTAAGTGAAGGAAGAGCTATATATAATCTGAAAGTACTAAAAAATATTTTTCTCCTACCCATTACTCTTAATCTGTAGATCTCAAAGCCACTACTAATGATTTTTTAACACAAACCCTTCTTTTTTATATTCAAGTATTCTCTGTGAGTTAAAAACTGAGTACTCATACAAGATCACTGGACACGATCTGAAGAAACATTTTCTTCCACCATGTAAACCTAGTGAAATGCAAACAGTGAACAACCATCCACATAAAAATCGGGTCCCTTTCATTACTAGTGTTTTAAGATTGTATTAGTAACACAATAAGCAGGAATGTCTAAAGCGTCAGGTTTTATTGATAATGTCTGTTGAAAGCAGATATGTATTACAGCATGTATTGCTCAGAAATATTTGTAATTGCATTTTCTAATGAAGAGACAGCTCACAGAATCCTCCAAAAGGCAGGTATGTACTCCTGGGCTTCTACTAAATCAGAAAACATTAAATGCACAGTTCTGCCCAGAAGCTTTAAAATAAAACTGATTAAAAGATTTAAGGCAAGTTTCAAAAAACATATTGTCTGCCTTTCAAAACAGCGCAGAAAGCTGCATCCTATGACATTATTTTTATGTGTTAGTTTATTAATTGTATGGAATCTTTTGGTTTTTCTAAGATTACATTCAGTTTTTTAGAAATCATGGAGTTATTTATGAAGTCATCATGAGTATGCAGTTAATTTCCTCCTAATTTCTTGGACAATTAATTAAGACAATTAAAACAATATTTGTTTCCAAACCAACATCCTTAGTTATTGTGGGTAGGCAGACCAAGTACTTTAGAAAAGTGGACTCAGAACTGGGTCAGGACTTTTGGTGAGCCAGTATCTTGGTATTCCAAAGAAATATTTCTCATGGTTTCAGAAAGCAGAAATCAAAAATAAGTAAAATGGAAAAAAAAATACAATTGTCTCATCATTAGCATTTCCACTAGTAGATAAACCATTAAATCTTAGTGCTGAGTTTAGCTTAAAGTTATAGTATTCCCAGTAAACAGATTATAACCTAACATGAAAGGACTTTTAGTGTTCTGGGATATAGTAAAAAAAAAAAATCCACACTGGTAAATTTAGCTATCTAGGGTTCAGATTTGATCTATCTAGACTTTCTGGCACCACTGATTGAAATCCCTTTAGAATTGACTCATCCTTGATTTTCCTGAGAGTGCTAAATTGGGCATATTTATGTTTGGACCTTTTGGACCCAGACCTTGCTCTCAGGATACACAAGATGCCAGATTTTTTCATGCCAAGATTCTCAAACCACATATGAAATGTATTTGCCTACACTTTTCCTGCAGTTAGGAAGATTTATGAGTAACGCACAGCAGTATCTTTCTTAATTACTGATCCATGCAAAGTGTCATATCTATTTCATAGATTTCAGAAATATTTTGTGACGGGGCATGTTTGTGCACTGCCTTAAGTTTTCAAAAACAATAATTTTATGTGCAGAAAAGGTATATTCATATTTTAAATTTGAGCTCTGAAACATCCCTCCAGCTGGTCAGCCTTGTGGGTTTGATAGCAAAAAGCTGAACCAGTCTTACCAAGATTCCTGGTAGTCTGTATGAAGCCACATGATTCCTGACACCTGTCAGTCTGTATGAAGTGATGTCATGGGTCAATGCAAACAAACTTGGACAGAAAGCAGCATGCCAAGTACTTGGGCTGGCATAGGAATCAGTATCTCATGGCTTTGTAAATCCAGCAGTGACCATATGAAGTCTGGCTAAATAACTTAAAAAACTGAACTTAACTGGCTCCTTTAGGGAGTGTGGTTCATGCAATGATCCTAACTATTATCTCATTAAATCCATGACCAGCAAGTATTTTGGTCATGAGATCTACTGAGCTAAGGGTAACAGTGATCCCCCCATTTCCAAGTACTCTTGAGTACTGGCTGTGGTTGTACAAGCAGCTGACTTTATCATGATTTACCAAAATGGCATGTCTTACCCTCATTACTTCTCCACTCTTCTTATTCTGACCCTCTTAATTGCCCAGCTATGTGGGCAACTTTTGTATTAGTTCTGGTATTTATCCAACCTTTTTGTGAGTCAATTGAAAATGACTCCACCAGAAAATAACCCCTTTTTTTGACAGACTATTTTTTTATTAAGTTGATGAATTAAATGAGCTGGTGTAGAGTTCAATGAGTTCCAGAGCTGGCGTAAGGCTAACTAACAGAGATGTGCAACTAGGAGCCAGGCAAGGAGAAAAGCAAGGCAAAAGAAAGTCTTCTTCCTTTTGGCAGCAAGAAACTATTAGATCAGTTATCCTGAACGTAAAACCAAGAATCAGTCTTCAGTCAATTCTGCCTCTTAATCCTTTGAGGCAAGAACTATATGCAGTCGCAAACACTTGATGGTTCTACTGCAACCAGGAATCTCAGGATACCCCAAAACAGATTCCAAATTTCTACTAGAAAGTGGAAAATTACATGGATCCAGTGATAAATATGCTGTTAAATGAACTTTAACACAATGGAGTAAAAATACCCAGTTCATGAAATAATACCATAACACAAACCTAATGAATCAAAAATAGTATCATTATTTCTGACAACAGAAGCATTTGTTCTTATAAATAAGAAGGCAGAGAGGATAAACACAACCATGAGGTTTTAGGATTGACTGTTCTGTTAAAAGCCAAGAAAACCCTGTAACTCCTACAACAAAGCTTGTATTGCACAAGAAAACAGAGCTTTTGATAATAACCGGTTTCAGTTTAGGATGGTGACACACTAAGCACTTATGTGAAATGAGCATAAGCAGCAGAGAGCATGAGATTATTAGAGCCCTGTGCACTGTACAGTGACTTCAGATATAGAATTAGATGACATCAGAAAGGTAGTTTAGAAACTTCTGCTGTGTGTTGGGTCTGAAGGAAGAAGAAATGGGAATCTGTGACAATACAACCTGCCCATAATGTATGCAACAAATATATTTCAGAGAAATCATGTTCTAGGGCTAGAGCCTGCCTGCTCTATGCTACTTTCTAACTTCTGTTTGTCCAACTGATTTATTGGGACAAGTGTTTTGTCCTAAGCTGAAAAGCCTCTCCTGATTATTGCTTCACTGTTTAGTATATTGGCAAAACAATTTCATCATTCATAATAAATACAAAACAAAATGTAAGCAGAGGGACAGTTACTTGAGTCACCTGCATTCTAAGCAAGACATAAAAGCAGGGTCTAATTATATATATTTTCTTTCTAGAGATGCAATGTTTCAGGCAGCAAAGTGAACTTGTTTTACGTGAGCAGTACACACATACAGTTACCTTTTTGGTCACTCTTCCTCAAGCAGCCTATACTTTAGCATGTTGACTCAGTCCTGTATTTTATACCAGGATCACCAATTCATTAAAAAAGGTCTCACCTCTCACTTTGGAGAAACTAAATTTCATGGATGTAACACCTATAAAAATCAAGCAACACATGCTGTGAAATATAAGTGAGAAAGGTCTCTTACTTGCTACTTGACTCATTATGCAGTAATACTCAGCCAGCCCTCAGATTACCAAGACAGCAGAACATTTGATGTAAGAACAGAGTGACAGCCAGAGATAGCAGCTGTTTCTAGGAGTTTCAAAGAGTTTATGTGTTAACACATATTAGGCTTATTAACACTCTTGACAGTGTCTCCAGGTAAGTATGAGAAGTCTTAGTTCTAAAATTAGGGTCACTGTTATCTCCAAAATCATAACAAGTAAAACCACACCGTATATATGTGTCATTATCTTGGTCGTGCTACACACAAATCCAAGCAAGGAGACTGAAGTTTCATTCCCACATATCTTGTTCAAGGCACAACAACAACACTCACTAGATCAGAGAAGCAACATACAGACGAAGCTGGTGTACTATATATTTAGTGACTAACATCTTCTTCCTTATGCTTTGTGAAATCTTCTAATGAAAGGAATATAATTTCAGTGCTTGGTCTTGTACTGTAGTTCCTGTCAAACAACTATAATTACTTCATTAACGCTTATTTCCCAATCAGCTATGACCCTATTCATAATTGCTCTGAACCAATCATGCTATTAGAGAAGCTGCTTGTGCAAACTGTCATAAAACATCCCCTTTTTGCACACTCTTCGCACTGGAAAAAAGATAAAGCAAGATGCCAAAGAGAACTACAATGCACACTAGAGTCCTCTAGAGAGGACAAGAAATCACAGTTCTATGTATTTGTACTCTGGCAACCAAGTTTCACCTTTGGGTTTCCTGATGGAAAAGTCAGCATCATCAGATGCAAGTGTAGAGCAAGAAAAGTTTGTGGACTGCATCTTTAGGATGTGTAGCCATCTGATGGTCAATGTGAATACCTCAAGACAGTGCCTCCCTACTTGGAATAAGACGCTTGTAGGTAAAACAGTCTGGAAAGGAAATGTGCTTTATTTAAAGGCAAGGTCTGTGCCAGTCATTGAGAATAACTATTTAAGAATGTCATTTCCATGCAATTCCATGATCCTGGCCTTCAGTGAATGGAAACATTTTCTTGGATCATCCTAAATCAAAAAGAAACGGGCAAGCTCTGTCTAATATAAAATGATGTCATTTTAGGTATTTACACTTCACTTAAAAACAGTTCTTAAATGTTAGGAGACAAAGGAAATGTCAGCTTTTAGCAATAACAGCTTCCTCTTTTATCTCTCTGTTAATGTAGCATTTGTTAGCATAGGAAAAGGAGTTTGACACCACTTTGCACAACTGAGCAAAAAGAACTGACCCTTGAGTTTTACCAAAGCATAAGCGAAAGCAATGCAACAGCTGAAGTAAGCTTGTAGTCTGTGTATTTGGCAAAACCAGGGAAGAGTGCAAGTAGAAAGGTGCTTAAGGCTTTTTCACTGCCATGCTACCAAATCATTTGAATCTGGTAATTTTAAGATTGTCTGAAGGTTTCCTTTGCTCTTCATTGTTGACAGGCCATTAACTGAAGGAGTGGGAAGAAGCAGAAAAGTTAAGGACTTCAGGCCATGTTTGCTGCTGCAAGGGTTGCTCTATTCCAAAAGATATTGGAACACTATTGTGTTCTTAAGTGTGCCAAAATGCCCAAATCAGGAGAAGTACCTGTTACTAGTTTAATCAAACTGATAAATTACTGCTTACATCTCTAAATGATTTCTCCAGACATGCATTTCAAGCATATTTCCTCGTTTCCTTGGAAACTGAGAAACGATGAAAGCAAAGGAACACAAAACTGCCACAGCATATCGCTCTCTTTTTGTTGGTGTACAAAATCCTTCCCTTTAAAAGTTGTGCTATCAAATTTCTGTTATGCTTGGATTCTGAATATCTGTTAAGTCATCAAAACCAGCATTTTTAAAGCCAGAAAATGCAAAGATAAAATATTATAAAACTCTACTTCCTACTCTAAAGTATACTGAGCTTTATGGAGAGGTTCCAGACAAACTGTGTGATCCTTAAAATTGCACAGGACACTTTATTAAATGACAGCACAGCTCCCAGCCTGTCAGCCAGCGTGCACACCTCAGGAGTAATCATTTCAGACCGGAAATTCAACCTCCGGTATCCCTGTAAGAACACAGGCATTCTAATTTGTTTGCAAGGGACCTCAGTATCATTACTGTTATGAAGAGCTGCCACTGTCATTAGAGAAAGGATAGAAAATATGGCCAAAAGAGTTCAGATACTCCATTCCCTTCCTATTCCATGCAGTGACCTTTCTTGCAGATTCCACTTCAGTATTTCATCCACACCAGCTTGTCTCCTTCACAATGTCCTTCAGCTTTCCATTTCACATCCTTTTGATCTGATCCCCACATTCAGTCACCCAATATTTTTCTCAGTACAACCCTGTAATACCTTAGTTAATCTTCCTTCCTTTTTACTCCTTCAACATATTTGTATTTTTTCTTCCCTCACACTCCTTTTCTCAGCCTTTCTGCCTGCCTTCATCCTCCCTATTATTCTGATCTCTTTCCAAATCAGCTTCCTGTTTCCCTCCATTTTTTTCAGTGAGCTGTTTTCTAACAGACTCTTCCTGCCTTCAACAGTCTGTCCCTTAATTTCACTTACAGTCTTTCATGAAGTGTACATATAAGCTAACAACTTAGAGTTCTCCAGAATCACATTCCTGTTAATTCACTTTTTCTTGTTCTTGCCTCCTGCTGATGCTTGTTCTAACAAGGTTTTCATCCAGAGTTTAACAAATTACTGAATAGGGTACCAGAAAACTGAAATGCTAAATTGAAGATATCTCTCTCTGTCTTTAATTATAACATGTATTTTGCATTCATAAAAGACCTGATTATGTTCCATGACAAAAAAACCCAACAAACGCCTACAAACCAGGATGATGCCCATCAGCATATGAGGAATAAGATTTCCTAATTAGCTGAACAAAGAAAATAACAGTACCTGAAGTAAGATAATCCTAACCCCATCTGAAATCATTCTAGCACATGTAAAAGAGCTAAACTCACGAAGATACACTTATATTCTTCTGACATCTTTTAAAAGATCATTGGTGTGAAAATCTGATGGTGGGAGCCACTTGAGTGACACACTATTAACAATGGCCCTATTCCAGTCACTAATGCATTGCATTCTGATCGTCAACTCCCTACTGATGTTCACTTCCAGTATTTGTAAAGTATGGCACACTAGGATATAGGACTTAACAGCTTTCAGATTTCTTTTTTACTGAAGTCAAGTATTTTAAAGAGTAATAGATAAATAAAGCATCCTTTTGGCATAGAATTATTCAGGATGGAAAACATCCTTGGGATCACTGAGTCCAACCATCAGTCCTACTCTACAAAGTTCACCTCTAAAGCATATGCCCCAACATCACATGCCAACGACCTTTAAATGTATCTGGGATGGTGTCTCAACCACCTCCCTGGGCGGCTTAATCCAATGTCTGACTACACTTTCTGTGAAAAATTTTTTCCTAATGCCAAGTCTAAACCTACCCTGCAGCAGTTTGAAGGCCTTCCCTCCTGTTCTATCACTAATCACCTGTGAGAAGAGACCAGCACCTACCTCTCTACAATGTTCTTTCAGGTAGTTGTAGAGAATGATACAGCCCCCTCCTTCTACACCCAGAGGACAAGTGGAATACAATTCCTTTCTACAGGAAGCCACTGTTTCTCAAAACTGTTTTCTACAAACATTACAAAACCAAATTTCACCTGTGACTTTAAGAGCAATCACGGTTAAAGGTAGTTGCAAATCTTGCTGCCCAGGGGGCAAGGGGACTCACTGAATCCTTTCTAAGTCACAGTTTTCCCTTTACTAGTTTATTTACCCTGAAGGGCAGAAATTTTGTCAATCATAATCAGTCTTGTAAAGGCTCAGCCTCACTGGTTAACATACTATATGGAATCAGACAAGATTTAACTTTTTGCCTGCACTGCTCACTCTTGGAGATGAATACTGTGCATATAATCTTTAAATCCTTGGATCCCAATGGCTTTTCAAAGTTGTATGTGTAGCAACCTCACTGGGGTTCTTATGCAACCTTATACCCCACTAAATTTCCGAGATACTTTCTAAAGCTTTATATACAGCAGGTAGAAAGACAACATAGGTGCTAAAGGTAATGACAATGCTTTTTATTTCTCCTCAGAATACCCTTCTGTTTCTTCTAATTATACCTTATCTTCATTAATTAACAGTTATAAATATTAAAGCCTACAATGAAGATCATAAAATAATCCCCAAGATACAAGTCTGGGTTGATGAGATGGCTCAAGACCAAAATCAATAACTTCCTGTGCAGAGCAGAGGGATGCAATGAGCAAAACCATAAAGATGGTTAATGGAGAGGAGGGAACAGAAAATCCAGACTAAGAGGAATGCTGTTTCTCAGGTTATCTATGACACAGTTTTCCTACAGATAACAAAATATGATATTTTACCAAAGGCTGATGCACTGAATTAACTGACACTCTAGAAAACAGCCTGTTATTTCCTCACTTTAAATATTCTGACATTGACTCAAAACTTTTAAAAGCTTGCACAACCAAACGCTGAGTGGCACTAAAAGACGGGTGGAGGTCTGTTACCCCACTCTTCCCTAATGGATCTGTTCTGCCTGACAGTAATGTGCAGCACAGATGGCGTATGGATGATGTATGGACAACAATACCTACTTCTTCATCAGCCTGTGACACCCTCTTAGATACATCCTTGCTGGATATAGAATTCCCATTTGTAATTACTCTCTGAGATTTGAGAGTTTTAATTTCAAAACTAATTGCTATGAATTATATATGGGTTATGTCACACAGTAATTTAGCTGCCGCAGAGGTGCCTAACTGTAATATAGCACATAGTTTATAATGAATGACAAGCTAACATGAGTCATATATAGTCTGAATTTAGCCTGGAATCAATCCTAAATGATGTGTGGCTTGTATGATTATTTCATTATTCTGTCCTTTTGCCCATCAGCACATATCCCTAACAAATTTTGAAGCCTTTGCCAATTGGAGAATTGGGATAAAAGTATCAAAGATACTATATCATTGGAAATTTCATGAGAATTCAGAGAGAACTACAAAAGACGCTCCAATTAGTCTCTCCATGAATTAATGTCGCCACTAATTTCACAGTTTTGCTTGAGCCTCATACTAATTTGGAAAGATTAATGACATGTCTCTAGACTGGCGGCTCTGCACATGGATGCCAGCCCAGCAGACACAGAGGAGGAAAAAAACTACAGGTGGTTTTGGCAGGAGGGAGAGATGCAGAAGACTCAGTCAAAAGGATATAGGGAGAAAGAACACCCCTCCTCTAGGACACCAGGCCTCACCACCTATGGTGCTTAAGGAACAGTGTGTTTCTTGTAGAAAGAAGACACCAAGCTTTCATTAACTTTTTTTTTTCTGAGGCCCAACATAAGTTGGTGGATATATATTACTATCTTATAGCTGACATTTTCTTTTTTCAGCTGATACACTCACCCTTTAAGAACCTTATCACAACTTGTCTCAATACCTGAACAGTATTTTTTTAAAAATACCTAAAAATACATGAATGGATTTAACACTTTCCTGGTTGGCTCCTTTCATACAGTCACCTTGCATGTAGTCTGGCACTTCAAAGACAAACCTACATCTTTTATGAGTTCTTTGCTCAATCCTCCAGTGAGCAACTGGGAGAGTCTCTCACAGTGACACCTCTGAGCAGTAAAACCACCTTCCTGCTCTTTTCCATTACAGAGAAGAATACTCACTGCAGCTTCTCCTCTTTCTGCTTTCTGCTTTCACTTAACCCTTCTGACTCATTTTAGACCTCCATCCCAATTAGAATTTCAGTTTGTGACCTCTGCCATAAGTCAGCACAGAATGATAGAACAATTAAGACCTCTACAGTGATCAAATTCAACATTAACCCAAAACCGCTGTGCCCATTGAATCATGTCCCAAAGCGGCAACATGTTTTCTGAAAACCTTTGGGGATAGTGACTCCACCACTTGCCTGAGCAGCCTATTCCAACACAACCACTCTTTTGGTAATGAATTTTTCCTAATAGCCAACCTAAACCTCCCTGGCACAACTTGAGGCCATTTCCTCTCATCCTATTGCTTGTCACTTGGAAAAAGAGACAAACTCAATTTTAATCTCTTTTCAAGTAGTTGTAGAGTGAGGTCTCCTCTGTGTCTCCTATACTCGAAGGCTAAACCCAAACTCCCTCAAGGGAGAGGGTTCTCATCTAGACCCTTCATCAACATCAGTGTTCTTTGGACTTGCTTCAGCACCTCAATGTCCTTGAACTGGGGTGCACAAAACTGGACACAGCACTCAGTGCCGAGTACTGATCACCGAGTACTGGGGGACAGTAACTTCTCTACTCCTACTGGCCACATTACTTGTGATATAGGTACTACCGGCACTGCACAGTGCCCTGAAAATCCTCGGTTTTACACCCTCTGACACTCCGTTCGTCTATTCTGTAGACCGGGCATCGCGTCTCTTGACGGAGCCCATGTGACCCGGGATACCCGCTGCTTGTTCTCCCCGTAGCGGCACCGGCACAGCCTAATGCAGCACACGGACCGTTTCCAAGCTCTCGCCGTTGCAACCGGAGCCTCCCCGGCCAGCCCGCCCCACAACTCTGCCACGCTCGCCTCACGTCCAGCCCAGCCCAGCACCCCTTCGGTTCCCGGGGCGCCCCGGCGGGGAGGAGCCGCGGTCTCGCCCCACGCGGGGACCTGCGGGCGGGGCTATTCTGCCGGTGTCTGGGAGCGCCCGGAGCCGCCTCCGCCGCTCCCCCCACATCCCCCGCGGCGGCGAGACCCAGGTAAGAGTGGGGCGGTGCCGGGCGCTGTGAGGGCGGGCCCGGCCGGGTGTGGTGGCTGCTGTAGAAGGAGGGTTCGAGAGGCGGGAGGCCGGGTTCAGCTTGACAGGAGGGAGGGAGTGAGGGAAGGNTCGCGGCAGCATGTCTCTCATCGCGGCCCGGGAGAAAGTTTGGGGGATGCCAGTGGGACGAGCGCTCCCCGCTCCCCACAGCTGCCCGCCCGTGCGCCGGTTCCACCGAGCCCGGTCGCCAGCTGGCGGTCGCCTACCCCGCCACCGCATTTGCTCAGCGCCCGACCGGAGACAAAGCCGCCGCTCCAGCTGCCTCCCAGGCCCCTCGGGCGGCCCCGGGGCCGCTGGCCCGTCAGCGACGGGCGAGTGCAGGGACCGCGGCCCTCCGAGCGCCAGCAAACTTTTATTTTTAGCTGTGCGGCTTAAAAATAGCCCGGCTCTGGTTAAAGGAGTGAGATGGAAAGTGGTTCTGGAGGCCTCGTGGTGGTGGTGGTGATATTTTTTTTAGGGGATCCCATTTTTTTAGGGGACAAAAATGATTTTAATTGTCTAAGCGCCTGTGAGACGGGTGATATCCACAGGTACACAGAGGATGCTGTAACTGTGTCTTCATTAAAGTCACCCCTTAAGCACATGAACAAAGCTTTGTCCTCTGCCGTGTGTCTTAAGCGTGAGAGGCAAGGTCTGTCGTGCGTGCACACCTGATTCATGCTGCACTTTTTATAGGGTGATTCGAGCTCCCCTGATCTGCTTTTGTCTTTGTTTTCTGCGTTCACACTCGTTTCTGGAACGCCTGCAACATGTGGGTGATGCAGGTGGAAGGAGTGATAATGGGTTGCAGGGATCGGTACGGTGTCTTATTTTGTGAATTAATCGTTTGCTTTTGTTTTAGCTACTGTATCGCAACTGATTCTCATGACAGAGCTGCCGTAAAATAAATGGGTCTTATTGTGCTGGATGTTTAATGCTGCACCATTTATATCTGTGAACTTGTCATGATTGCTGTCAAGGGAGAATACTGATTTTCATGTTAAAACCACTATAAATAGATGGGAGACATGTAAATGAAGAATGAATTTAAAAAATCTCTATTAGAAAAGAATTTTAGGGAAAAAAACCCACTTTAAATCACAGAATATTTTAGTTTGGAAAGGACCTCTGGATCTGGTCTACTCCTGTCCCTCAAAATAGATGCAGTTGGATAAGATTAAGGATGGAGATTCCACGATCCCTATAGCTGTGGTGGTGCCAGAATGTGATCACCCTGGTGGTGGATTTTTTTTTTTTAATTTAACGGCAAGTTCCTGTGTTGCAGTTTGTGTTTCCTCTTGCCCTGCTATTGTGTACCTCACATTTATCTGTGGGCAATTGGAGTCATGTTGGTCTGCAGTTCTAGAAACAAATAGAATCCTTGCTAGTGTTTTGGACCGAAGGAGTGATTGTTTAATGTAATTGTTCCAACTATAATGCCTAGATTTTATTTTCATAAATTGGAAATTTATTCTTTTTAAATGTTTTGCTTACATTTACTCTGTATTTGAATGTGGCTAATAGCAGAGTAACATACTGATTTAAAATGCATGAACATGAAGACTATTTGTTGTTTTCTTCTTCAATCAAAAAAATGTCTTAAATAATTTACCCATATCTGACCATTGACCTTGTGCTCTTCAACCTGAATTTCAACCCAGGACAGACACCTTGCTCCCAACTTCTGCTGGAGGCCTTTTGCCATTAACAATCTCTTTGTATGACACCAAGTCTATTCATTTTAATAGTAGTAAAGCTTTTTTGCTTTAATCTTGAAATTAGATTTTCCTTGAGAAGGGTTGTGCCTTGAACAACACAGTACAACCTCTTATTACCAGGAAGTTGCCTTTGTACCATATAGGTGTTGTTTAATGCTCTGAAGACGCCCTGGCTGACAGTTATGATGTTGTTGATGTGGTAAATGGTGCAGATACCTTTTTGATTGAACAGGGGGAAATAAAAGGTGGTTTTAGGTCACGTAGAATAAAAATGTGCATGTTCTCTATCATGATGTGACTGACAAAGTTACTGGGTCATTTGTGTAAATTCTTAGATGTTGCTGATAATACTTCAGAATCGGGAGAGTGTATATGCTATGTGATTCATAGTGTGTCACTTCTGAACGTGTCCAGGTAGAATTTCAAAACATTAATGTGATGCTGCCTAATAGCAAATGCTTCTGAATAACTCATGCTTTCCATTAGAACCATATCAGAGAATTTATCAAAGCCTTTTGAATGGCTGGCTGCACTGAATTGAATGACATGTGGAATCATTTGATACATAGTTTTTCACTTTTCAGATAGCATCTGCCATTTTTAAATGACAGTCATGCTCATTGGTTTGTGTTCATTGTCGTGAGCATCTACGCAGGAAGAGATACAAGAGAATTCCCCACTGATTTTTTTTTCTTTAGTCCTGGAATGCCTATATGGGTATTGGATATTCTTGACATGTATAAACCTAATCTTTAATTTCACTGAGCTCTAGATTATATATTTGAGATTTTCAACTTTACCAAGTTTAATTCTCTAGGTATTTTAGAATGATGGACTTATTTGTTTACTTTTTTTTTCCCCAATCTGTCTTAATCTCCTCAAATAAACTAATGACACATTCCATGAAATAAAACTTTTTGGAGGGGTAGAAAAGCTTTGGTGAGAATGATTTGCATGATGTATCATGAACTGTTAAGATCAAGATCTGTCTGCAAGCAGACCAGAACAACAGTGTTTCATATAATAAACATCAGTCAGAATTTGGACAATAATGTAGGTGCACTTGTCAGACTCGCAAATGGTTTGTTTTGTCATAGTGTGTACAAAAGGCTGTCACTATCATTGACATTATTGTTAGAGGATGGAATTTCTTAATGCACCTTATGCGCTTCCAGTTTCACGGCCTGAAGGACTGAATGTTGGAACAACTCTTCTGAATGAAACGTGGGGTCTGTGGCAATTAGTAATACCAGATGCTCCTCAGGGAATTTTAAGAACAGATGTGATATCCCACATCCAAGGTGAATCTGATGTTTTGCAGTTTGGAATTGGCTTTAAATCCAAATAATTTTTACTAGACTGTTTGGATGTTGTTATTCCTAATTATGATTATTTTGGACTTGGTTGTTTCTGAAAGAAGTAGCCAGTTTAAATCTGTGGCTAATTAGGAGGGCAGCTAGTTCACGCAAGGGTTTTGTTTCCTTGCTTGATGCCAGGCTGTCTACATACTCTGGCCAGGTTCATGGCGTATTTTCCACTAAATGCAATGATTTGGGCTAGTGTGACATTTAGGGAAAAGAGATGCTTCTGCCCACATCATTATGCTTTGAACTGCAGTGCTGTGTGTGTGAATCCTGCCTCCTTGCAGATTCCTTTTCTGTTTGTCTTAGAGTAAGGTCTGGAAGAGAAGCTGCTTCTCAGACAATCGCATTATCACCAGCTTGTAGTATGCTCTGGAGTGTACATCTCAGCTTTTCCTGAGGAACCGGAATACAAAGTGTATCTATGCTTGCTAGCTACATCTTTTGTTTTGGACTTGAGAAACTTGGGAAGTTTGTGTTCCAGTGTAAAGAGCATCAACAAAGAAGTTTGAAATGATCCCTCTAGCCTGATAGGCACTTACTTGAGTCCCCTGACTATTGGCTTGCTTATGAGTGGGACAGAAGCATTGTTATAGTACAGTTTATTTCTGAACATTGCTCAATCTCAGTTGAAAGTGAACTGCTTAACATCTGACAATTATCTTTAGAATCTGTTTCTGAATACAGTAACTTTCCTGATATTGATAGCTTCCGGTAAAATTGTGTGGTGTCTCAATATGCATTTATGAACATAGCAAAATAATATTTGGTAAAATAATTAGCAGTCAGTCAGTATTTTTCAGTGAATACCTGTGAACCTAAGCATAGACTATGGTACTACTTTTTTTTTTGGCTTTTTTTAAAATTTTTTTTCTGGCTTTTCTGAATGTTACAGTCTTTGCGTGCAGCCCTGTGGAGAGTTTTGAAAGGTTTACTGTTTGCTGGTGAAATTCTGCAGTACCTTCCGTGAGTTTTTGACAGGCTCCACACTACAATTTGAACTTGATTGAAATTGCATAGTACTGTTCCAAATCAGTGTTCCTTTAACTGCTGTGTGAGGTGGATGGCTTTACTCTTTCTTCCAGCAAGAAATCCATGACTTTACAGTACCAAACTGGCCCTGAAAGTAGTGCCATGGCTTCTGTTTGGGTGGTCTAGACTAGAAGTCAGTAGGCTGCTGTGCTAATCCCATGGCAGCTCCACCAGTTTAGTTATTGGTAACTAATGTTTGTGCTAAAGTATCATCCAAATCTATTTTCCACAAAATACTTTGTGTTTGCAACCGAAAACAAGAACGTGTTTTGTTTTCTGCAACTGCACCACTGCTGCAAGCACTTGTGGCACTGTGCCACGGGACTGTGAGAGATGGCAGCTTCAGGCTGGAGAAATGATGGGAGAATTTTTGGTGACTGCAGTCACAGGAGATGACAACAAAATTTTAAATCTGCATTTGTGTCCGTGGTAATTGAAATTTGCTTTTCCAGAATAGTCTTCGTAGAAATCATAGCTTTTATTGACTTTGTCATACTATCACTGTCAACCAAGAAATCTTTTAGATGTTTTAAGCAAATGCCTAAAGGTGTATAGGTAAAATACATAGGGCATGTTCACTCTCATGCTTAAAATTTAATTAGCAATTTATACTTCAGAGAAAAAATGATTCCTGTAAATCACTTATATTTTTATATGGGCCTTAAAAAAGCACATCTGAACTACTAGCAGTATTTGTGTGACCATAATTATGAACCCATGCTTCAATTATATAAGAACACAGATATTTAGAGTACTTTGAAAGGAGTTTAAATACAAGTGTCAGTTATCACCATAAATGAGTGATAGTCAAGATTCGGATTTATTTTATTCTTTGCATCATGGTACATGTTTTTGCTTGAGGCAGAAGTTGGAAGACCTCCAATTCAGCCTGTGATGGGGTGTGCAAATACGGCCTAGGGTTCCATACCAGAACATCTCTAGAGTGAGACTGGAACTTTTCTGTAAGCCACATATGTAAGGGAGCAGAAGAAATTTAAAAGTGCTATAGGATATTGTTGTCTTCTACGTTGAATTCTAGGTGTAGTCTTATTTAAACAGGAATTGGTTTTCAAAGATAGGCTCTTTGCACAATAGACCTCTGAAAAGAATCTTTATCTCAACCTGTGGAAGGCTTTATTTGCGAACAGAATGCCTCTGTTCATTCACTGAAGGACTTTCACTGTGATCATAGTATGTGTACTTCACAAGTTGTGTGAAAACAAAGTGGAGTTTTGGGATTGCATTCCTTCCTTTTAGGGAGGAAGTCAACTACTGCATACTTTATATTGCTTAATATTTTCAAATAGCTTTATTCAAAATCTAATTCTGTGCAAAAGCAAACATAATTTTAGTTAGCTGCTACTGTTCTTTGGAAAAAAATTCTATGTACTTGTGTGTGTAGTGTAAAGAAGATATGAACTGGTACTTCCGAAGAGCAGGTTGATTTTCTCTCATGGTATCAGCAGGCTTACTTGTTGAGAGTGACAGCCTTACTGCTGCTGGGCAAGAGCATAGTTTTAACTTCTGTGCATGTGATCACAGAAGGGACCTTGGAGATCATGGGCTAAGATGCCAATCCAGCCTGTCCTTGGACACTTCCAGGGAGGCAGAATCAACAATCTCTCTGGGGAAACAGTTCCAGTGCCTCACTGCTCTCTTAGTAAGGAATTTTGCCTAAGATCCAATCTACACCTACCTCTTTTAGCTTGAAGCCATTCCTACTTGTCCTGTCACTACAGTCCCTTGTAAAATGTCCCTCTCAAGATCTCCTGTAGGTCCACTTCAGGCACTGGAAGGCTGCTATAAGGCCCCCGAAAGCCTTCTTCAGGCTAAGCAATCCCAATTCCCTCAGTCTTCCCAGAGGACTGGTGAAGTGCTCCAGTCCTCTGAACATCTTTGTGGCCCTTCTCTGGACTTGCTGCAACAGTTCCATGTCCTTTTTATATTGAGGACTCCAAAACTGGATGCTGTGCTCCAGGTGAGGTTCTCACAGGACCAGATTAAAGGTGAAAATCACTTCCTTTTACCTGCTGGTAACACTTCTTTTGGTACGTACCAGGATACATTTGTCTGTCTGGGCTGCACTTACACATTGCTGGCTTGTGTCAAGGTTCTGGACAGTGTCCAGCGTAGAGCAACAAAGATGATGGAAGAAGAACACCTCCCTTATGAGGAAAGGCTGAGGAAAATTGATTTCTTCAGCTTGGAGAAGAGGAAGGATGACCTCATTCATGTCTATAAGTATGTGAGGGGTGGGTGTCAGGAGAATGGAGCTAGGCTCTTCTCAAGGTCATCTAGTGACAGGACAAGGGGCAGTGGGTGCAAGCTGGAACAGAGGAGGTTCCGTATAAATATCAGAAGGAACTTCTTCACAGTGAGGGTAACAGAGCATTGGAACAGGCTTTACTGGAGACATTCAAGACCCACGTGGATCTGTTTCTATGCGACTTGATCTAGGTGGTCCTGCTGTGGCAGGGGGATTGGACTAGATCATCTTTTGGATCATCTTTTGGATCATCTTTTGGATCATCGTCTTCTAACACGCCCAAGTCTTCCTCCTCAGGACCACTATCAGTCTGTTCACCACCTAGCACTTGGGATTACCCTAACACAGGACTCTGCACTTGGACTTACTTTACATAAGCCCACTTCTTAAGCCTGTCAAGGTTCCTCTGGATGGCCTCTCTTCCCTCCAGCTTGTGCACGACACCACACAGCTTGGTATCATCAGCAGGCATGCTGAAGATGCGCTCACAGCCACTGTCTGTGTCACTGACAAAGATGTTCAACAGCACTGGACCCAAAACAGACCTCTGAGGAACACCAGTTTTTACCAATCTCCGTTTGGACATAAATCCATTGACCTCAACTCTTTGAGTGCAACCATCCAGCTAATTTGTTATTCACTGACTGCTGCATCTGTCAAATCTGTATCACGCAGGACAGTATCAAATGCCTTGTGCAAGTCCATCAATGCTGTAACACAGCCATAGAAGGCATGATCTGCCCTTGGTGAAGCCATGTTGGCTGTCACAAATCACCTCTGTGTTTTCTGTTTGCTGTTGCATAGTTTCCAGCAGGATCTGGTCCCTGGTCTTGCCAGACACAGTTGTGAGACTATAGTTCCCCAAGTTATGGGGTTTTTTTCTCATTTAAAAATTAGAGTTGTTTCTTCTTTTCTGGTTGTTGGGAACTTCACTGGACTGCCATAATTTCTCAGACATGATGGTTAGCAACTAGCAGCTTTATCCACCAGTTCCCTCAGGGCCTGATGAAATACCAGAAATGATCCTGCAGTTAGTGTTGATAGCAAGGATGAAAAGACAGGCAACAAGTAGCCTAACAGTTGGTTTTATTTGTACTTTAGCAGTATAGTTTGTTCTTCATGAGGTAATTCCAGACATTGCTGTGTAATAAGTAATTTCAGTGGACTTCAAATAACTCATCACTCTCTCCTTTTTGTTTCCGAGTGTGATGAGTTTTGAAGTGATTTAGAAGGAAAGCTGAACATATTAACTTAATCAGAATTTGTTCTGAAATTGTTTCATGGATCCTGCTTAGTATATAGATGTACTTTCAACTCAGTTACTATCAGATGAATGTTTTTCATTTCCTTAAAATTCTGCATTTTACATGCATAAGAAGTTGTATGCATTGTTCATTAGAGATATTTGTAGCAATACTTAGGTTATTTTGGCTATTAATAGTTTCATTCGATAGTCTTCATTGGAAGATTTAAACCAGCATGGTTTGTATCTTGCATTTTTCTTATTTTATTTGCCTGTTCTGTCTCCCAGTTTACTGTGATCATTATTAACAGCAAACCTGTTCTCTCTTGAAGTCTAGAGCAGATAAAGCTCATTTTCTTCATATTTTATCTGATTATTTTGATAAATGGTTTTACGTCTTGAAGACCTGGTAGATTTTCCATGTGTGGGCTACTAAAGCGAAGTATGATGTGAATCCATACTTCAGCCTTTATCTAATTCAGAGCATTTATTGGAGCTGTTCATCAGAAGCTGCTTCTTCACTTGGCCATCTGTTTCTGTAAAGCATGCAGCAATTTAACTACCTTTGAGGTCGTTATCCTGTCAAAAATCAGTAGTATCTGCCAAGCTGTGGAAAACTATTGGGAGGGGAAGAGAGAGATGTTCGCAGACCTTGTGATCATATAAGCTTCTTAGCTTTAGCAAAGCAGACCAGAAATCTGTATTGTAATTACACTTGGGATTCTGATGCTCTCCTTAAAGAGATATGTCTCAAAAATAAAACTGTATGTGTATTAGAAGTTTAAAACATGTGTCAAGATCAGATAATACTTCTTTAGGAGAATCCGAAAAAATACAGATTTATTTTTAATAAAATACCAGGTGAACTTCTACAAAATATGTAATACATTCTAAGATTAAACAGTAATAGCTACAGTGCATTCAGGCTAGGTATTCTTTTGAGTGTGTGTTGTACAGCTTAATATCCTGAATAACTTTGCAGGAGTTTGTACAAGGAGTACAGGCATATGTGTTTATGGCATCTATCAAAAAGATTGTCTTCAACATAGGCTGCAGATACAAAGCTTTTGCTGCTCTTCCTCTTCCTAAACTTATGAAGTCACATAGTCCAACAGTTTTGTCTCGGTTTAAGTAAGGATGCTTTTTTATTACGTGTTACTGCAGTTCTGGCCTGTTGTAATGTCATTTAGCAGTGTTGTTCGGAAGTCATACTACAGAAGTCATCTTAAAAGTAATCCATTCCATGCAAACATGAAATCGTCCTATAGCAAGTGAAAATCAATATCCTGTTTCCTTTAATTGCAAAAAGAATAGATAACTGTTTTCTGTAATGATAAATCAGTTAAACCTTGCAGTTCTCAAGTGTGCTGTTGGTGTTGATGTTCTGGACTTTCTCAACCATTTAGTCTTGCTGTGTAAAAAGGAGATGTGAAGTCAAAAAACCCAAAAAGAGAGATAAAAGTAATTTATAAATGAAGGAATGTTAATAGATTGATATGAAGACATTGGCAGGTGATGAGATGTGGATAGAGATAAGGAGAATAAAGAACATAATTAAAAAATAAGTAGGAAAAATGAGGACAGGTAAAGCTTTTTGAAGATCACTGGCATCCCATGTGAAGTACAGCATATAATTCTGTACTTACTAAATGTAATACATTCTTTTAAAGACGCTCAGCTATTGTATTTCATGTCAAGCTGACCTTCTGAATAGCTTCGTACATTTTATTGCACAGTTGCAATTTACACAACTGTGAGGCCTAAAAGAACAGTCAAGAACATGTTCTTATCTCTTACAGGCTGAACAGTGTGCAGAGGTTCTGTGTAAATACAGGTATTTAATATGATGGTATGACTGGCTTTTGGCAGCTTTTCCCTGGTTTGTTTTTTTGTTTTTTTGAGTTAATTTATAGTTTAGATTTATAAGCATATTTAGAAGAATTTTGTGGGTTTTTTTTTTAAATGTTATTAATTATAAACCTGGAAAAGACTAAGACTCTTCTACTTCCTATGCTCGAGACCAAGGGAAACACAGTTTAGGAAGAGAAGGTTTCAGTAGCTGCTTTTTTTCCCTTATCTGTAAAGTAATTTCTATGCTGTCTTTTTCCTATAACTGCTTTCTTTCTACTTTCTTGTAAGCATTGCTGTGAAGCCTTTTCTTCCCTTAGTAATTCTGGTCTGCCAATTCACATGCTAATGCCTAACTTTGAGGCATATGATAGCTGGCCTGAGTATTCACAAATGAGTCTCCATTCTTTAAACAATCTGATTATGTTCCCTGTCCCTTGAGAGGATCCACGTGCTGCCTTCAGGACTCTAAACTTGTGATGAAAATCTGATGGTACAAAGGCAACTGAATACATCGAAGAAATAGCAGTGTTTAAACCATGTCTGAAGTAAGTTGTCATTAATGACTCTGATTCTCAATTCTGCTGCTATTAAAAAGTGAAGGAAAGGAGGAAATGGTTGAGCTGGTTTCTTTTCTTTTCAAAGATTTAAGTAAATTGCCTAGGTAGTTTGGGAAACTTTTTTCCTTTGGGGGATGGAGAAGAACAGCTATATCCTTAATAAATCATGTAAGATACATTCAAATACTGCTGTGGCAGGTAGTTCTTCACCTATAGTTTGTAATTCTTAGTACAGTAGGAATTACATTAGGTTCAAGTTCTGGATTACCGTTATATCATTAAAAACTGTGTTTGAAAACCATGCAAAAGGCAATAGTTTTACCACCTCCTGGCTGAGTACTGTGACATGATGCTGGGTAAGAAGTTAACATCAGCAATGCTTGCAGGAGTCAGTTTTGTTTGCTTTCTGGAAATTACAGAAAACTCCAAATAAGTCTGTGTTACATGAAATTCAATGTTGCCATGTGTTAGCATCTACTTCTTCAACAAAAGAACGAAAATGAATTTGCTGAGATACTGGAATAAAAATTCCCCTTTGTTGATGGCTTAATAGAAAAGATAGGCCCCAAAATAGTTTTTTTTCCTGACTCAACTCTATGAATTAGATGTCAGCAAAACCATGACAATCTTTGTGTACAGCCATTTGCTGTCCAGAAAGGGAGCAGAAATAGAAGTCTGGCAACAGTGATAAATAGGCTTTGGAAAACATTCCATATAAAGCAAGGTTGAGAAGATTGGCACTTTTCAGTTTTTTCCACTTAGAACTATATGCAGAATAACAGCCTTTATGAGGAAAAGGAATTGTGTTTCTGTCTACCCTTTTTGATGGAAGAATGAAGACTGTAATAAAGTTAAAAACCCACAAGTATGCAAGATTTTCTGTTTAGATGGTATGTTGTTAGTTTATGTAGTTAACTGACAAAAATGTCTGAGCCATGTGAAGATGCTGGTATTTCTACAGCTAAAGACTAGATAGTTTAATATATGCGTGCAATATATACATTATTTCAGTATTTTAAAAATTCCTGCCTGCTATAAATCATTGTGCTTCAAAGTATAAGCAAACTAGAGGGAACAACTGAAAAAACACTCTTCCAATCCAGAATTGTCCACTGACTAATTTCTTGCACCTTCTGTCAAACCATCTGCTAGAAGCTAATGAAAGACAGCATGCTGGTTTAGATGAAGCACTTACACGAGCTATTTTGATAGCTCCCATGTTCCTTTCTTCGGGAACTCTGTGGTTAATGAAGCTTAGAGTTAAATTTTTGAGGGTGGGAGCAGGCAGTGTGATTTTGCTATGAGCTTCTGCCTTGGAGGATGCCGTTGACAGAAAAGAGGGGTAAGCCCACATCACTATTTTTGAAGCATGTTCAAATGTTTTCTTATAAACCTTCATTTAGCAGAAGATCATCTCAGTAATCTCTATCACATGCCCATGTGAAGTAGTGACAGAACTGAGAGTACACAGTTGTGCCCATTTTGAGCTGGGGGGTGGGCTGCATAATTCCAGATATCACACATCACTCTCTAGCATAGTAGAGCTATAGCATAGCTAGTACAAATACCGGCTTCATTTCGAGAAGTACCTGAGAGTTCTGCATCTGAGGAGGAACCAGCATCACCTCTTGGTTTCTTCCTGCTGTGACTCTAGACATGATACTGCACAAATATTTTTCTCTGTCGGTGTTAGATGGAGATTTGAAGCTGAATTCAGGCTAGCAGAGACAGTAGTTAATTAATTCCAACATACAGCCTTTTGAAGTACTTATAAGTATGCATCATAGGACCATTTGCAATTGATCCAGTTTTACTTTGTAGCCTGATCATTCTTAAGCATATCAGGATTAAAAAAGGTTAATGATGCCATTTGGTCACTTCAGTGATTCCTATGATTACTGCTGAAAAATGACCTGCTTGTAAGCATCACAAGTCAGGTGCCAGTGGCAAGTAGGTGGAAGTGACTGGCATCCTGGTGCATTACCATCGGAACTGTCAGCACTGCACTGCTGTTGGCTTTCTGATCTCTAGAACTGCTTGTGATGAAGTCAGAAGCACACTGCTGAACACTGGTGGACTGCTCATAGAACCAAACAGCAGTGACACAAAGGATGCTTTTCCTGGAGTATGATAGCAATAGGTTTACCTGCTAAAGCAGCATTGGGAGCAGTTGGGTTGAATCTGTGTTAGGCTATCAAGATAAATTGCTGGAATCTTTGCAAAGTTACATTTTCACTTTTACAGCCAAAAATAAGACTAGTGAAGGGTCTGGAGGGCAGGGCATATGAGAAGCAAATGTGGGAACTGTTTAGTCTGGTGAAAATGAGGTTGAAGAGAAGACGATATTGCAGTTTACAACAGCCTGAAAGGAGGTTGTAGAGAGGTGGACATCAGTCTGTTCTCCCACATCACTAGGCATAGGATAAGAGGAAAAAGAGGATAAGGGGAGGTTTAGATTGGACATCAGGAAAAATTTCCACCATAAGAGCAGTCAAGTATTGGAATAGGCTGCCCAGACTGTGGTGCAGTTGCTGTCCCTGGACGTGTTAAAAAACGTGTAGATGTAGCATTAGCAAACTTGGTTTAGTGGACATGGTGGAATTCGTTTGATGGTTGGATTTGATGATCTTAGACGTCTCTTCCAACCTTAATGATTCTTAATACTTGGCTAGTCATTACTGGCATTTTGCATGGAGTGCAATTTCTTTTGTTTGACTGTTGTTTTTTATAAAGAGTTGGAGAGTGAGCATGCCCAGGTGTTCCTCAGCACCATCGATACACTGCTGCTTTGCTAGCAGCAATTCTTGTGGCTTAAAATTCTTGCTAAATCAACTACAACTTGTCAGTTATGCCACTGCAACACAATCCACAAAGTGAAAAATCCCTATGGAACAGTCACAGTATCACAGTAATGATGAGGCTGGAAAAGACCTTAATGATCATCCAGTCTAACCTAAAACCAGTCAAGTAAACCTAACATCTGACATCTAGATGATGCTACTCAGCACTTCATTCAGCCTAACTCTGAACACCTCCAAAGACAGCAACTCAACCACCTCTGTGGACAGCCCATTCCAAAATTGGATCACTCTTTCAGTGAAAAACCTTTTCCTAATGTCAAGTGTAAGTCCGTGTGTTACGCCCATGTGTATTGTGTAAATAACCAAACTTGGAGGTAATTAATTTTTCACACAGTCTGATTAAGTCCGTTATTTTTGATGTTAAATGAACTTTCCTAATACACTCGGTTTTATGTAGACAGTAGTGCACAAACTGCAAAATGACCCAACTATGGATATTACTGATAGATCAACCTATTTCAGTCCATGTTTTTTGTCCTGGTACAACTGGAGTTACTTCATATTTTACATGTGCCAGCTTTCAATAAACTGACCAACTTAGTTTACACAACTTGCAGTGAGGACAAGAGCTGTTGCATCTCATTTGTTATTCCTCATCTCCTGTAGCTGTGCATAAATCCATGGAATTTAAAAGTAGATTTGGGACGAGGACTTTGTGTACTAAATGTTATTGGATTATGATCTCTATTTCATAGTTGACAAAGCTGTCATCTCTGTGTAATTACTTATTTTTGTTCTTTTATTTGTGGGGATGTAGATTAAACCCCTGAGCTAAAGTTGCTAACTGTAGGCGTTTTAGTGATTATCTAGTTGGTAATATTGTATAATCCAATGCTGTAGGGAGTCTCCTTAATTTTCACAGAAAATATAACCAAATTATCTAAGACTGATGTCAAGTTTATCTTTTTTCTTTCTGCCTCTCAGTGTACTGCATAGATGCTTTAAAAATACTTCATTTTCCTGAAGCATGTCTAAATCCCTTCAGTATTTGGGGGGAATGGTACAGTTTTAAGGATCTTAAGTAGGTTTTCTTTCCCAAACAAGACCATATAAAGGGTCACTAGTTTCATGTTTGTAGGACCTGTAGACTCCTCAGTTGAATCTGGGGACCAGTATTTGTTGCAGCATCATCCCAAACACTACTTAATGCTTGTGTGGAGGCACCTGAAGCAAGTGTCTATTGCCATGTAGGAGTATTAGAGGCCGTAAAACTGTTATGGTATCTCACTGCTACAAAATCCCATTAATTTCTGAAATAAGTCCCCAGAAATATCTAGAGGAAAAATATTAATGTCAGAAATTGTGTGGTATTAAATGCTTTTAATGAGACTGGGAGCAGCACTAAATGTACTCTTAAGGTACAGGCTGCTGTACTATAATTCATTTACACTTGTCTGTCATTGCTGCTGGAAGGAGCAATTCTACTCAACATTACAGAGTGCATTGAACCATTTGAGTCAGATCTAGTCTATCATGACAAGTAATCTTCCATATCAAGAAGTATTAAAATTAGGAGCATAGCCATATCTATTCTTGAACAGCTAGTGTTACTTTTGAAATTGTATGAACTCTTTGATTAAACTTTCATTTAATTGTAGGAGTCAGATCCAGGAGGTACTGCACCCAGCAGCTGTCTGGCCTGTTATTTTTTGGGTTTAGTTCAAAAGATTTGAAAACTGTATGTTAATGTCTATAGTACAGTTGGTGTCGGGGTATTAGTCTAGACTCTTTCATAAAGACAGAAAATAAATCCACTTTAGCTTGCATTATGGAATATCACACTTATGCATATTTGTTGTAGAATATTGCTCTGTATTTTGAAGAGAAAAATGTCAATAGTGAGTTTTCATCATGCTACATATGCTTCAGAAAGCTCAGTGGATATTGTTGCTGATCAGATGTGAAATTAAACTTTTCAAGCATAATCTTGTTTAATATTCATCGTAGAAGTTTGACCACTTAAACAAAGAGATTGTTGAGATTTAGTGGGTGGTCAAAGTTAAAGACAACAACCGCTGCATTTTTTACATAACAGTGTGAAAATAACAAAGTTTGGTCAAGGAAAGATTTTGAAGTCACAGTTTATTTTGTGTGCTATTTTAAATAAACATTTTATTCTCTAAATATTCTGTTTTTTATAGCTAAGTTATATGGCAAAGCTTAACAATAGGGCTTCATTCAGGATGTTGATAGTTTTCAGTACTTCTGTCAGAAATTTGTTACTATTACCAGTTCTCATGGTTAATCTTTAAAAGAAATCACGTTTATTTGCTTGAATGCTTACTTTACCGTTATAATTTAATTAGGCAATATAATTTGCATAGGTAGGTTTATACTGTTCCTCTCTTGGATGAATATCGGAACAGGAGTCTAAACAACTGCAAGCTCAAGCTCTGTAATCTTATTTTCTCAATTTTATGCTATAAAAAATCAATTAATGCAAGATGTATTTTAGTCATGCCCTATTTATGGAGTTGTCTATAGCTTGTCTTAAGGAAAATTAATGAAGTTTGAGAAACAAAACTTTCTCCTGTGTGTAGTATCTATTTTAGGGTTAGAACCAAATGTTGAGAGCAGATGTGAATCAACAGTTCTGTTGATAAATTTCCAGCAGTGTTTCTTCGAAAGTGTTGTAGGACGCATTCTCACATTAGTATAGATGCTGTCTTTATTGATGATCTGGACAAAGTGATCTACTGCAACCTCACTAAGTTTCCAAATGACACCAGGTTAGGTGGGTTTGTCGATCTGCTTGAGGGTAGGGAGACTACAGACAGATCTGGACAGGCTAGATTGATGGGTTGAGGCCAGTGGTATGAGGTTGAACAAAGTCCTGCACTTGGGTCATAACAATCCCATGTAAAACTACAGGCTTGGGGAAGAATGTCTAGAATGCTGCCCCAGTGGAAAAGGACATAGGGGTATTGGTCAACAGCCAGCAGAATATGAGCCAGCAGTGTGTCTGGATGGCCAAGAAGGCCAATGGCTTGTATCAGAAGTAGTGTGGCCAGCAGGAGTAGGGAAGTGACTCCTCCCTCTACTTGGTGCTGGTGAGTACACCTTGAGTACTGTGTCCAGTTTTGAGTCAAGAAGGGCACTGAGGTGCTGAAGCGAGTCCAGAGAAGAACAGCATAGCTGAAGTTGGTTTACAGCACAAGTTTTGTGATGAGTGGCTGAGGGTGCCTGTTCTCCAGGCTGTTTAGACTGGAGAAAAGGGTACTGAGGGGAGAAATCATTGCTATTTGCAGCTAACTGAAAGGAGATTGTGGCAAGGTGGGGGTCATTCTGTTCTCCCAAGTAACAAGTAATAGACTAAGAAGAAAAGGTGTTGGGTGGTGCCAAGGGAGATTTAGGTTGGATGCTATGAAAAATTTCTTCTCTGAAAGGGTTGTTGAGTATTGATACAAGCTTCTCTGGGAGGTAGTGGAGTCACTATACCTGCAAGAAAGATGAGTGGATGTGGTACTTAAGGGATACGGTTTAGTGGTAGACATGGCAGTGTTAGGTTAACAGTTGGACTTGATCATCTTAATGGCCTTTTCCAACCTTAATGATTCTGTGATTCTATGGTTTGCTGGCTGTGAGACCACATCTTCAAACAATAGTTTGAATCATCACAGCAAAGAACTTTTTTTCTTTGTTGAAATAATTGCAAATTGTTCTGCAGTCTAAGAGTACTGCATTACTGGGATTGTGATCTGTGTTTCTGCATGATGCAAATTGTGTGATGTATATGTGATGGGTAAAAAATAGCTTGTGAGGTCGTTTGGTACACATACTATCTCGCCTATTAAAAAAAAAATTGTATTTAGAGACCACCTTGTGTGTGGAAGATTATCAAGATGCTGTGGCTCCTCACTGAGCTCTGAGGAGGTCACTGAAATTAGTGACTGAGTGTTTAAGCAGGAGCAAAGAAGCTGAAGCAGTTGCAGTGTGTTCAACTGAACTGAATTGTGAGTGTAATCCTAGTGCCCTCTGTTGCTAGTAGAGCAGAATCCACTGTCTGAAAGAAGTGTGATGTAGTGGAAGCTGTTAGTTTTCTATCTACAGATGGAGAATGCTGGCTAACTCTTTGTTGTGAGCATGTGCATCACTGGAGCTGACTTAAAATACAGTGTGGAGCTGTGGTGATGGAGCTGTGGTGACCTTATCACTGTTGGATGGAGAAAAGTACTTTAGAAGTTGTTAATTATCTTCATTTTTTATTGGTATTTGATGCCTTAGCTTTTAAGGTTACTCTGCAGAGGGTACTGCTGGCATCTAAGGGTGACAATAAAGAGCATAGTTCCATATTACCCAAACAAAAACAGTGGAACAGTCTGGTCACAGGATCCAGAGACAGCCAACAGCCTCATTTGCCAGACAGGCCTGTAGTCAGGAAGCAGATCCCAGGTCGAGTCAGCTCATGTGGGCACATGGCCAGGTGCAGGCATACCTGGAGTGTGGCTCAGGGAGACACCCAGGGCAAGACCTGGAGCTTCAGCAAAGGTCACAAACAAAAGAGGAACCCCCCCAACACAGCTTTTCATTGCTCTTTCCTATATGGCTCCTTTCACAGCTCTGTGGCAGCACCAGAGTGAAGCTAGCCCTAAGCACTGCCAGATGACCCACTAGGAAGGAGTGAAGAGGTAGTCCATAGGGCCTTGATGTTGACATCTGAGTATCATCTCTTTGCATAGAGGAAAAAATTTAGTTAGTTTAGCTTTCTTGGACATACTCGTCAACAATCGCAAGGCTGTGAAAATGTTAATAGACTTCTGATCCAGTTTGCTTCACAGTTTACATTTTATCTTCATGTATCTTGAAGTGTGGGAAGAAGGTAGATTCCTGTAGGACTGCACAAGTGAAGATTTTTGAGGAAGGACTAGCCCACCACAGCAGTAAATGACTTTGACTTGCTCAGCTTTGTCAGACAATGACTGACATCTGCTCAGCCAATGCTAATAATTTCTGTTTTCAAGAAGTCATAGCAGTCCACTGATGATCATACCAGACCTGAAGGGAATGCTTATTCAGGACTGCAGGTCTATAAAGGCAATGGAATTATCAGGTCTTGGCAGTTTTTCTCTCTAGGTAATACCCATTCTACTGTAAGACTGAAATGTCTGCTGGTTTTAAGACTGTGGTATGATACTTCTTTGAGAAAAGTGAATTCTACTTTTCCCTTTGTGGTGAAGATAATGTTTAAGGGAATAGAATAAAAATATTTAGTCTGGAAAAGACCTTTGAGATGATTGAATCCAGCCATTAACCGAACTGTACCAAGGCCCCTACTAAACCATATCTACACAATTTTTAAACATGTCCAGGGATGGTGATTTGATCACCTCCCCAGCAGCCTGTTCCAATGCCTGGTGACCCTTTCAGTGAAGAGTGACCTAAACTTCCCCTGGCACAACTTGTTCTATCACCTGTTACTTGTGAGAGGAGACCAATACCCGCCTCTCTACAACTTCCCTTCTGGTAGTTGTAGATAGTAGTAAGGTCTTCCCCCCTGCCAGCCTCCTCCTCAGGCTAAATAGCCCCAGCTCCCTCAGCCTCTCCTCGTAAGGCTTGTTCCTGAGACCTTTCAACAACTTGTTGCCCTTCTCTGGACATACTGCAGCACCTCAATGTCTGACATGGTTCATTTTATCAAAGAATGATGAGGGAACAATAGTAGAGACTTAACTGGGAGGGCTACAAGCGCTCTGTATGTTTCACTGTTCCTGTTGATAATATTATAGTTAGATATTAATGAAATCTTAGAAGTTGCTGCCAATGCTCCTTAGAGATCCTAGCAGACAGATCACATGTTGAACCCATTTGTGGAAGAGAAACTGAGAGTGGGACAAAACAGGAAATTTTGGCTGTTCTCCTTTGCAAGTTGCAGGAAGGAGCAGTGCAGCATTAAGGCATTAAAGATGTTTCATTTGGGTTAATGAGGTACATAAACAATTCTTACAAACCAGTGGGGAAAGGATGTATCACTGTGTGATGGAACAGCAACAGGATCAACAGTGTTGGAGAAACACAGTGAAGCAAATTAGAAAGAAGAGGTAAGTTAGACAAATAGAAAGAAACCTCTTTGTAAAGGACAAATATGTGGGTCAAAAGCTGCTAGAAAGAGATACATTTGTTTTGAGAAGATGGAAAATTATATGGCTAACAGAGTTATCCATATTACATAAACAGAGTTGAAAAACATGAAGAAGAGTAAAGAAAACCTTGAGATATAAATTGTATCTTGTGTAAATTGCATAACACCAATAAGACTGTCAGTTATGATGACAAAATTTTTTAATTAAGGTACTTGGTGAAAACAAGTGACTTAGTTATAAAGCTTAAGAATGATTTTAAAATTGATAGTTTTTTGCAAGGTGAACCCTTTCTCCATTTGTGTGGAGAAAAAAGGACAAGTATTATATCTGGATGGTAAACTCCATTCTGAATTTTTATGCTGGTAATTCAAAGCTATGTATTTATACTTTGCAGTAGAAGTAGTAGATCTAGCTCGTTCTTAGTAATGTTGCCATCTCAATATTGCTAAAGGAATAAAAGTTTATTGATATCCTGGAAAGAAATGACAGTTTACTAATGCTGTGGAGACTATGACAATCATAGTGTAATAAGAGAGATGTGTCTGCTTTCCTGGGGTAATAAGTAGAATATCAAATAGTCCAACTGTTAAATCTCATATTAGTTTACAGATTCACTGATTAAGGCTAGGAAGTGAGGAACAGGGTTACCATGGTGAAGTCTATACGATAAAGCACAAGAAGGAGCTAGTGAATAATTGATACATGTCTAAGATTAGAAACGATCATTTACAGTGTGCTCTTTGATATTCATACTTGCTTTTTACTTTAACAAACCTCAGAGAAGCACATTAGCATAGACTGTGACAGGTTTTTGCATACACTTTTAAGCAAAGTACTGGTAGCTTATGTGGGTAAGAATCCACAAAATCATACAGTTACTGCAGTGCTAAGCATGGCAATGCAGGCATGAGCCAAAAAGTTGAAAAAATGAAGTCTTTTATCATGGGCTCTATTTGGCCAGGCTCTCTCTTAAAAATATAACAACAAAGAATGTGTGTCATAGGATTCTGTAAAATGAGTTGTAACCTTATGCCTGTGTACTTGCCTCCTTTTGTTTTTTGTCATAAAAAATAGCTCTTCGTGTAATTTTTAAAGCTTTAGTTCAGAAGTAAGGTGTTCTAGGCCATTCTGCATTAAGGAACAATACTTAGAGGTGTCCTGGTAAAGCCTAAAGACCTACACTTTCAAAACTGATAAAATTCTGACTGCTGTTGCAGAGGTATCAAAGAGGGGAGGTTTAGACTGGAAGTCAGAAGGAAGTTCTTCACAATGAGGGTGGTGAGACACTGGAACAGGTTGCCCAGGGAGTTGTGGATGCCCCTTCTCAGGAAGTGTTCAAGGCCAGATTGGATGGGGCCTTGAGTAACCTGGTCTAGTGGGGAGTGTCCCTGCTCATGGCAGGGGGGTTGGAACTAGATGATCTTTAAGGTCCTTTCCAACCTGAACCATTCTATAAATCTATGAATCTCTGAGTAAGCAATGGAAAGCTGTTTTCTGAGATAAACAGTGTAGAGCTATTGGAGCAAAGAACTGCAGGCATCATGCCTTTATGAAACAGCTTTGCTTTATACATATGTAATTTATTTTTATAAATGTATGATGGAAATCTGGGAGCACACACAATAGTTTTAAAACAGTTCAGCTGCCTTGTGGCAAACAGCTTGTCACAAATTCCTTGTTGGCAATCCTAGTAGCAAGAGCTATTTTTCACTACTAATTAGACCCATTAAAATAAATAAAATACATGCAGTCGGCTCATATACAGCAATCCTGAGGTTGGGGGATGGTGTTTTATCTGCTTGAGCACTGCTTGAAATTATTTAGGGAAAAATAAAAAGACTGATGTGAATTAATGTTTGTGTAAGTGTTGTGCGCTTAATTTAAATTAATTGATTTAACGTTTCTGGTGTCTCAGTTTTGCAAACCTTCTTACAGGAAATGCATCTTGAAAGCAAACATTTTTTCGCATACTCTAGGGTAAGTCAAGTTATAACCAGGTTATTAACATATATTTAGAATCCTGAAAAGGACAAATCAGAACAAATAAAAACTAATTCAGTAGGTATTGTGAAATAGTGAGGGCAAATGTCAAAGGACAGAATTGAAAGATGCCTTAAAGAAGGATGGTAGATAGCAGCCCCATGTTCAATTCTAGTTAATCTACTGCCTATAAGAAGTAGAGAGTAGCACACACCATGTAATAAAAGTTCAGATTTACTTTACGTGGTGAGCCACTTGATTTCCTTTGTTAATTTCTAAATCTGCACAGGCGTCCTGCACATTTTTGTGCTTAAAACCAGGCAAATTGCCACTAATGATTATCAATAAATCAAGACACACAAGTTGAGAGGGAAAGGAGAGGGGTTGCTTTTCTTAAACATAGTAAGGATAGAGGATGAGGATCATAGGGGTACTGGATGTGTATAAAAGTGATCCTGCATTGTTGTTGGTTGGTTTGTAGGATGCCTAAATATGCCCATTTTCTAGACAATATTTAAAGATGGGTTTTCAGGCTTGATTTTTGTTGTCTGTCCCAGAAATGAACTTGCATTGATGCTGTGTACATAGATAATTTTATTTAGACCAAGCACGGTCTTTGCAAAAATAGCTGCATTCAAATGTGTATGTTTTTTCATACTTCTTTGCATGCACAATGCTTTAAGAATGGGTGTGTGCTGAATACAAAAAAGCTTTGTATTGTGTCTGAAGAAACAATCCATGTGCATGTGGTGTCCTCTTCAAAAAGATTTGATGCAGTTGCTTGATGGAATGGTTGCATCAGTCAGTATTACATTAGATATTAGAAAATGGACTTACTGATTGCAAAAAGGGTTAGCATCCAGTACCTTAAAGAACTTATACCTAAGTTATCACTGGGGAATATGAACTTGTGCCTTTGAGAACAGACTTGTGAAGTTTACTTTTGAGAGCAGGAAGTTCTAGCTGGGTGCTTAAAGTAGAAGACAGAGTGATACAGATCAAAATAGTAATAGTAATTCACCTCAAAATAGTAATAGTAATTCACCTCAAAGCTGAAAAGTTCTATCCTTTAGCATGGACCCATCATTAATGGGAGACTCTTCAGTGAATGGCAGCTGGTATCTGGTCCTTGCCTTCCTATTCATTCCTTTGAAATGGAAGTTAAGAGGGCCTTAAAGGTTTACATGTTGGACTAGGAAGCTGCTGCCCCAAGGTGGGGTCATGACTATTGGACTTTCTGTGACTGGTCCTACACTATGTTGTGAAGCTGAGATGGGCTGGGTTTTGAGGTCTACTGAACAGTTAAAATTGTGTTATCAAATTACACAGTGAAGGAAAGCTGTGTTATTACATAAACACTAACAGACACAGTTATCTCCCTTAATTAGTTTTTTAGAAAGCTTGAAGTAACACCTTGTAAAAATAGCAGCATCAAAGCCTCCAACGCAAACAAAGGGGGCATCTTTTTAATAATTAATAAAAGAGTTAGACCTGTGTATTAGCTACCTGGTGCTTACTGTTTTCCTGTGTTATTTCCATAGAATTTAGTTTACTTTCTACTGTGCCTCTTTTCCCTTTGCTAAGCATCAGTAAGTGAATTCCATACATGACATTATCTATGATTTTCATATGGGAGTTTATTTGTTTACATTATTTCTTTGTAAGTGGTTTCTTGCAGAGAAACAGACAGTGCTGAGTATTGCAAAGCACAGATAATCTCAAGTTGCTTTCTCAGAACCTGAAAGTGTGTTATGTTGGTTTTTCACCTGGTTTTTAATAGAGTGACATACAGCTCTCAGAGGCTTAGGTGTCAGAGACAAAGAGATCTTGATCATCCTCCAAGGGCAGTGGAGAACGAAGAACACATCAAGGGCTCCACTCACTATTAATACTTTTGAGAAAAGGATATTTAGTCAAGATAGATGTTCATCTTGTTTTGCTAGTGTAAGTTCAGATTAATTCTGAAACAGTTTGCTGGCAGCCTGATTAACAGTGGATTATTGTACAACCAAAGAAAGCGATATTGATTGCAAGTATGAAGACATCCTTACAAATGCTTTCTGAATTGTTTTGTTTTCCTAAACAAAATAATCCTTTAAAGAATTTTACAACTGAAGGTTTTTTTTTATCATTTTGGAATCCTTCATGATTTTGATGCCAATTTGAAATTTGTCTATGTGTGACAGCTAGAAACAGTGGCTAATAAATGTGTTATTCAGAACACTATTATAATCAAATTTGGGCACCTGGAATTTGGGTTCATATTTTTTGACAGATTGCTCATACCCAGAAACTTTAGCTCTGCTAGTGCAAACCTTTTCACATTGCAATTGGCATATCTTTTTTGTCTTTTTTTTTTTATTAAATATTTTAATAAGGAAGTGGACAGCAAACAGGTATTTCAAACTAAAACAGTTGCTGTAAGTCATGAGGAGGCCTTGTTTGCTATTTGGAATTATTACTCAATTTTTACTCTTTTTTAATAATAAATAATCCTCTGAGATGGAAAAGAAAATGTAATGCCATATTATAGAATTTATCTATAAATTAGACAATGGAAATTAAAACCAAATTAAAGAAGTGTCTGATATTTATTTCATGATGGGAAGGTACTGGCTGCAGTGGGTGATTTACTTGGGTTTTCTTCCATAAGCTGCTTAGCTGGGGAAAATTTATGCAAAAAGTTTCTATTCTACCTTTTTAAATATCCATCTATCAAGTCATTCTTTCTGCTTAGGCCTACAAGAAAAGCTGGTAAAGTTCAGATCTTAATCTTGTTTGGGGTACTTTGCACAGATTGCTTAAGAGTTTAATCTACATTTTATTTATATTGAAAATCACAATCTCTGGGTCACTGATGTAGCTTTCATATCTTATTAATCAAAACAGACTGGAGAGGGAGATCAGAAAAAAGCTTTATTGAAATGTTAGTGTAGAGAGGAAATTTAATCAAAAATAGAAAAAGAATAGTAGTAGTTCCTCTCTGAAAAGTGTTGCAGCCAGCCATGTCACTGAAGTCTATTAAATAATATTTTGGCCCCAGATAAAATAGAAGGTTTTTTACAAGAGAATTCATCTTCCTATTTTTGTTCAAATGGCCTTCACTGTTGCTGTAGTAAACAAACCAATGCTTGATGCACCAGAAAGAGTGTGGAAAGCAGGAGTAGGGAAGTGGTTGTGCCCTGGTGCTTGGCACCAGTGAGGCCACACCTCGATTGCTGTGTCCAGTTTCGCGCACCTCAGTTCATGGACATTAAGGTGCTGGAGGGAGTGCAGAGAAGGACAGCGTAGCTGGTGACCGATCTAAAGTGCAAGTTCTGTGAGGAGTGGTTGAGAGAGTGGGTTTGGCCTGGAGAAAAGGAGGGTGAGGGGAGATACCACTCTCCACAACTACTTGAAAGGAGGATGTAGCGATGTGGGGTCAGTCTATTCTCCTAGGTGTTTCTTCACCAAAAAGGTTATTATTTTCACTCACAACAAGTCTGTGGTTTTGCAGTCACTTTAGCCAGAAGGAAAGCATTGCTGATACTAGAAAATGAGATCGCTTCATCCTACATCGTGCTCATCGTCCTCCAGCTCCTCAACAAAATTTTATGTGGAGTAAGGATTTGGTTTGGTTTCTTTTTTTCTTTATGATTTGTATGAGTTGTTTTAATCTCAGAATTTAGAGCCTTTTTAAAACCCTGTGATTCTGTCCTTTTCACTTTTGAAATCCTTGACAAGTACAAGTCATTCAAGACTGTTTGAAATGCCATTTATGTAGAACTGTTGTATTTTGTAAAGTTCTTTTATAAAATAGTTGGACTCACAGAAGTTTAAAACTAGAATGGGATGGCATTTATTGGTATTAATTTTCAAAGTTATCATCAATCCAGAGCTCCCCACAGAGATGGTTTGGAGCTATTGGTGACCATGAAAGTATCAGAGGCAGCAATTCAGATGCTGCCACCCAGCTGTCAAACAAGGTTGATCCTGGCCTTCACCAATTTTTAACAGTTGAGGTGGTTTCTCTGTATCACTTCATCTTCTTTTGTACTAGTGAATTAAGTAAATGCTTTTAGTAATCAGGTCATGCAGGTAGATGTGATGAACATTTTGTCACAAGTCAGGTAGAAGAAATATGAGACCTTATGTATGTGTGGTAAAAAGCGATCTGTCAATTGAGCTCTAGGGATTGTACAAAATACATCGGAGACCAGTGCTTTCCCAGTATGGATGTGTTTATCAAGCTGCTTCAGAGCATGAAAGATGTGTCTTAGATTTTTCATTTAGTAAGTGCATTTGGTACATTTACTTATTATTTACTATGTAAAGCAACACAGTTGCCAAAGAAAGCTCTTGTGTAAAAGAATAGTATGTGTGGATAGGAGTTGAAGTTTAAATAAAGGCAGGTATTAGTTGAGAACATGAAGACCAGAGGTGTATGAACAATGTGAGCTGTGGTGGTGTGCAGAAATGCTCATGTTGCCTTCCTGAGCTGTTTGCACTAATTCAGAGCTGCAGACAGCTCATTTTAAAAAATGAAAAATGAAAGTTCTATATGAATATTAATAGGTGACTTCCTCAGCTAAGCTTACTCTCGCTGTGATACTGAACCAGTTTCTGAGCAAGCATGGCAAGGGAAAAACATTCAAACTGGGGAGGGTGGGGAAATCACTAAGTGAAAATTTGTTTAATGAACGGTAAGGTGAGACATGGATAAATAGTTGTGGGGTGGGTTTTTTGTCTCATTTACTCATGTTTTCAGTTCTTGCTCCCTTAATTCTTTAACAAATTATATATATACATATATATAAGATATATATATATATCTCCAAAATAGCGTATTTTCCCTTGTAGTTTGCCTGCTTTTAAGTAGCACAAACAGCACAAATGAAATTAATAGTTAACTTTATTAATCCTACAACTCAATGAACAATAATTTTAATGTTTTCTTATTTTTCAACTTAACATCTCAACATAAAAATACTAACACAGAGCCTTTTTCTCTGTGTATTCAGAGTATCAAGTTAGCAGCAACATTTTTTAAGAAGAAAGTTTTGTAAGTGAAGAGTCCTTAAGTATTCAATGGAAAAGGGGAGGTTGATGCCAGAATAGCAAAGTATTTACATGATCCTCTGCAGGGATTAATGTGTGTTCCGCATGAATTATTTCTCTTAATAATCATCATATTATTATCTCAGAATTAATTACAAATTTGAGTGGGAAATAATTTTTATGCATTATATTCATTTTTCTGTGTTGTTTGTTACCTTCTTAGTAAGTGAGGAAAAGTGGTATTTCCCCTTGCTTTACTGTTCCTGTATCTGTCTCTACTTTTCCCTGCACTCCCCCTCACTTTCAGTTGCGAAATGCGGCTGGTGCAGTTGCTGTTTTGAACCCCACCCTTAGGGTTGCTACGCAGAGGAACTTCATTGCATAAATAACCTGTTACTGAACAGGCTACTGCAGCCCGAAGCAGCCATCTAATGAACAGCCAAGTTTTAAAGGAAATAACTTTTACCATTTTCTGTTTGGAAACAGACCTTTTAAACAGAAGGGGAAAATGACAGAACGAATTTGTTTTAAAATTAACAAAACAGTGAAAAAGAAAGACATATTTGGTAGCAGAAACTTGTGTAAAGCAGGAATATAAATGCTTGAAAGTAACTGCCATATAGTAACTCCTGAAAATGGATGATAACATCATGCATTGCAATTCCTTGATTGTTTTTTTAGTATTCAGGCTGAAGATGTGGATTCAGTTTGGGTCTACTTCCGTCTTCTGGACTGGTTAGTGAGTAACCTTAAATGAACTGCACAGATTCCATGAGATAGTTCCTGGTTTATTCTGTGCAATAAATATTTGACCCTAATAACTCAGATCTTAACATTCCAAATAAAACTGGTTTTTGCATCCCCGTTAACTGGCAAAACATAACTTATACAAAGTAGAAACAAGTGTGTAAATATTTGAAATAGGGTAGAAATACTTTCTGACAAATAGCACTTTGATTGGCAACACTTTGTATTTCAACATGTTCTGGAGATTATTATTTGACGATGAGTTTTTATTAACAGAAATGTTAGGAGAGAATCATGTGAAGCTGCAGACAGGAAAGAAGGGAAGTAGAAATTCAGGTGAGCAGACAGGCTGCTGTGAAAATGAAACTGAGCAGTTAGAAAAGTATACATATTTTAAAGCTGCAAAGTTAAGAGACAGTGTAAGGAACAGGTTTGCAATAGCTGGTGACTTTTATGGAACTAAGTTTTCCTCTTTTAAACTGAAGGTCAAATAAAAGCTTTTGTTGTTTCTTCAGACTCTGGTCAGTGTTGGCTTTAGCGTTTAGGTGTAGCTAGATAAAGTAGGCGGTTATTCAACCTGTGGCTAGTGGAAGCAGCCAGGGAGCTCAGTAAAACATGCTTTGGATATGCCTTCATTTTGTTGGTGGCTTTTCTTGAGTGGTGGTTCAAGAGCTGCAGGCTGTCCAGACAACTATGGTTTGCCTTCTGCTGCACAGCCAGGCATAGGCTGCTTTCTGCTACTCTCACACAAAAGGGGGCCAGGAAGGACAAGGCAGACTGGGTGGCCTTTCTCAGAAGCAGCTGTACCCCCTTTGCCTCCCACAGCATGTCTGCTTCTCAGTCTCAGCCCCACCACTTCCCCCTCCTTCTTTTTTTCCACTCCCCACTGCAACTTCACATCTGCTGTTGCGACGCTGAAAGCTGCCTTTTCGAAGCAGCTGCTAGGCTTGCTGGACCAAAGACCTTTGCTTCTGGAAACTGCACCATCTGGCCACCCACCAGAAATCAGTATATGCAGTTTATATTTAGCACACCTTATATCTGACATCTGGACTTTATTTATCTGCATGCCTGATGAGAAGTGGTTTGTGCACTTTCTTTTGAGGAAGCTATTCAAACTAGTGTATTTTATGTCGGTGTTCAGTTGCCACAGTGGAAGGCATTCCGTAAAAATAGTTATGCTTTCTGCAGAGCTGTCATTTCTGTTGGTGGGAACTGCTGCAAGATGCCATTTATTGCTGGTGTTATTAGAGGTACCAGACACAGGGAGGGCTGGTAAAGAACATTTTACCCTTATAGTGAGATCATTTTAACCATCTGCACAGACCACGATAGGTTCAGCTGTACCGAGTATTCTGATAGTAAGCTGTGTTCTAGATCTCAGATTTCTATCAATAGGGCAGGACTGTGGGGTGTTTTGCTTTTCATAAGGTAATTTGTGTCATAGTTTAAGGATTAAATGCTTTTAAACACATACACGAAAATGCTGTAGGAAAGCCGACAGAGGGTGCTGGAGTGATGCAACTCTTCACTAGTTATTTTGTTTTCTGGAGAACAATGTGTATTTTGACAAACCTCCTTATTTTGCCTTACTGCACAGCTGTGGAGTTACTGCACTGCTTTTGCATTCTGTGCCATAGTTGTCTCACTGATTAATACTATTTAGTGTTAGGAAAGTTTCAGAAGTGCCCATGAAGCAGTGTTATTTACAAGAACTATGTCTGTCTACGTGAAACATTTATTAATTTTCTTTACCTCTAAAAGAAGATGCAAATAAAAATGCTGTTTCAGAAACAAAATTTAGGCACAGTGGAAGTCTCAGCAATCTCTGTGACTTATACTGCATGTTATGTCGTATTGTATGTATTTCGATCTGTTTTGGTGTAAATAATAGCTGTGTAGAAATAACATACTTACCAAGAGATGACTCAGGGAGGATAAATAAATAATTAGATAGCATATGACAAAGCATTGTGCAACACTTTGCATTAAAGTAAGTGTATCCAAACTGTACTTTATTTCATGTTCCTTGTATTTATCCTTGTTGAGGGTCTGGTTTCTGCTTTGGTTGTAGATAAGCATGTGCCCTTTATGTTCAGGACTGAAAAGGTGGTGTGTCCTATTGCAGCTTTGGCTGGAGACTGCTTGATTTGGCTTGCCCTTGCTCTTTGAAGTAAATTATGTCCATGAAAGTCAATATTTACAGCATTGCTCAAGAGTCTGCTATGGAAAGCACTCCTTTCCGCTTCCTGACCCTCCTCTTACTCCCTGTAAAGAGTAAGGATAGTGACTTCAGGCTAGCAGAGATTGGAAAGTGCATTTTATCACACAGATATGCAATACCAGGTGATAGCTTTTAAGGTGCAATTGCTGCACAGATGTGGTGTACGATGAACTAAATAGTCAAAAAATTTTGTATGACTGACAGCATCTTGCAGATGTGAGCAAGCTTTTCAGCAGGGAGATGTGGAACTAGAGGAGCTTGAGGAACTAGAGGAGCTTCAGGAACTTGTCAGATCTCCTGTCTGTCATTTCTCATTTCCCAAAACCCAGAAGAACCAAAACAATGTGGCTTTATCTTTCAAGTGCATCTGGAGTCTTGCATACAAAAAACCCACCCAAATCTGCAGCAAGTTTGAGTGAACAGATCTGAGCCATGACTACTCTGTCTGTCTAAGTGACTTTTGACTCAGTTTACTGCTACAGTTTGATAGTTCTCTTAATATTCAGGAGAACTGAACTCTTGTGTAAACGTGCAAGAAGAGAATTATCCAGCCTTACAGTAGTGCTTCTTAAAGTGTGGGCAGAACTACTATTGTGCTTTTATGGAAAACAGGTGCAAGGGGCTGTCCAGAAGGAAAAAGGCTCTGGAGAGAAATAAAAATATGTAAGCCTTTTAATAATGCATGATGAATTGGTGAGGAGGTTTCCTCTTCTTAGGGGAAGGGTGGGGATAGAAGACAGGGTTGTAAAACATTGCCATAAGAGATAGCATAAAACTGAGTACCGTTTGCTACTATCAAATCAGAAGATCTTTTAGTTAAGTGCCCTATCAAACATTTCCTGAAGCTGGGTGAGTCTGGAGAATTCAGATTCAGATATGCTGGTCAAGAGGCTGTTTTGACACCACTGCAGTTGGCCAAACATGCGGTGACTCTGTACTTGGACATATTCACCATTTCAGTTGGAGTTGGACAAGGCCCTGAGCAGCTGCATCTCATACACAAGTTAGCAAATAAGGTGTTGTACTTGTGTCATGCATTTATGTAGCATCATTACTCTCCAAGCCCACAGAGGCATGCCAGTGTCCTCATAGTACCAAAATTTAAGTTGGATTTGATAATCCAGTGTTATGGGCTTCTGGGCATATCCATCATGGGACAAGGCTCTCTCTCTGAGGTACCTACCTCTGCTGCCTGTGGTTTTGGTTGCAGACACGGCACAGGTGGTAGTCTCTGTTGTCTGTGAATGTTGGAATCTGATCAAAACTTCCAGTTTCTTTTCTACCATCACTTTCTGTAATGACATTAAAACCTAGGACAAAAGCTGACAGTAACATAGCATTGTACGAGGAACACCACACACAACTAGCACCGTGCTATGCTACCTTTGGTACCATGACCAGGGACTCCAGCACATAAACCTGAGGCATAATAAGACAGTCCTGTCTGAAAGGCTTCTTTTTGTTGGGATTTGAGGGGGGCTGAGATTCCAGCCAGTGTAGAGAATTAAAGATTGCAATGCTGGATTAGAGCTGCTTCAGTATAGCGTAAGAGAAAACTTAAACAGCCTGTTTCAAAGAACAGTGATGGGTGAATAACTTTTCATTCTGACCCTGCAGCTGTTATTAGACTGAGTTAAAAAATTGTCTGCCAGATGCCTGTAGTTACACCAAAGAGAAATGCAATATTTCCTATTCTAATTAGGACCTTGCAGTTACACCCGAATAGTAAAACCAGATTCTTACTCTCAGCTTTTTTGTTTTCCAGAAACACCACTCTGTTTACTTCTATGTAAGGAATTACAGCATAACTGAGTTTCCACTGTTGCTTACAGTTTCTGACTAGGCATCTAAAAAAATGAAGGTCTAGTTCATATTGTCATTGCAAAGATAAGTTGTAATTAAAAGAAATTTCAAGATTTGTATATAGTTTTCCCACTTGTTTTATGTCTCTATCCAAGAATGTGAGTTCCTGGTGAGAAAATACCAAGTAATTCTTATAACAGCATCTATTATTAAAGGTTTGGTAGATAAATATAATCTTTAAGATCATTTTTTAGGACTTGAAATTTGTTTCATCTTTTGTTTTATCTGGAAGCAGTAATATTTCACATTGTCCAGGTGATTGAAGGTTAAGATGACTGTTATTTTCCCTAGGTAGTTGTGATGGCTCACAGTACAAGACAGTGATCTTCAGGAAGCAAGCAAGATAGCATCCAGACCTCTTGCAGTTAACCTATCTCTGCCTGAATTAGAAAACAACTTATGAAAATTCCATTGCAAAATTAAAACATCAGGAGAGACCACTACTGAAAACTGTCGCTTCTGGGAAAGGTAAGACTTTGCATTAATTATCTAGTGATTATGGATTTATGGGAGATTCTTCTGTTAGAATTATAAGTAATATTATGCATTAATACATTTCATTATCGAATAAATTAGCAGTTTTTATTCTTCAGTTAGTAAACAGTCAAAAGTCTTTTGCATAGGTGAAAAATACAGAGCATGCATGATGGGTTTTGGTAGCTCACATATATTTAGTCCTTAACGAAAAGGATCGTATGCATGAATTTAAATATTTGGCAATGATGGAGTGTTGTTTCTCCTGGACTTCCTTTAAATATGAATTGCAGAGCTTTATTGAGACCATTACATGTGACATGAGATTGTACACATAGTTTACTATAAGAACTTATGGACTCTTTGTCTTAATGTTAGTGAAACTTGGCAAACCATTACCAGAAGCCAAAGAACCTTGTGGGATTTAGCAAGTATGGTACAGGGCAAGTGCTTAGCCTTCCTGAGACTGATAATTCTTACTGTTGACTGTGGTTTCATAAATGCTGGCAAAGATGGCAGCAAGGGGCTTTGACAGGAATATTCTATGCTGGGTCAAGAACTGGTTGGATGGACAAGCCCAGAGAGTGGTGGTAAATGGTGTCGCATCTAGTTGGTGACCTGTTACTAGTGGTGTACCCCAAGGGTTGGTGTTAGATCTGGTCCTGTTATTGATGATGGATTGGAGTCCATCATGAGCAAATTTGCAGATAACACCAAGCTTCGAGCCCATGTTGATTTGTTGGAGGGTAGGAAGGCCCTGCAGAGGGACCTGGACAGACTGGAGAGATGGGCAGACTCCAATCGGATGACTTTTACCAAGTCCAAGTGTTGAGTTGTGCATTTTGGTTATAACAACCCCAGGCATAGGCTGGGAATGGAGTTCTTGGAGAGTACTCAGGTAGAAAGAGACTTGGGGGATACTGGTGGACAGCAGACTTCACATGAGTCGGCAATCTGCCCAGGTGGCCATGAGGGCTAATGGCATCCTGGCCTGTATCAGGAATGATGTGGCCAGCAGGGAGAGGGAGGTTATCCTCCCCCTGTATTCAGCACTGGTCAGATCGCACCTGTAGTATTGTGTTCAGTTCTGGGCCTCTCAGTTTAAGAAAGATGTTGAGGTGCTGGAACAAGTCCAAAGAAGAGCAACTAGAATGGTGAANTTTTGGAACGGGCTGCCTATGGAGGTGGTCGAGTCACCATCCCTGGAGGTGTTCACAGTTAGTCTGAATGAAGTGCTGAGTGGCATGATCTAGATGTTAGGGTTACTTGGTTTATTTGGATTTAGCTTGGACTGGATGATCTTTTAAGGTCTTTTCCAACCTTATCATTACTGTGTTATATGCTTGAAAAACGGATGAATAAGCATTTTGCATGTGTGCTAAGTACGTACCTGAAATAACTGCTGTTGCTGTCATGCATTTATATCTCAAAGAACCATGGGAAAAATGGTAAGGTGAATACAAATTCCTCAGTGTCCTTGCCTTGAATGAAAAAACCCTGGTTTTCATACTAAAATAGGGTTGGATGGGTTTTAACGTATCATTATTATCCTGTAGTTAGCCATTCCATTATAAGATTACTTGGAGTCAATTATTTTGCCATATTATCACCTGTAAGTCACAGCAAATTATATTGTTAGCAGAAGTTCTCCTAGAGTACTGGCTGCCATAGTGCTCACAATTTTGTTGTACTGGTGAGTGAAATATTTTATTTCACTTTTAAAGAGCATTGCTGGAAACTCTCTCAAAAGAAGCACAGGCTTTTCAATATGATCATTATTTTTATGTTCTTTGTTATTTGCTTAAATACTGAACTAGCTATCTGTTTCAGCTTTTTTAGAGTTTGGGATAATGGTTTTTGTTACATTGGGACAATTATTATGATACGGTTTACTACTCGGTGCCTGCTTTTATTTAAGTGTAGTCATTTTTAACCAGGACAGAGCAGATCAGAAGAAGTAGATGTATTTATACTGCAGAGCACAGACATCTGAAATGTGTGATATATATTCTAAATGTACATGACCATTATGAAAATGGTGGCATTCAGTTCCTAGACATAAGCTGTTCTGTGCAACAGGGCAGTGTACATGCATAGTGACATGAAAAGGGGTCCATATGACTGTTTCTGCACTCATTTTGACTTTTGTTAGGGCTCTAGGATACATCTCTACAGCAGCATGTGTAATATTAACTTGGTGTATCGTTGGAATATGCTGAAATGTTTGTGTCAGTTACTAAAGGGTGTAAGGGGCATGTCTAAGCTATATAAAATAATACACCCATGGGAGTCTAAACCATGGTCACTAGTATTCTAGACACAAGATTGAGCATGTATCATTGCGCCACGTGAGGAAGGAGGGAATGTGTGATGCCTCTAGTCTGGAAAAGTACAACTGTACTCTCTGAGAGAGAGCTGTTTCCTAGACTATCTTGCAACTGTAATTCTAGGACCTCGTATGTTCCAGTTAAGCAAACTCAGAAAATACCAGATTTTACTACTTCTGGACTAGTTCACCTTTCTGCTCTGTCTTGAAACAGCTGATTATACTACTGCTTATCCTTCACAGAGCAATTTAAAAAGATACAACCTCTCAGTAGTTCATCTAATGGCTTCTGAGTGAAAATTGTATCTCATAGCAGCAGGCTTCCTACTGCAGTGAATAAAAATCTGGCATGTTGGCAGGTGTCTTGTAAATGTCCTTGAGCTTGGAGTTGGAACTACATGAATATGCAAACATACTAATGGGGGTTTATTTTCTAAAAGGGAGATGAGACCAACTGGCATGATGTGCTCTTGCGAAATCTCTTTTACAGATTAGAACAAAATACCAGAGCATGGAGGTACTGTTTTAGTTCCATTTAACTAGAATAGTGTTTGGTTTTAATACGCTGGTGGCATATCAGAAAACGAGCAGTCTCATGAACATGGGACCTGTTATCTTTCTGTAGGTTTTCTCAGGTTTTGGAAGACAGTGTTGCTGGCATTGGCAAGACAGTTCTACTAGCATTGCTACTCATAAACATAACTGCTTTCTTTACTCTTACTTGTTTTAATGCTGTACTATAAATTTGTGCCCTTTGATATATTTGGTCTGGTGATATTTTAATACCGTAGTTGTCCAGCTCTAAATTGAGCTTGTGCAGTTCTGTCTTTAGCTTTTGGAACTAATTACTTAAAACTGTCTGTTTAAACCCAGCAAGGCATGTGACAAGCTCTCAGGCAGTAATCTAGGAATGCAATGGAACATGTTCAGCTACACACTTTGTTTACTGGGTTATACTTTTAAAATTTTGCAAGGTGGGGGCTTCAAAAGACATTACAATTGTTCTATTTTAGTGAAAGTACAGATCCCATCAGCTATAGGTTAAGGAAATTATTCTCCATGTTCATCTCCCTTTTTGGAGAGACTTAATCTTGGCTGTATGGTAGAGTCTTATTCTCTAATTGCTTGAACTTTGTACGTATTTTACATAGATTATAATTCTTCACAACCTGGTGGATAAGGAATTTAAATAAGTTGAACGTATACAGGGGAATACATGAGAACTTTGTGACTAAGAATTGACATGGAGCATCAGCAGACCTGTAGTTGAAAAACTAAATTAATAATTAATAAACAGAAAAGGAATAACTAAAAATAGATTTGTTCTGTTATGCTTAGGGATTCCTGCTACTTACATGAAAGTCACTGAACTTAAAAGGTCATGCTGCTAATGTTCAGTACCTTTCAAACATTCCTTTTAATCTGCAGAAATCCAAATGAAGACTGACACATGGAATTTGAGGGAAGCAATGCAGTTTTTTCCCAATTAAAAATTTCTATGTTCTAACTTGAAATCTGTTCCAGGGAACAGGTCAGTATCATTCATCATGTTGTAGCACACCATACTGACATTGACTTGAATAAAGTTGTAATGTTTTAGTGCCAATAAATGTCATTTAATATTGCCTAAGAGTGGGGTTTATTTTTCTTTTCAGGTTAAGGTATTGTAATAGTTCACAAATGGAGTTTGTCAATATTAATCCTAGTACTAATCTTTATAGCTTTAAGATGTGGAAGTGTTTAAATAGTTTGGATTTTGCTTGTACATTTTTACTTCTAAAAATAGAGTGGATGGGGGGGAAGCGTCTGGTATTAAATATTCTTCTTGAGGAGTGTGCATAGCATGACAGATACTCCAAAACAGGTAGCATTTGTTCTTGAACCAGTAAATACTTGAATTAAAAAAAAAAATCACTAGATGAGCAATGAAATCACAGAAAGTATGTTGCTATTTCCAAAGTAAATATTTTGATAAACAGGCTTTGATACAAGGAACAAGATGCACAAGTAACAGGATGTGTTGCATACCTAGTACAACATTTTAAACACATTCTAAACTTCCTGGTGTTTTCCTCACTTATATTTAGATAAAGCGTAAATGGTTCCTCTCAATGCTGTTTTGCGTGGATTAAAACAGATTGCATTTTCTCCATGTAGGTGACTGATTTGGGAGCTCTTTTTTTTTCTTGCTTCCCCTGTATAGTAGAATAAGGAACAGACGTTCATTCTCCATTCCCTGTGTAGAGAAATGAGCTACAAAGTCCAAAGATGCCCATATGCTACTTTTTCTCTTAGTGCTGATAAGCTATTTTGGGATATGTGCTGACCTACTTTCTGTCTTTCCAGAAAGCAAGATGAAAAATTTTAGCTCAGGTTGCAGAAAGATTAGAATTTGTTTTTCAAGGATTTTTTGTGCCCTCTTTCACATAGATATGCACAGACACACACACACATCTAATGTGGGGGCCGATGTACAGTGGCAAATCAAGATTGTAAATTTTGGTACATTTTCAGCAATAATCACAGATCAGCTACCAGTCACCTGCCTGTAGAGGATTTGACAGGAACACATTTCCAGTCCAGTGGACTCACTACTCAGTTAAATGATCGAATAGAAAGCTTTCAGTTCCCCATTTGAATAAATTTCATGCCTAAGTGAAAACATCAAAAATTGCTGTAAAAACCAAGTTATTAGATACTTTACGGTTTGTTCAGATTGTCTTAGAAACTAGAAAAAACCCTTTGCATCATTTACTTTGATTCTGTGTATCTTTTCAGCCCTCTGACCATAGAAGAATGTTCAGCCCATTTGTTTGCCATTCCCAGTTAAAGCAATGATACATAGAGCTTGGTGATTGTGTGAACAAATTATGAGAGAACAAATAGTGAGACATGAAGACTGGCTCCTGCCCTCTGTCTACAGCACAAAAAATTCATCACCTCTAGCAACACTGTGCTGAAGTTTGGGCTCTTTCAGACAGACAGGTCTGATCGTAGAGAATTTCCTTTTCTGTTTGTTGTGTTTCACTCATGATGACCATAGTGCAGAGGGGCATAGTGTGGCATTCTTCTCACCTAACTTGTGTGAACATTGGAAGGTTACACATCTATATGTGTCAGTAGAAGTCTGCAGAAAGCAGGAAATACTATTTTCCCTGTCCTCTGTTAGGGAAGATGAATTCTGCATTGCAGAATCCTCTCTTTCTCTGTGTAAGATATAGATGATGTTTAGACTTTGTCAGCTTAATCTTTGAATGCCTGCAGCTAGGTGAGACAAATCCATTCTTTATATATGTGTGTATGGAATTCTGTTGATTTTATCAGGATTGATGTAGTCCTACTGGAAAAGGCTAGACATTGTAAATGAGGCCTCAAAATATCATGGCACACCTGAATCTTCTTGTGACATAGAGAATGTCGCTTTTTCTATTATGACCTACATAAGCTACCTGTGGATGTTACATATATATATATATATATTCATAAGGTATCAGAATTGATAGTTCACTTTTTACTATTCACATTGTACTTCAAAATAGTCTGGCTCTCAAATCATAATTTATATTTGATAATGAAGCTGATTTTTAACGCTGTGTGAGAGTTAAAACTACTATATAGATTAAAAGCTTTTTAAGTAGTTTTTCTTAACGGTTGGGTGATGTAAAATTTTCACTTATTAAGTATCCTCTGCAGGATAGTTCTGAAGTTGAATCAGTGCTATGTCATGATAATCATGTATGAATTACGCAGTTAAGCTCTCATAGTACAACAAAACATGTTTTTAGTGCTGGTACATGGAAGGTAATACAAGCACAGATTGCAAGGTTACAAAAACAAAACTTCAGGGTAGTAAGTGAAGGAAAGCCAAGGGGCAACTGAAGCTTGTTCAACTTGGTTATCAGTGCAATGCTGAAATATTGTGATATTAAAATGTAGTATACAGTGCCTTGTTATTTCCACTTAACAATGAGCTATAGAGAGGAGAGTTTAAAACAGAAGCTTATGAAATCTTTCAAGATCTGGAGTGGGAGTGGTGGGAACCAACAAAACTAGGAGACTCAAGATTTCAGTGATGTGAATTTATAGAACAGGAACTTTTGAAATTATTTGATAATCATCTACAAATTCTTTTTAATATCCCTCTCCAAAGCAAGGAATTTTTGAGCTTTATAAATGAAGGCATCTTTAAGTCAAAGCTGATCTAGCCTTATCCAAACCCAAATTTTCTCAAAAGAAGGAAATAGTAACATTGAAATAGATGTGTTGTAGTGTCTCCTAGCCACAAAGGAGAAATCTTGCTGTTGTTGTAGAACAGCCACTCCTAAAACCTAGCTTTAACCTTTCCACAATTCAGTATAATTAGTGGAAAGAGGTTGATTATTCCCATCTCCGAGTCAATGTCCCTGGCCATTGGCTTCAAAAGGAATAAGGGAGACCAGTCTCACAGGCCGAAATTACGAGTGTCTGTACTTTCTGTAAGTCTGTCTGTAGCTGGCAGGATTCTGTATACAGTTGGTCCAGAAAACCCTCACTTAATACTTCTCTGCTGTTTTATACAATCCTATGTTATATTCTTTCCCATGCAGTCAGGTGTTATATTTGAGAATCACCTCAGGGAATCTCATTTCTGCTGAAGTGTGGTCTGAATTTCACCCATTTCTCCATGTGCTTCCAATTTGTGTAGAAACCAAGGGAATCTTAGGTTATTTAGGTTGCCTTGAACCCCCTGTTTGTTTCCAACCTTTCCAGAAGTATTTATTACATTTATACAATATGCTGAAAGAGCTGGTTCCTTATTACTCTGGCGTTTAGCATCAAGACTTAGAAGAATACAAACACTAGGAGGTCTGATCCTTGCTCTTGTGCTTTAGTAGCTGAAGACTGTTTTCAGATGCAGATCTGCTTTATCAGCTAAATTTATTGTCCTAACATGACAGTAGAATGTAAAGGGTAATGATTCCTAGTGCAAGCTGATTGAAGGACTTATCTTACTGATACATGTGTTCCTGAAAATAATTAGTTCCTACAGTATTACCACATTTTCTAGGATGTTTGCATAATTACAGAAATGTTCAGGAATGTATTTTTCGTCTTTTCCTGTCCTAGGAGCTGGTAATGACTTCTCAGAGATAAGGCAGGTCATGATACTCCGTGCTATCACAGGTATTATTAGTTCATCAGATTCCTCTTGAAATGAATCTGAAATGTCAGGAAATTGTAATTTATCCAAGCTATTTGCAGATTCTGCAACAGAACTACATAGTCTTTTGTTTGAATCTAGATTAATTTCAGAATAATCATCTTGAATCCTAAAAGCCCTAAATGGCCTGAAGTCCAGATGAAAAACTTACTGCTTCGTAATATCTTACTATCCATTTGAGGGTTATCAAGTCTGAAGCTGAATTTGTAAGAAACAGGATGACAATGATGTTCATGCACGTCATGCACAATTCATCCATCAACAGTGGAATGAATTACTGGAAAAGTTTAGTGGGAGTCTCACTGTGTTTTGAGAGTATTGCAGGATTTATCTCCATTGGCAAGCTTTTTCTGTCTAACTAACCCAAGATGTTTGACTCTTTGTAATAAATAAGTTCTGAAGCTCTGCCTTTACAGGTAACAGTAGAAGATAGTATGGAATGGAAGGGTGTTTCCTTGTCTTGAGAGAGCTGTTATGTGTGTCAATTAATGTTCAGTCAGCATGCAAACAGGTGTCTTAAAACATTTATTTGCTACAGCGGGTGTCTGATTTAAAGAAGGGTATAGCACAGTTGCATTTAACCCACTATGCCTTTGTCAGTTGTTCTCGTACACGTTACTAGACAGAATAAGGTTGTATTGTCTTTGTTTAAAATTTACCACTTGCACAATTTACTGAGAAGTACTTCTACTTTTCTGTTCTTTTGTTGTGAGAGTGATCTTTATCCTATATTCATCAGTTACAAGTGTGTATGAGTGTGTGTGTGTGTGTGTGTGTACATTTGGTGTTTATCTGATGAGTCTCAGGCCAAGGCCACTGCAGCTGTATGAAGGGACACACTTCCATAGCCCAGTCCCTAAAAGGAGCATCTGTTAAACACAGGATCTCTTTTGTCATTTTTTTTGCATTACAGTACTGGCAAAGGGGGCACAATTCTCTGTTCTACTAGTACTGTTTTGAATGTATCTATTGTCATTCTTGCAAATAAACTATTATCAGATTAGTCTAAATTGTAGTTAAGTCGGGCCAATACATAGTGGCAGAGTGTCATCCAAATTTTGAAGCGTTTTCCTAACATGTTTTTGTGCTTGTGCTAACATTAGTAATAGCTGTGACCACTGAGGGTCCTAATGTGAATAATCATAGGGAAACTGAACAATTATTAGCCACATTTAAAAAAAACCCAAAACTATTTACATAATGTGCAAGCATACTTCCTCAAGTTTAGCATTGGTATGCAGGTAATATAAATAGTGTCAGGTTTGTAGCAGTGTAATGCATCATGTTTTTCCACTCCTCTCCAGAAACAGTGTTTCAGGCATTATTTGAATGCTGTCTTGACATTTGGTGGGGAATATAGAGAAGCTGGAAGGTGACAGGCTCAGTTTATAATCAAGCATACTTTGTGCTGATACTGAACAATAAAAATTTCTATGCTTCAATTCCTCAAGTTGTGACTACTTTCTGAAAACAGTATGATCAACGAATATGGTTATGTACTCAGGTGTGGCCTGAGTACACATGAGATGCAGCTGTCTGGGCACTCAGGCAAAAAATGGGTACTTTTTGTATTTGTCTGAAATAAAAAGCTAAAATACAAGCTATACCAGGCTGTTCAGACTGCTGCCATTTCTGAAAATGAGCAGATGTCAGTGTTGAGGATCTATGGAACAGGTATTGTGTTTAAAAATTTATTTAATCCCCAAACTGTGAGCAAGATAGATACCCTGGCCTGGATGACATGTGGGGTCATGTCAGCTGTGAATGGCAGTCTTGATCCCTAAGATTTGGGTGCATAGATTTCATTCCATCTGAACCAAAGTGGAAGTTGTATGAACTGAATCTTACCTTGAATTAGTAATATATATATATATAGCATGTGTTTAATTATGTGGATATAGAAGTAGTATCCACATTTAGAACAAGAAAGGTCAAGTAAGGAGTTAAATATTGTTTCTGGATTCAAAGACTGATGATAGTAGTTACCTTGTTTTTATTTGTGTGGATGAAGGTGTAAAACCAAGTACTAGCCCAGGGGTTTGACACCACATCCCGTCTTCAGGTTGTCACACAGAGCCCATTAAGAGCTAAAGCATGGATGTTCGAGAGGAATATGATAAAAGTTAAGAAACTGCATTAAATAGAGTCCAACATTATACAAATATGTGGAGGGCTGAAGATGAGAAATCTTCACAAGGATTATATTGCTGAATTTTCTCCCCTCTATTTTATTTCAATCTGATACTTATTTCAAAGTGCTTTTTTAATGTGTCCTCGTTTTGTGGTTGTTTTGTTCCTTGCAGTATAAGAAAGATGTGTGAAACACGATTTAGTTCTGTCCCATTACATTGCATAGGACAGATTTACTGCAGGGTGAGATAAGTTTTGGTTGCCTTTCTTGTTTCTTTTTCACTAACAGAATTACATATAATGCAAGCAATTCAGAATCTTGGTCAAGGGAACACTTCTGCTACTGATTAGCCTCATGTATTTATATTGTGTCTCATTCAGCACTTAATCACTGCAACTTTAGTACTGTGGAATTTTTGAAACTCTATATGCTATTAGTAGGCCACATAGGTATGTGCCTGTCCCTGAAAAGTAGAATTTGCATAGAATCATGGAATGTATTTGGTTGGAAGGGACCTCCAAATGTCATCTAGTCCAACACCCCTATAACAGGCAGGGACATCTCTAACTAGATCAGATTGCTTAGAGCCCCATAAAGCCTGACCTTGAATGTCTCCAGGGATAGGGCTGCACCAGCTCTCTATCCTTCAGTTTTCATTACAAGGAAGAAGTCTGGATTTCCTTAATCTCTGCAATCACTGTGAACAGCAGCAGTGGCCTCACTTAACAGCAAGTATAGTATTAAACTCTGTGTAATTCATGGAAACTTGTTAAAATAATCTTCTCAAAAATGTGCTTTCAAAGTCCAAATGTTTTGATTTTTTTTTCCACTGTATCTGTAACACTTTTTACTGTGAGAGCAGTGTATGTGCTAACAAAATTTATGTAAAATACTGAATACTCAGAAGTGGTTTTAATAGAAGATTGTCTGTGAAGTTTGTAATCCTCATAGCTTGTTCACAGTATTTACTTTCTACATAGAATGCAGTTGGAAAAGCAAGGACATCTGCCATGTTCTATTCAGGACAAATACTACAGTCTACTACAAAAAAATTTCTGCATAGCCTCTAGGTCTTTCTCTTACCACTGTACTCAGAGCACAGGCCCAGTGCACAGATCCAGATCACAGTGGAATAATAGCAAGCATGATCCTGTAGCTGTGTTACCATCATGTAGATTCTGTCAAGTAGCACCATCAGTCTTTGATCTTTGAAAGATGTACAGCTGGGCAAGGCTATGTGTTGTTACAGCTCTGAGGCCATCTGTGGGGAGCCCCATCTGCTCTGCTGGGTTCCTGTGTGGTGCCTTTAAGCTCTATTCAGACAGAAAGCACCTATTTCTAGGGTTTGCACAGCTTTTCTATTTGGAGAAGGATTGATGTTGAAGTCCTTGTGAAAATAAGGCTGTAACAGTTACCATGTAATGGGAACATCAGCTTGAAGTGAAATTGCTGCAAAAGTTCGTTAGCATTGTTCTGCTTATGAAATTCTGTGACATGAGGCAGGTTCATCTCTTTATGGGAAGTGTGCATTTATGGATCAAACACTAAGGGACTAATATTGTGTTAGAATCAGTTTACAGCTTTTGTTTTTTTGTTAGCAAACAAGAATTTAACTATGAATTAAAGGTGCTTATCTTCTTTCAGCTGAAACACTAGGCCAAATGTCTTGTCAATATTCACTGATTAAAATTGGCATTCCAGCATAGAAGGCAACTCCAGGAAGCCTGTATTCTCTTCTCCATGTTTTGTTTTTGAGGGAGGTGATAGATTGTTGCAGCTGAAAGCTTATTTCTCTGTTCTGTGAGTGCAATTCCATAAGTATTATCTATTGCAAATTAAAACATTATGTGCCTAGCATTTCGTACTCTGATATAGCTTGTTTTAAGGTCAGGTGTAGCTTGGAAACCAAGTCCTAATTGTACCAACATATGAGTCAAGGGCAGAAATTAATGTGAACCTGTCTTTGAGACTATGACCATGACACATATTTGGTTACCTTTTTTTTTTATACCCACTTCTGAAAAATTATACTTGCCTAAAGAGAAATATTTTGGATGCTACACCTTTATCAAATCCAGGCTTTTCAATTGTAACAGCATTAGATTGTAAGATATTAGTTAATTCAAGCAGAGAATGTGTCAGATGTTCACATCCTATGGTTTAAGGCAGCGAGGTTATTACAAAAAATTAAATAATATTTTGAGTGATAGTTGGAGGATTTGAACAGCTGTATATTTTCCTCACTTTTTGACCTTCTGTTTTTTCGCATTGTTTAATTTTCCTATTTGAAATGCAAAACAAAAGAAGTTAGAGACTTCTGAGTGTGGGTAAGTTTGCTGATGTGACTGTGCGCAGCTGTGTATGAAGGATGAGACCTAAGTAGTAAGTGCTTGCAGGAAAAAAGAAAAAAAAGTTTTCTAAATGGGTATGTAATGCTCCTCCGAGCAAGGAGTACCCAAGAATCACAGCTTGGTTGTTATCTACTTCATTAAAAACTTCTGACACCTATAAAATCCACCGCAAATTCAGTAAGTAGCTTGAACATTGCTTTAGTAACCTTAGTTTTGCAAATACTTCTAAGTGGGAGCTAACCTGGCACAGTCACTAAAAGAAACAACTCACACATATTCCTGTATCCCTGCCCTGAATGCTTACTCCTGTCTTTTTTGTTTGTTGTGACACCACTTAAAATAAGTAAGTGGAAGGTAGCCTGGGTTTGTGGGTGATGCAACAAGAAGGGATGTGTCATGGGCCACAGGCAAGAAGAATTATGAGGCTTTATTGATTGATTGATCAATTAATAGAGTTAAAATATGCTATGTTAAAATATAGTAAAAGTTCCACCTTTCCTTTCCTACAATTTCAGTTGTTGAATGGCTAAGAGGTCTCATTCTCCCTCAGAGATATTTATGTATCATTCTCTTTTTGCATGTAATGTGTGGTGGGAAGGTCCATGAATAATGTATAGTGATATGGAAGTTCCTTTACTGAACTACATAGAAACTCATAGAACTTTTTCTCCTGTAATGCAGTTTGTCCAAGCCAGCATGAACTGGTTGACACATTGAGAACATATTTCAGGAAACCTTTTCTTATTTCCACTGTTGGTAAGGACAAATATTTCCTCAGTTGAAAATGAGAATGACAGCTCTAATACAGTCATAATAACACTTGGCTTAATGCACATGAAATATAACAAGATTTGCTGCTGTGTTATTAAACAAAAAGCTAAAGAAAATTCCTCCTGTGAGGAAACTTATTTTTCTGTGACATGGACCATGATAATTTTGTAGACTCATATCTGTATTTCTGCAGCACAGGCTGTTGTCCAAACACAGATCAGTTATCAGATATCTGTTTCCTTTAGCTTTTATTTGCCAAACTTTCATCAAAATAAATATCAATAAAAACTGCAGACACTATAATTGAGTAGCCTGCTGGAGGAAAGGGGTATGGTGTTCTGATTTAGCCTTCAATCATAATGGGTAAGCTGAATGATGATTACACTGAGTTTTCAACATTGTAATAAAGTATTGAGCTATACAGAGCCTACCGGAGAAGCACTGAAGCCTTATAAACCTTCTGCCATTGTGAAAATACAGCTGAATTATAATTACCATGCTTTATTTTTTATCATTGGAAGACTATCATTCATTTCTCAACAGAACACTACTTCCTTGTAGTAATTTCTTCTGATGGATCTTGTGTAAACCTTTGATGGGATAAATAAATAATTAGTCTTTTATCTTCCATGCTGTAATAGACTAATGACACTGCTTTTTTAGCAACCATTTTGATTAGTCCTATTGTGTTGTGATCTTGGTGTTTTACTCAACTCTTAATTATCATTGTACTGCTCACACTTCAGATAAAAGGATTGAAGAAGTGTAATTCCTTAAACTATGCTCTATCCTTCTAATAAGAAAAAAATGAAAGATTTCATTCTCCACTCTGCTATAATTTTTAATGATTTATTTAGTGTTACAAAACATTTCAACCATTTGATTCTGTATTTCCTTCTGCATTCCTGGATGTATGTGGTAGGAGCCTTGTAATTAACTTGTAATTAACACGATTATTTAGACATCATACTTGCACTTTTGGATTTTGGTTCCATTTGGGGTTGTTTTTCTGTTTTTCTTTTTTTTTTCTGGTTTTATTTTCATCTATAAAGGTGCAAAACTCCTGTCTCTAAGCAGAAAATAGGAAGTCTGAGAGGGATATTGACAATGCTACCTTGGTGGAGAAGAATCTCAGATTTTACCAAGTGTGAACTTTTCCTTTCTTTCTGTACTCAATCTTAAAATCTTTTCTTGCATACTCAATGCATCTTCCTGAGTTTTTGGTCTTAAAATTAATTATCATCAATTCCAAGTCCTTGTATCATGATGTAATTTACCGTTGGAGAGGGTTGTAGACTGTCAAGTTTTTACACATATGTGTCAAAGACAGGAAAATGATGAAGAGGAAGTACATAATGTAAATCATTAAACTTAAGCTACTAAAATGGCACCTAGGCACCTCACTCCAACAACTTTGAGACACTACAAAGCCCCTCAATTTTTGTTCTGTTGCAGCATATTCCTTCCTTTTACCTGCTTAGGATTTTCACTTTTCAAAACAAGTATTTGCCCATCATGACTTTTAGGTCTGAATCAACTTTTGAAGTATGTGTATTACGGTGGATCCTTTTCTGGATGTACACCTGAAGGCCGTGCAAGAGTAAACTGTTACATTTGTGTGTACTGCTGCTAGATCAGAGGTTTGCACCCTTGACAGGTGTCCCCTCATCTGAAAGAATGTGATCATTGTTGCACCTTTTGAGTATGCCACTGGCAATTTCTCATGTTGGAAATGTTCCACTTGGCATGAATATTCATTGGGCTGGAGACAGGAAGGTTGTGTAGTGCAGCAAGTGTATCACATAGCTAGAATCCAGGACAGTCACTTACAAGTCACTCTTCTGATGAATGTTTAATTATTTATAGCTGTTGGAGTAGCTTCAGCAGGAAAAGTTAAGAACTGTTTCCAGACTATCCTGTAGCCTGGTTGTTAAGTCACTTACTGAAGATGTTGAGATGTTGTTTAAAGATTCTGTCAAAATTCTGTTTAAAGCTCCTCGAATGTGAGTTCCTGCATTTGGTATTTGTAATTTTTCAGCCTGTACATGTGCCCCAAATGTATAATATTTGCACAGATTTAAGCACCTTAAGTTGTTTTCAAAAACTTCTGGTTGGAGCATCAGGAATGGACGTAATATTTTTATGTTCAGTCAAAGGTTAAAAAAGCAAATGGATTTGGAAGAGAAGGGGAAGCAGGGAAACATACTTTGACCTGTTTTTTTATTTTTATTATTATTAACTAGAGAAAAATAAAAGAGTATGAGATCCACAGATTCTACTCACTTGAAGGACCAGAAAGAAATATTTTGGCCTCTAACAGTGAAGACCAGAGCCTGGAAGAACTTCTTTTTAATTACCTGAGCAATTTTGTTATATGCTTCCTTTTGGTTTTAACTCAATTCCCACCACTTAATCTAGTTTGGAGTCAGTAGGAATTTCAAAAGCATAGAAGAGCTCACAAACATTTGAATACTCAGCAAGACCATAAATACACTTTTCACTGTCTACAGGTAGTGTTTACTTGGTTTAACTCACTTCAGTTTAAATAATGTTTGCTTTGAATACAAGGTGTCATTTCTTGGTGAAATATATTTAAGATTGAATTCTTATATTCATAATTTCAACTTCCAGACAGATGCAGACTATCTGCATCCTTCTGCATTTAGAAGACAATAAAGTATTCTAAAAGCTACGTAAGTGTGTATTGAGATACTTAATTTCCCCTCTTCCCTTCCAAAAGCATACAGGTGAAAGTTTATTTATTGTCAACATTAATAAATAATACAATTTATTGTAAGCAGTAATAAAATACTGAATTTCATACAGCAATGTTCTTCGGAGCCTTTAAATCATTACACCAATCATACTGCCTACCCTGTATTTAGAAAAATGATTAAAGCATTGATGGTTTAAGTGTTTTATATGATTAGAATACATCAAATTCTGTCTTCAGATGTTAGAATCAGTTTGTCTTATGTATCTGTGTTTGAAACAATAGTTTATCACACTTGGAATAATCACTCTCCTTATTCACTTTTCCACATTAAAAGTAATTGTTATTTAACAGAGAAATGTACGTAGTTACAAGATTTGTTACTTTTTATTTACTAATTTATTTTTTCTCATTTATGATATAATTCAAGTTAAGAAAATTAACAGGTTCAGGAAATTTTAGGGATTCTATTCTTGCTGAACATAACAAGGTAAGATCATGTCCTTGGGAGATTCAAAAGATTTCATTGGGATAGCTAGGAAAAAAATCAAGAAGAGTACCTTGGCTTTTAGTTAAATGTAGAATTGACAGCCTGTCTTTGGTATGCACACATTTAAATTATTTATGTTTATTAATCAGCAGCTGTATGGATTAAAAATCAGTCGCAGTAGGATATAACATTATTGCTTCTTGAGGAAAGAAACCACAAACTGATAGTTACTGTGCTTTGGACTGTTGATAGTCTTTAAAACCTCACATTGTCAAAGGACGAGGCTAAAAAATCTGAACATACTGTTCAGGTTGTACCTCTTCCCAGAGGTGTGTCTGGCATGAGGACTGAGTTAGGGGTTTTTAGGATGCATTTTCTATCACTTTTTGTTTGGGCTTTTTTAAGGTTTAGCAAGACTTGCTTACCTTGCCAGATAAGGAACTATTCATTAACTGATCTGAGAAATGCTGTTGCTGTAATACAAACCTTTTTAGCCTTACACTGTACTTCATATTAAAACGTATTCTCCCCTTTGCACAGATTGTGCTACTGAGTTCAGGTTTGTTGAACTTCCTCATTGCCTCAAAACTTTCAAATGCACGATTTCAGTGTGTCTCTTCCCTGTGCCATTTTATTGATGCAAGGAGGGGCAATGTAGTAACTCTACACCTGTTCCAAGCACACGCCTATCAGCTTGCTCAACTTCCCCAAAGAGTGCCTGAGTTGAGCATGAGAACATCCGAGATTGCTTGGGTCTGTAACCACTAGTCCAAATACTTCTGGATGTTCAGATTGGCTTGGCGCTGGAGTGACTTTTACAAGTAGCATTCTATAATGGCAGTTGATGACAGCAACTTGTGTTCTTGGACCAAGTGTAAACTGAATTCCTATCAGACTCGTTATAAATCAACAAGACGGAGAAGCCTACCACCAGACATTCTACTAGAAAATGATTTCAAAGGAAGGTTGCAAAGAAATATTAGAAATCCAGAGCCTATACATCCAAGGCGCCCTAAGAAAAGGCCTTCTATATTTTCAGGTAGGAAATGGTATGGTTCATAATATGTTGGTAGAATCTCTTTTGGACTTTTTTGGTAGTATTTAAATGATTCAGTAGCTGATTCCAGTCAGAATATGTTTGGGTTTGAAACCTAAGATATTCTTCAGAGATAATCTATCGTAATTGATGTTCAATTACATCAATCATTACAGTTAAACTGATAGAACCAAAAAAAAGAAACATTCTTCATACTTTCTGCTTTGTGTTGTTTGCTTATGGGTTGTTTTGGTTGGGTCTTTTTACTACTTAGCTTTTAAAGAAAACAGTTGTTTCTGTAGATCTTTAAACTACATTTTGATTAAGCCCACTTATAATCAATGCAGTCAATAGCTGCAATTTAAGTATCTCTCTTGCTATTCTAATACTTTATCTCACATTTTTGGAGGAGAGTGGTTTAGGGATATGAATGTTTAGCTGAGTTTTTTTTATTGTTTAGCCAGAAATTAACATCACTAAATAGTAAAATGCATGCTCTGAATTCCTGGCTTTCACTGGAGCTTGTAATGTCTGTAGGTAATAGTTCAGCTTAACTCTGTGGTTGTTTAGAAGTGGAAACAAAGAGTAAGTGGATTTCAGTTAAGCTAATGGCAAGTCTGGAATATTTTGGTGCTTTGGGGTTTTTCTTTTATTTTTTGAGATATGCCTAAAAAATAGGCAACAGATTAGCATGAAGACAAAGGATTTTTTGTAAACCTATTATGACATATTTATACTAGTTCAGCCTTACTAAAGAACTGTGAGGCTTTCAAAAGAAATTAAATCCTTTACAGAAACAAAAATACACTATTGGTTAAATTTAGGTATCTCCAGATTAAAATGAGGTTGCTTACATTTATAAGAGGAAGTAGTACAGTTGTACAGAACATTGAAGGGCTATGATGTAATGAAAAATGTTATTGACTATTTAAATATTAGTAGATATTCCTTAATGACAGCTAAACCTACCTGGGTACTTACTCATGAGCTGAAACACTGTTGAAGGAATGGGAAAACAGTGTTAAAAATGGCACAGAATATCCCCCTCTTTTTGTGAGAGTTTGGCTATTTGTTATTTCAAATACTTCAACACCTTAGGAAATAAAAGGGTGTTCCCCTCCCTCCTGTTCTACTTCTCCATTGTTAACAAAAAAATCTAAAGTCTTACTGATTTCAAGCCAGTTGACTTGGGCATGTCCAAGGCTCTCATGCTTCCCAGTGCCTGAACAGGCTCTTTCTGAGGTGATGTGGTTTGTTGGTGGCTGTAGAAACACGTTGTTTTGGACAGGAAAGACCCTCTGTATCTTATTTCTCACTTGCTCCATTCTTGTCTTCTAGCTACCTTTTCTTCTTTAATGACTTTTGTGTTTGTTGTGGGTTTTTTCCATCCTGTAACTTTTCACTCTTTTCTTGTACATCAATATTGTTGATTACATTAAATAGCCTTGAGTTTGATCTCCAGCACCTCTACTCTGTTGTGTCCAGCCACATTTCTTCTTTATTCTCTGATCTTTTTTTAAAAATACAGCTCTTTATCTCTGTTCTCTTCCCACCTTTCCACATTACCACATGAGTAGCAATACTCGACAGTTTGTGCTGCGTCAGATATAAGCACTGTAATGTAGTTTGTGTGTCTGGAACACTGCCATTATGCTTATAAAATCCACTGCAGCTCTGTTACTGTACACTCAAGGGCACTTTACTCAAAGCTAATGCAAATTGCTTGCTATAAGCAACTGGTGGAGCATAATGGAAAGATGGGTGTAGTCTTTCACTTGGTAGGTCAGCAGTATACATGGAAGAAGGTTTACTTGATTTGCTTTTGAAAACAGGTTAACAAAGTAAGCTTTTAGCCTTCTAGACTGTTACCTTTACTGCTGTCAATGTCAATGCAAACAGAACACATCACAGAATCATGGGATGGTTTGGGTTGGAAGGGAGCTTTGATTACTTACTTCCAAACTTCCTGCTGTGGGTAAGGACATCATCTGCTTGATCAGGTTGCTCAAAACCCCATTCAGCCTGACCTTGAACTAGATAGTTAGATTGATAGATTATTAATAGATAGATAGTAGACAGATATCTGCTTGATCAGGTGGCAGATAAGACTGAAAGGCAGATGACAGACAGATAGATGATAGACAGATAGAATTGCTCTGCAGTCTTTTGGATTACCTTAGCAGTGTAAAGAACATGGTTGGTAATTCATAGTTTATATGTCCAGACTTTTTATCTGTTAATATCACTGAATCATTAAGGCTGGAAAAGACCTCTGACATCACCTAGTCCAGCCTATGACCTAACATCACCACAGTCAGCTAGACTGGGGAACTATGTGCCACGTACAGTCTTTCCTTAAACACCACCAGGGATGGCACAAGCCAGAATGCCAATCTATATATTTACATGCCACCTTCTCCTAAATCCCCTATCTCTGCTCAGTTTTTTGTATCAAGAAGTGTGTCCTAGTTTTAGGACATGTTTGCAGGTTAGCCTGTAGTCATGTGCCTCTTGTTTACTCTCATTTTATTCTATCTTAAAGAATTTAATAAAATAGTGAATAACAGCACATCAGGGCCTCTAGATGCATGGAAGTAGGCTAGTTCATACTTTGAGACTCTTATTTCAGACTTAGTGCTGACTCAGGGAGGACTTTTCATGTGACAGGCCTGTTTTACTTTTTTTTTTTCCTTAACTGCAATAGCTAGATGCTTACTCTTTAAAAAAATGAAGCTGAAACACAAGAATGACACATCTGCCTGTCTTGTCATTATGAAGTTAGTCATTCGTGTATCTCTGGGCAGGACTATCCATATAATGGTATCACTTGGGTTATTGTGTTAATTCCTATACTGTAAGAGGAGGTCAGAACTGTAAGGAGAAACTGTGGCACTGCCAAGAGGATACACTGCACAGAGACACCTTTTTGTTCTTCCAATGAATCACTTAATTTTTTCTTCCAATGAGTCACTTAATTTTTTCTTGTTCTTTAAATTCAAAATACTTACAGCTGTTTCATATTCAGGGCTTGTTTAATATCCATACTACCTACATTTTTGGTTTCCCTATTTCATGGTTACATTCTTTTTGCTTAAAACCATGGCATAGACACAGGTGATCATAATCAGTATTACAGTATTGTTATTTATTGTTAGTAGAGATGTTGAGCATGTGAACTGGTACTGACCTGCTAATATGCTTAGCACAGTATCATAGCAATGACTGAACCCTTGCAGGACTACCCAAAAATGTACAGTGTCTACGCTTAACCTGAGGATAAACCTGTGACTTGTTAATAAGGAAAGAAAGAGTTATAAAAAGACAGAGTGGTGGACAAAGGGACCTTAGGAGACCATATCTATACAGTGGTACATGGGAAAGTTATATTGAATTAACTGAAGGGGCATGAAATTAAAATGGAGTAGCTAAACAGCATTAAATCTGTATGGTGATTTGTACTCAAAACCACAAAAGCCTGAAGAAAAATTAGTCTGTATTTGTTAATAATTTTAATCTAGGGGAACATAGAGGAGTGAGTTTCTATTCTTTTTGGAAGAAGGTTACTGATGTTATTGAGTTTCATGGTAGAGATGTCAGACTTTGCCTAATTTTGGGCAGATTTTTGTTAACTTACTGAAGACAGCAGAATAAACCATACAGTAATTACAAAGGTGGAAATACTAATACAACAACTGAAAAACCAGTTAAGTTCTACTTGGAAGACATCAACATTGGGAGATGAGGATAGTTGTTTCAGTGTAAGTGCTGTTGAACATTCACTTCTAGTACTGTTAATGCTGGTTTGTGGGGTTTTTTTTTTCTCTTTATTTTGTATGCAGGCAGTCTGTGGCCTGTATTATTGCTGAATAATCCTTCTTGACCCATGTGTCAGTCTTGAAGGACAGAAGGTGAGAAAAATGATTAGGATTTTCTGTCTCTACCAGGACCAGGCAGAGCTCCATTTCATGGCCCTATCCCTGTGACTCAGACATGGCTTCACAGCCAATATAAGCTCTGTGTATTTTGTGGGACAACACACCACATCTGCTTTTGTAAAAATGTTGTGGTTTTGCTGTAAGTTAATGTATTCTGAAGGCCAGTGGTTAACAGTACTTTATATAGCTAAACAGTATAACAATGTAGATTGCTGGCCTGTGATTTTACAACACAGTAAGTAATAATCTGCAACAAATTCATTGCTTTTTTTTTTACAGTGAAAATACTGTCACAGTTAGAAGTCTTGAGGCACTCTCTCAAAGCATTTCTGGAGTTCAGACCAGCTTACAGTCTAGCAAAGTCACTTTCTAAAATAAGTAAGTTGATTTGACACTGTATTTGTGTGTAAGTTAAAATACTGAAAACAGTAAGAAAGAAGAGGTTTCTATATAAGAACAATGTTTAAAAGTTATTCAACAATGGTATGAATAAATTATTTTTTTTTCATGAGACATGAGGGTAAAACAAACCTCTGTGTGTGATTTTTTTAATTTTCTTTTGACTAGCTACATTAATTGGGAAGGACTTGCCAAAATCTAATTACTTTTAATAAGGGTGCTTAAAATCATGGGTATAGCGTGTGGTCTTAATGAAAATGAGTTATAATGATCTGTGTTCAGTATTTTAATTTAGTGAAAATTTGAATATCCTACCTCCTCTCTGAATAAATTGTATTGCATGGAAATAATGTATGCTTGTAGTCTGCATAGGATAATTGCCATTCACTAATGGGTACCCCTAGTGTCGCCCTGACATTGAAGTTTGGTGGAATGGCTTGTGCTGGTGCTTCCTTTTACAAGTGTCATCTATTGACAACAGAAGGGTATATAAGACTGACTTCATTCAAAGACCTTCTATTCCTTTTCCAACTTAAAAGCATTGATTTTGTATCCCCTTAAGACTGTTAGCAAGATCAACTCATGAAAATGTGGATGAAAGGAGTGATGCATTTTTTATTTGCTGTTCATATTTTAAACTGACATCAGCTTTGGTTTTCTGCTTTTGCTTTATGTTAAGATATGTCACCATGCTACAAAATTGTTGCACTGGCGGTTGAGCATCCACCCATTGATCCGGAAGACTGACCACTGCTTTATGAACAGAAACCATCAAATTGATAATGTCTTGCTTTTTCCTCTCAGGCTTCTGCTTGCTCACATATATCTACATATATTAAGTAATATACTCTTCTGTATTTTGCTTTTTGAATGGGTTGGGGTTTTTTTTGAAGTGTCGTTTTCTTCAGAATGAACAGAGTCTGCATTTTAAAGTCTGATGTAACACATGGATGTTGTTGTGCTTGGTTCCTGGGGTTCACTAGTATTTTATGGACTGTGGAGGTTATCTGCTCATGTTCTTGTACACACATGATGAAGATACAGCCACATCTTTAATTGTGTTTGGGACATAAATGAAGCTGTCTCTGTCCATCAGAGAGTCCTGAGGAGAAAGATAGGGAGTTTAAGATAGGGAAGGCTCTTTGGCCTGTTGTGGCTTGGGTATCTGTTTTCTCATTTGTTTGTTGATTTGTCTGTTTAAAAACTGTTGACTTGATTTAGCTTTAATAGGCAAAATCTTAAAACTTTTGCTGATTGCTCACCTTCTGAGAAAAAGAAGTGGGAAACAGATTCTTCCCTTTGTACATTATAATTTTCAAGAAGAGTTTAGTGTTCACTACCGGAAGTACCTCAAAATAAGTATGTTCATATAAAATGTATTAAATTTTAAAATAGAAAATCAGAGTTCTGATTAACAAAATAGGAAATATACAGAAAAGGTTTTAAAAGATTGAAGAACAAACCAGACATTATTTACATCAAATGGTAGTAGCCTTAACTACGTGAACATGTGCAATAGCTTTGTGAGGGCTGTTAGACGTTATGAGACAAGACAATCTTCTATTAATCTGTATTGAGATCATAAAATTCATCTTAATTACAAAAGACTATCTAATGAAAACTCTTTGAAGACAACCAATGATAGGTGGAAGAGGTTTTTTTTGGCATCACTTCTCATGATGAAAGATGTCCTGACAGTGAAATTAAATCCTTATGGCACTTATGGTAAATAAGATACTGAGTTCATATAGTTGGGTTTTCATGAGGAACAAATTTCATCAACTGTATTGTTCATATTAATTTTTCTTATTGTGACTAATTAAGAGTGGTTAATTTGGAATGTGATCTTCATGAATTTTGGAGATTGGATCTGAAATTAGAACTTTAGGCAATCAATACATTCTTTTTTATAATTGGGTTTTCTGGGAAGCTGAAACTGCGCAGTGTGTCACAAGATGAGATACATTTAAATTTGTCTTGCACAGAATATGCTAACACCTAGCTTCTACATAATGTTGGAACTCAGATTTATAATCAGGTGCAATTTTGGAGACCCAACAAATTCATGCCTTTTTATCAGGCATGATAAATAGCAATTAAGTATAAATTTTCTTAAATTAAGAAATCTCTCCTTTCTGTTATTCAAAGACATTACTAGAGAAAACAACTTTCATTGGGTATACAGTATATGTTGTGCGTGACACAGTCTTGTGTCTCTGTAGTGGGGTTTTTGTTTATGCGTTTGCTTTAGAACTGCCTGGGGTATAGCTGTTACTTTCTCTGGGATTTTGCTCTTGTCTCTGTGGAGTTACTGCTTGTGCACTTACACCGTGGCTGTAATGGCAACAGGCTTTAGTAGCCAACATGTGTGCTTCCCTGTGCTCTCTTTAGTATGGATTATACGCTCTCCCTAATAAAGTTTTACTGTAGGAATTTGTGATGCAAACAATAAAGGGTTGGCTAAATAATTTTTAATCATAATGTTTTGTCTGCATATTGCTAACAAGTGTCCTCTTATGTTAACATAATTTCTCCTGTATTTCCTGCTTTGTTTAGGATCTCTAAACTAGTCATTCTCTTGCAAGCGTATCTGTTCTCTCCTGTTCCTCATATGCCAGTCAGAGAAATCCTTCTCTAGCAAAGCTGCTCCAATTCTTCCCATTTTGCCTAGACCAGCTTGCAGTGTCCCTTAACAATTCTTAGGCAGGGGTCAGAAGTTGGCAAGAGCTGAGGAACTGAGATGTTACCACCAGCACTTAGGTAATGCTTTACTGTATGCTCGTAGGTTGTTCTGTGCTGTCTGGCCTGTGGCTAGAGAACACTTCCATGTATTAATGTAGGCATGGGATTTGTGGTCTAATGTAGTTGAATTGCTGGTCTGTCCAGCAAGACATGACTTTAATGACTATAAATGCCATTGAAGGTGAAACTTACACTCTTGAAAACAGCAAACTCATCTAGAAAACTAGATCCATCCAAATCTTCATGCCTGTTTTTCCAGAGATGTCCGATGTGACGTGAAAGGTGTAGTTCTAGCCACAAAAAATAAGACAGGCTCAATACTGGGGCCAGTACTGTTTAAAGGGAATCTCATAAATCATATAATGGTTTGGTTTGGAAACGACCTCAAAGATCATCTAGATCTTTCCATGGGCAGGGACACCTTCTACTAGAGCTGGTTGCTCAAAGCCCTATCCAGTCTCACCTTGAACACACTCCATGATGGAACGCACACTGGACAGCCTATTCTAGTATCTCATAACCCTCATAGTAAGGAACTTCTTTCTAATTTCTCATTTAAGTCTTCCTTGCTCAACCAAAGAGGGAGTTAATATGATTTTACCACGGTTTTGCTCAGTGTTTTGCCTGCTAGTTCTAAAAGTGCTTTTGTTTTTAATCTGTATTGCTGAAAATCATACCAATTCTCTTACTCCATTCTCTGAGATTATTGTAATTGTTTCAGCATTTCCTGCTTCTTTTTTTATTGACAGTCTTCCCCACTAAATATTTCCAAAAACTGTAAATTTTTTTTTTTTTTTTTTGCTTTTTATGAAAGACAAATGGTAAAATTGTCAAGCACTCCTGTAGACCTATGTTAAACTTCACTGCTTATTCCCTGTAGGTAATTCATACTGCGGGAGTTTCACTTCTCTCATCAACTTTGCTTTCCTCCACTCCTGGTACTTGGTGGGAAGAAAAGCAGAAGGAACTTCTATCTCCAATAGCATTGCTCCCTTCTCACAGTAGAGATCTAGAAGGAACAGGTGCAGTTATTCAACAGATTTAATTCTCCTTTTCATTGAGTGGTTTAAGATTTTCACTGTGATCCCTTTTAGGTATAGGTGGCTAAATTTGCATTTTAAATTTAACTTTTTATTTGAAAGTTTTCAGGGAAATGAGTGGTCTATAAATAGAAATAAATACATGGTGCTACAAGCCGGAGATGGTAAGAGGTGGCTTTGTGCTCTCCTAGTAGCTTTGCATCTTAAAAGTCTTGCTGGTCCCAAAACAGCATGTGGAGAAAGCCTGCATCGCTGTTTTTGGGGTTGTAACTAAGAGTGTGTTCTAATCTGGAGAAACTGGGGCATTGTCTTTCCAACGTCATACATTGCTGAATAAGCCTGTCACTTCAAGCTCCTGTTACAGTCATTGGAGAGAAAGAGGTATTACTAGAGTTCAGTCGATGTGATCTGTTGTACATGTGAGTATTAAAATGGGTCTTCAGCTGTTATTTATTTATATTGACTCGAAAACATCCAAGCTAGGTAGCTGAAATGGCGCTATATTGTAAACATCTACGTTAAGTCAAATAAGACCTGCTTTCTTGTTAGCTAAACAAGGGACCATGTACAGACATAGAGGGAGAGTGACAGGATGAATTGCTTCCACTCTTTCATAGGTTGATTGCACAGAAGAAACACCTGGTGCTAACACTATTACTTGCCCCTGTGTTGCTCATTCGTAGACCACTCAAAATTATGACACGATTATTTATGAAATTTCAGGTTTTAAATTTATAATATTATAATAAATTATTTATAAATTTATAATAAATTTATATATTGTGTACTTCTGAATCATAAGTTAGTGCTGTCTTTTTGATTAATCTTTAGTTATGATGTTTCACCATATTAATAAACAATTAACTTCATTTGTAATAAAGTATTATTGATTATTTTAAAAACTCCAACATGTTTACTAACACAAAATACAAATATCTTGAACATAAAATGCCTCTTTATACTCCATCAATGCTGTAAAACTTGTTCTACACTTCATCACCACCCAGAGTTGCATGCTGAGGTGCCTCACCTACAGAAGATACGGACTGTCACGAGCATTGGTATCAATTTCATAGTCCTTTTTTGTGCTCTGTGAGCTCTGAACTGCTTTATGTAACACATTTTGGGCATTCTGTCATGTTAAGTAGGCAATGTGACATCCCTACTTCCCCTTATTGTCAGAGAAAGCTCCAGTATATCCCTTATCTTACATCCCCATCCATTCATGCCTAGCAGAATGTTGGAAAACATTAAAATGGGACCTCTACTAGTACTCTGATGAATTGTTGTGTCATCATTCGGGTTCTAGAGAAGTTTCCCTACAGAATTGCAGAGTTAGTACCATCTTCTTTCATTTGTTGCTTCTGTTTAGAGCAACTCTAGGAGAAAAGAATATCACAGAAGGTGTTCTGCATTTGATCGCAGATAATCTGTATAACACATGCCCAGTACATACAAAGGCCCGTATGTCCCTGTTGTGAAGACACTGAAGTCACTGAAGACATCACAGTCTGGAACAGCCTTTCGAAGAATTTGGGATATTTAGTTTTTTTGAAGACTTTATTGTTTTGTGAAGGCTGTATAAGATTTATTTTAGAATTATTGTGAATATCTTGATGCTAGCAAACCATTGTGAAAAGGCAATAAAATTAATTATGTGCATTGACAGTATGAATGCCACATGTTCATTTTACTTTCTTTGGTTCAAAATAGTATCTTGGCACTATTTCTTTGCATTCATCAGATGCTGAGTAGAGATGAATGAAATTAAATCCAGTTGGCATTCCCTGGGTCTCAGTAATTGATCCACTCCTGTTTAATATCTTCATAGATGATTTGGATGAGAGGATTGAGTGCACTGTCATTAAGTTTGCAGATGACACCAAGCTGGATAGGTCTGTTGATCCAAGTGAAGGTGCAGGGGCTCTACAGAGAAATCGGGGCAGGCTGGATAAATGAGTCAAAGTGAATTATATGAGCTTCAGCAAAGCCAAGTTCTGGGTCTTGCACTTGGGTCACAGCAACCCAGTGCAATGTTACATGCTGAGGGGAGAGTGGCTGGAAAACTGCTCAACAGAAAGAGCCCTCAGGGTATGTATGAGTGAGTAGTGTGCTCAGGTGGCCAAGGACAATTGCATCCTGGCTTGTATCAGAAATAGTGTGTCCAGCAGAAGTAGGGNTGCACTTGGGTCACAGCAACCCAGTGCAATGTTACATGCTGAGGGGAGAGTGGCTGGAAAACTGCTCAACAGAAAGAGCCCTCAGGGTATGTATGAGTGAGTAGTGTGCTCAGGTGGCCAAGGACAATTGCATCCTGGCTTGTATCAGAAATAGTGTGTCCAGCAGAAGTAGGGAATTGAGGTGCTGGAGTAGGTCCACGGAAGAGCAACGTGGTTAGTGAAAGGTCTGGAGTACAAGCCTTATGAGGAGTAGCTGAGGGAGCTGGGGCTGAAGAGGAGGAGCAATCTGAAAGGAGGTTGTAGAGAAAAAGATGTTGGTCTCTTAGAAGTAGTAATCGGATGAGAGGAAATGGCCTCAAGTTCTTCCAAGGGAAGTTTAGGTTGGACATTAAAGACTTTTNATTGAGGTGCTGGAGTAGGTCCACGGAAGAGCAACGTGGTTAGTGAAAGGTCTGGAGTACAAGCCTTATGAGGAGTAGCTGAGGGAGCTGGGGCTGAAGAGGAGGAGCAATCTGAAAGGAGGTTGTAGAGAAAAAGATGTTGGTCTCTTAGAAGTAGTAATCGGATGAGAGGAAATGGCCTCAAGTTCTTCCAAGGGAAGTTTAGGTTGGACATTAAAGACTTTTTTTATTGGAAGAGTCATCAGGCTTTGGAACAGATTGCTCAGGGAGGAGGTTGAATCACAGTCCCTGGATGTGTTTAAAAGTTGTGTAGATATGGAGCTTAGGCACATGGTTTAGCAGTGGGCTTTTTTAATGTCAGTATACCTTCTATTCAGCAGTCTTAATGTCTTTGGATATGAAATTTTTCATTGTATTTTATGAATAACATTTCTTTATTTTTATGCCATTTTCAATCTGGTTTTCTTTTTGTCATACATCTAAGAGGCAACAGAATTTGATGAAACATACATGAGTTGCAGTAGTTGCTTTTTAATAATTCTTCCCATGGGTGCTATATTTTACATGAGTTATTTTTATCTGTTTGTATATTAATGAGGATTAATAGTGTTATGTATGTGAAACACTTCATACCTTTTCCAACAATAGCACAATCTTAGATTAGTTTAAGTGAAACATGAAGGCATACTCTGGGTCAGAGCTGTCGTATTATCAGAAGGGGAAGAAGTATCCACATATTCTTGGAGAAGTTTCTGTTTTCTAATGGATTCTGTCTTATACAGTTTTTGGTTCACTGAATTAGTCAGTAGCTAGCGATGACCTCGCTTGATCTTTGGAAGTTCAGGCAAGGTTTGTGCATTAGTGCCCCATGTGAATCAGGAGGATATAGTGTCACTGAGCACACCATTGCCTGACTGAGCAGGAGCTCAAGTTCCACACCCAGAACTGCAGCCCAGCACCACTTGCAGCTCCATTGCAAGATTTAAAGTAGGTGAATCCCAAATGTTATTTTTTTATGATCAGCATTCCCTTTTGAATTAGGTTGCTATAAAAATCAACTTGATTTTCTCCATCTCTAAGCATCATATTCAAGTATTCAGTGTCAGTGGATTGTTTTCAGCCATGCATCCTTTAATTTAGATTTCATTTCATGGGTTAGAAGCCATTCTGCAAATGCAAAATAAATAATCTATTTTCCTCTTCTGATCTGGTGAAACTAAAACACGAGAAGATTCTAATAATTTAAAAAAAATAGATTTTTGAAACCTTTAAAGATGCAGTGAACAAACAAGTATTATGAGTTTGATACTTAACCAGATTAGGGGCTTAATAATCTACAAAGAAACTGTTAGATCTTTCAGGAGCTACATTACCTTTGAAAACCTAGCCTGCAGAGACCCAAAATCATTAAATCATTTTAAGTGTAGTTGAAGTCACTATAATTACTACTGTCTTTACTAGGAAACCATTCAGTTCTAAATGTGACTTATCTTTTTGTGCTTTCTTCCTTGGGTACTATGTCCAAAACAGTAAGGGGTTTTTTTTCTTTTAGCTAATAAAAAGCAGATTGTAAGCTTTGTTTTGTACATTTTTTCACTAAATTGTAATATCCATTCTAATGTAGCATGAGAGAAACCTAGAGTAACATTACCCTCTAAAACAGGAAGAAGATAATTTGCCTTTTTTCCAACATAAGTAGGCAGCTACGTTAGACCCCAGGAAACCAAGATGTTTTTTAGGTTAGCAGGAAGTAATGGACTCTGAAGGTTATAAAAGACACGATTGCAAAGACTATATTATATTTAACTTGAGGATACTGGTGCTTCTACAGAGAAGCAGCAAGTTAGAGGATGGTGGAGATCTATAAATCTATTGCCTGCATGCAGATGGAAGAGTTGCCTTTGCAGAATCTTCACCAGGGCAAGGAAGAGTCCTTTCACAAGTGCACATCAGTGGAAAAGGTACTATGTTGCAGGAGAAAACCCTCTAAAGAAAAGCTCTCTCTGAAGTTGAGATCTTTCCTGCCACAGGTTACTTCAGGAAGTGAAACACCACATCCTTACAGATAAGGTTGTAATTAAAACAAAAAGGTTTTCTTTCTTATACTTAAAAAAAAAAAAAAACACTGAAAAAAATTGTCAAGTCAGAGAAAAGACCAATGCGATTAATTTTTTTAACCAAAATATTCCTCCTTTTCTAGCCAGCATCAAAGCAATTTAGTGTGCAAATAAGGGTAATAGAGAGTAAGCCCTGCATGCTGTTTGTCACCAGAGCTTGCCTTGGAGGGTTATACAAAAAGGGATTTCAAAACTGCATAAAACACTTTCCCTTCAACTGATTAGGATTGAGATGGTTGACTGACATCACAGAAAAGACACTTTTGAGTAGTAACAGGAGAGCTTTAAGGCAGAAGTTGTGATGAAAGGGTTGTTTGCAAATAATGAAAAGAAACATGAGAGAGAAACAAACTTGAGAAATAGAAATTTCACCATAAAACCATAGGGCCTGATTTTTCGTGGCGCTACTCACTGCAGTCCTTTATAAACAACAAGCGATCCAAATCATGAAGATTTTTGCTGATAGCTATTTATGTTTATTTTGGGTATACAGAAATATTTTCCAAAGGATGAAGGGCATGGTGATTGACAGCCTAATGATTAAAGGTCTCAAGTAAGCTAGGAAATGTGCATGCCCTCTTTATAAACAGCAATCAGGAGAAGAAAAGTAATTTATTTTGATCTGCCACTTGGCATGACTTCTTAGATAACCCCGATCTTTGAAGTTTTACTTCTTCCCACCTTGAAACAAAGAAATAAGTTTTAGAAGTTGTGTTATCTAGGAGAGTTAATTGGTCCCTAGTCCAACTAGCACTAGAAGTGGAACTAGTCTGAGCCACCTGAACCTGGACTTTGGCTATTTCTGTCAGCACTTCTGAGTAAAGTGAACAAAAAAGCTCCTTACTGTGTAACAAGGGCATGAGGCCTCCTCTGAAGGATTTACAATGTTGTTTGAGATAGTATATGGCCATGCATGATAGGAAGGTGGGGAAAGATGATGCAGTTATATCTGTAATTTGTTACTACATTATTTGACTAAACAGTAAAAAATATTGTTAGTTACTTAAGGTTGCAGAGTCACAGAATCATTCTGGATGGAAGACACCATTAAGGTTATCAAGTTAAACCATAGACCCAGTACTGCCAAGTCCATTAAATCATGCATCTATACATCTGTTAAATACCTCCACAGTTGGTGACTACATCATCTACCTGGGTAGCTTGTTCCAATGTTTGATATCCCTTTCAGTGAAGAAATTCTACTATCCAGCCTAAACCTCTGTTGGCACAACCTGAGGCCATTTTCTCTTGTCCTATCAGTTGCTACCTGGGAGAAGAGACTCTACATGGCTCAGTTGCCCTGTTTCAGCTGGGAAATTCTTAGGCAGGTGTTGCAAGAGGTTGCATTTTGGGGAATAATTCAGAGCAAATGCTGAACACATAAAGCCCATCTGTGGAATATGTGTTTATGTTACACTCGCATGTGCATGCCAGCTCAGACCCAATGTCTGGCTGGTCTGATGACCTCTGAGAGCAGGCAGAGTGTGATATGTGATAGGAAGGTGTAAGAGGCAGCAAATGTAGTACAGTCTCATCCCATGTCCATCTCATCTTGATCTGTAGTAGATGGAAGTCGGTTGAAACCATTCCAACATGTCTATTCTCATTTTATGAGAGAAGCGAAAAGTGAACTTCTCTTCTAAGGTTGACCGTTGTTAGTAGAGCGAAGGGACATAAGCAGAAGGATACCTTTCTACAGAGTAATGAAAACGTTGAGGTGTGAGTATCCAACAGGTCAGCCTGAAAGGAAGAAGTGTTAATAATTAAAGATTAAACTAGAGAATGGAAAAAGGAAAGTTTAAAAAAAGAACAAGTGAGTAAGTAGCTTATCACAGGAGCACCTTACTTAAAGTCAAGGAATGTTTTAAAGACTGCTGTGACATAATTAAGAGAAAGAAAATGTATTTGTAAATGTATTTAAGATTCAGAAAAAATATCTGTGTTAAAAATCACACTGCAAGAAATGCATACACTAAGATGAGAACTGTCTGGGGGGGGCGGTGGTGGACTACCGTTTGAGAGAAAACTGCAGCTACTGCACTGAGGATTCCTTTTCCTGATTAGATAATCAGTGAGAACTTTATTCATGCACAGCATGTTACAGGGAGTTGACTTGAGAAAAATTATTATGTTGAACGTGCCATTCTGCAAGTGAAACAAAATCAGGAAAGCTAAAGCATGTGATGTAGCCTGTGTTTGGATTAGAGATGCCTTGGTTTTGGCATCAGCTTGCCATTCCTTGTGCAACCTTCTTGTCTGCCTTGTGTTCTTCCTGTCACATTTTGGGCACCTCCCTGGGAAGTCAAGAGCTTTTCCTTTTCCAAGGCAAGTGTCCAGCTGGCTGCGTCTACCTGCTTTAGGGAGGGTGAGGAGCAATGAAGAGTTGCCCCAGATTGTTGGCCCTGGGAGAAGATGAGAAATCTGTGTGTGAACCTCAGGGTGTGCCTGCTAACAGTGAGCACAACAGTGAGGGGCAGAGAAGCTGAGAAGTCTCATGATCTCAGATGTAGTAACATGCATTGCTCACCATCTGTAGAGACCCTACAGAAACAAGCGGATTGCTCTAAGCATCCTGATCTAGTGAAAGATGTTCCAGCCCATGGTTGAATTTTGGATTATATGGTCCTCAAAGCTCTCTTCCACCCATACTATTCTATGAGTATCTATGGGCATACTCCAGCCCTTCCCTTAATGGTTTTCACTTGTCTTCCCTCCTGCAAAGCTTGCTAAGAGGAGGGTAGAAGAGATAGATCTACCTCTGTTACAGGGTCTGTGTGACCTGGTACTGGTCTATTAGGCAAGAGTTACCTAAAGCAAATTATACTTAGAGCAGGTGTCCTTCAGTTATTGAATCGTGGAGGTCTCTTCCAAATTTAATGACACTATGATTCTGTAAATTTCTTCTAGGAAACAAGCACCCAGAACTGGAGGCACCACCAGTGGCTGTTGGGAATCTCTAACGCATCATACTGGGATGTTTAGAGAATATGCTAGGTAGTCTTCCCTTTAAAACATAAATAAAGGTTGTAACAAAACTAAGAAAGAAATATGTTTCTAGGATTCTAGTAACTGAAACCAGCTTTTTTAGAGATGGTACCTGGAAACAAAGGTTAAGTACAGGAAGAAAATACTCAAGTCATTCTTCATACCTGCTGATGTCTGTAGGCTGTGTTTGCAGAATGCAGGTTCTCTGCAAACACAGATACTACTCATGCAGTAGTATTTATCATTTCAGTGCATCCAAGTCAGTGTCCCAGTGGTAGTGGTGCAGACTTGATAGAATCAAAAATTGTTTTAAATTGGAAGGGATCTCAGAGATTACCTAGTTTCAACCCCCCTGCATGAGTAGGGACACCTCTCATTATATCAGGTTGCTCAGAGCCCCATCCCACCTGATTTTGCACACTTCCAGGGAGGGGGTATCCACAACCTCTCTGGGCAATCTGTTGCAGTGCTTCACCACCCTCATATAAAAGAATTTTTTCCTAAGGTCTAATCTAAAATCTACTCTCTTTTAGCTTGAAGCCATTTATCCCTTGTTCTATTACTATAGAGTCCCTGCTAAAAAGTCCCTGTTCTGCTTTCCTGTAGGCTGCCTTCAGGTCCAATTTCAAATTAGCTTATAAGGTGGTATATTTTTAGCATGTGTATACTAGGTCTGGGCAAGTGAATTTTTTTTCCTGGCTGGCTGATGCTTCCAGAGACTGTTCAGCTAGGGAGAAACTCACAGGTTAACAGTAGAGTCCTAAGGGACATGGCAGTTTGACAGCCCCAAAGCAAAGTCAAGGGAAGGATAATGGTACTTTGAATCTTCACGGCCTAATTCCAGCATGACATAATAAATCCTCTAGAAAAGGCCTAGAAGGAAGAATCATAGAATCATTTACATTAGAAAAGATCTTTAATATAATTGAGTCCAACCATTAACCTAATTCCACAAAACCCACCACTAAACCATGTCCCATGTCCCTAAGCTCCATATTTACATGACTTTTAAACACATCTAGGGACAGTGAATCAACTACCTCCCTGGGCAGCCTATTTCAATGAATTATGACCCTTCTGAGGATGAAGTTTTTCCTTATGCCTAACCTGAATTTCCCCTGATACCACTTGAGGCCATTTCTTCTTGTCCTATCACTTGTTATTTCGGAGAAGAGCCCAATACTCACCTCTCTGCATGAAGTTATCATTTGTTATTTGCAAATTATTGTTATTTATTTTGGTTATAACAATCCCAGACAGAACTGTAGGCTGGGAATAGAGATCTTGGAGAGTACTCAGTTAGAAAGTGATTTGGGGGTATTGGTGAACAGTAAACTTAGCATGAGTCAGCAATGTGCCCAGGCGGCCAAGAGGGCTAATGGCATCCTGGCCTGTATCAGGAATGGTGTGGCCAGCAGGAAGAGGGAGGTTATCTTCCCCCTGTATTCAGCACTGGTTAGACTGCACCTGGAGTATTGTGTTCAATTCTGGGCCCCTCAGTTTAGGAAGGATGTCGAGGTGCTAGAATGAGTCCAGAGAAGAGCAACTAGATTGGTAAAGGGCCTGGAAGGTAAGCCCTATGAGGAGAGGCTGATGGAGCTGGGTCTGTTTAGCCTGGAAAAGAGGAGGCTCAGGGGTGACCTTATTGCTGTCTATAACTACCTAAAAGGAGGTTATGGTCAGGCAGGGATCAGTCTTTTCTCCATGGACACTGGAGACAGAACAAGGGGTCATAGTCTTAAGCTCCATCGTGGGTGGTTTAGACTTGACATTAGGAAGAGATTTTTAATGAAAGAGTGATCCGGTTTTGGAACGGGCTGCCCACGGAGGTGGTTGAGTCACCGTCTCTGGAGGTGTTTAAGGTTAGGCTGGACGAAGTGCTGAGTGGCATGATCTAGATGTTAGATGTTTAGGTTTACTTGGTTGGTTTTAGGTTGGACTGGATGATCTTTAAGGTCTTTTCCAGCCTCATCATTACTGTGATACTGTGATACATATGACACAAACACTTTACAAACTATTTTATGATTCATTGAACATGCTGATGATAGGAACTCTGCGATACATTAGCTAACATTTACCTGCTAAAATATTTAAATTTTATTGTATTCGTAGACTTCTATTACAATACTTTATGTACTTGTACTCTGATTTTCTCCAGAAATGCAGACATGCTCTTCATTTCTATGCTCCTGTTTTCCATCCTGACAGAGTTTGCAATGTAAACATGAATTCCCTGGGCGTTGCTTAACTTTCCTACTGCTTCTGCTTGATTTGCTTTTCATCACTAGGTGGCAATATCTTAACGGCCAGTTCAAAACACAGTTCAAAACAAAATGATGCAGCAAAACTGTAAGATTTAAAAGAAGGACTTCTCGCGCTTTGTTTGGAGCTCATCACATTAAATTAGGCTTGCTTAATTAAATGTTATTATGTGGAGTGTTTTCTGTCACTTTGTACTCTTAATTTGGACCCTAGCAAGATGTGCATTTTACATGTTAAGTCCTGGGACACAAAGTTCAGTTGATCTAGATAGCAATTTCAATTTTCATTTCAACAGAGGCCATTAGTAAAGCATGTGTAAGCTGCGTTGTAATGTTTGCCTGGAATCGTTTTGTTGTATGCAAGCTGTAATAGGAAAAGAAAACCTTTGTAAATGTTTAATATCAGGAAAGAAGTTAATAAACTGGGTTTTTATGCTTAAATGTAAAAATATTATTCCTTTTTTTACTGCTGACTTACATTTGGACATGTTGCTTCACTAATAATGTGCGATGTCATTTTTCTAGTTGTTTACTTTTTCTTCCTGAAACCAAAGGGGGCAAATCAGGTCCTTAAAGATAGGTGTTTAGGAGAATGCCTAGAGCTGTGTCAGAAGGCAATGCATCTTGTGTAGCTCTTACCAGCTCTGTTGATCTGCTGCTGATGCTTCCTTTGATACAGCACAAAGTATTGATGAGCTTCTGGGTTGTACTCACATATTCTCATCTACCAAGACCTCCAAGTCCTTTTCCTCGGGACTGTTGCAAGTCCATTCACCACCCAGCAGACTATGTCTGATTATGTCAGATCTGCCAGTCTCTAAGCTCGCATGCCTTTGGGTATCTATAATTGCACGAGACACTTGTATTTAGGCACCTGAATACTACTTGGGTCTAACCAGTATCCATCTGAAAGAAGGTGTCTTTCAATAGTAGATCATGTGTTCCAAGTAGTTTTATTAATGAGCATAATGTGAAATCATGAATGCAATGTAATATATCCCAGGAAGTAATAGCAGATCCTTTTTGTTTTCCTCTGTAAGATATGTGTTCTGCACTGGAGTCAAATCAGTCTGAGAATCATACTTTGCTTTATTTCACCCCGAAGTGATTAGATTGTATCAAAACCATAGAGACCCCAGTAAACATCCTTGGCATATACATTGGAAGAAGAGCTCAAGATGATTTGACAGAAATCAGAGACATGGGTGTAATTCAGCACACAGCACTATCTGGTTAAAAGAACATAGCGTTTGACCCAAATTAAGGAGGACAAGCTAGAAGCCTTGGTGAAGACACAAAAAAAAATCAAAAACCGTGTTAAAACTTCCAGCAGTTCATTAAAGCTATTTTTGGCTTCAAGATCTGTGTCCACATCACTGTCTGGAAGCTGTGGGGAGCTGATCAGGAACAGGATGATGGACACCTAGCAGAAGTGAGTCAAGGTATTAAACATGAGCTGGGCAAATAAAAAGTTCTGTCTTGCTTAAGTTTTTTGCTAGATTAGGGCTGAAGTGTTCCTGTCTTGCAGAATGACACTGTAGGAGAGGCTGGGTTATGAAGATATATCATGGCAGAGCAAGGTGAAGCTTTGTCAGCAGATGTCTGTGAGCTCATAAATACAGTCACTGTGATTTATAGATGGAGTTTGAATAAAAGTCCCTGGAGATCAAAAATACAATCACCTGCTACATAAATTGAAGGACTCATTCCATGAACACAGAAGCATACTGTCCCACTGTTAGTCCACAATGATAGGTATGTGAGCACTAGAAAAGAAATGATGTGCACAGAATTTGAATCGGTAGTGTACACTTGCTTTGTTACATAGAGCTTAGATCTTAAGCTACTTTTTGTATTTAGTTTCAGATTCTGAAGAGTTCAGATTGCAAAACCCAAGTAGGTCCTTTCGTACCATGCTAAAATGAGCCCTGAAAAATTGTGCAAAGACTGTGCGATGGTCATATCTCTGTGTGCTTTTCTAAGGTTTCCACAAGCAGCGCTCAGAATGTAGATTACACCACCTGTCTCACCATTATAAATAGTCACTGAAAGTCTAAACAAAATGTGTACCTATGCTACTAAATACTAGCAATCTAAATAGAGTATCTGATTTACAAAAGTAGTTATCCTAAATATCCTGTGTAGACAGTGAAGAGAAATAAGCTGCTTTGGAAAATAATTGTGCTCTGTACTGGAACTCTGGGGAACTACTGAGTCATGCTGAAGGCACTCACCTCCCAGCATAGGCATCTAAACTGAATGCCTTGAGGTAGATACTGTGAATACCTACCAGCAGTATGTATTGTTGTTATTCTTTGTCTTTTACCAAGTGATACTTGGAAACTCTATTTTTCAAGTGTTTTCCAGTGAAAATAGCCGTTGAGACTCTATTCTGCTCATGAGAACGCATCTGACTGTGCTGGCAAACAGCTTCTCCCAACCTGCTTTTGCCCAGTTGTGACATGGAAACTGCACAGACCTTGTTCAGACAGAGAAGGGCGTAAGCCAAGGATTGTGGATAGGTGCTGCCTTGGATCTTAGAAAGCAGATGAGAGAACAGAAGGTGCACTGCATGTCATGGATGTGGAATTTGAATTACATATCAATGTTTGCAATTGAAACAATGCTTCTGTTATCATAGTCATCAGCAGATGATTCATCATGGTAGATCTAAGAAAAGCATTGTGTTATGTACCTATGATTTCTTATGGTGAAAAAAAAATTACATTGGTACTCATTTACTGTGAACTCTCAGGTTTGTATCATAGAAAGAAGCCCACCGTATTTGTAAATGTGTAAAACTAACATCCATCATCAGAAAGTTTACATATGGTGACAGATTTTGTATGCTTATGCCTCCTTGTCTTTCACAAGCTGCAGTACAATATTAAATCCTAACTGTCATAAAAGTCCACAAAAATTAAAGCAGAAGCTGTGTAACTTCAAAACTTCTTGATCCTGTCAACCTCCCTAACTGAGGTTCAGAGCACTTTGTTAGAAGTTGCCATTTCTGCCATTTCAGTGAGTTACAACTGCTACAGGAATGTTTCCTAAATGTAAGCAAACATAGGATACCATCTGCAGGATGTCCTAGGGAGCAAATACAGACTGGCAAATATGTAAATTATGTTTAGCATTTAAAAATTCTTGTTTAAAACATTTCACAATTTGTAATGATATAAAGCAGTAAGATTTAAATTGATTATACTTTTAATTTTAAGGAAGCTGTTAGAGAAAAAATTATGTTTGGAGGCATTTCTGTTTTGGGCAGTACTTTCCAAAGCAGAACCGATAATAGAGAAGTACCAACCCTGGAGTAAATTTTAACAATAATAGACCACCATCCTGTGAACTCCTGTATTAAAGTAGTGGGACAGTTTTTACTCTTGTAAGGCTGCTCTCATTAGGCTGCTCTGTGGACTGAAAACAGTTCCTTATGTCTCCTTAGTACAGTTGTGAGACCAGGAAGTATGATGTAAAAGCTGTTTTTTCTATGAACTCTTCTCAATGCCAAAAATGATACAGTCTTAGAGTCATGGCATTTTTCTTTAACATGCTTTGTCTTAAAACATTGTTTAAGTTGTTTGATACTTTTCTACAGCAGCATATTGTCTGTGGGTGTGCACAACAGGTAAATGTGTTTGTCAGAAAAAAATGCTGAAAGTCGAAAGCAGTAAGTTTCTATATTAATGCTGTGATGCAGTGCTAAAACATTACTGCTATACATGAAATAGAATTACTTTGGTTCCAAATCACTTTGGATAAAGTCAGTTTTAAAAGGTGTTACAGGATTTGTCACTGCTAGACAGAAGGCAAGACAAGGCAGGTAGGCATTGTGTGATATTTTAACATCCCAGACACAAACTCTTCTTACAGTAGTCAAATCCAGATATTCTTGGATGCGGTAGCTAATTTATTTCTTCACCAAATGATCACAAAACAAAGAAGAGATTCTGATGATTGATAATTTGTGAAGACCTAGAAGGGCAAGTGACAGGAATATCATTGGATCATGTTTATACAAGCTGATTTGGAATAAGCAGGGATAGACTGTGGTTTTGATAAGACAGACTATGCGAAATGAAAAAAGGAAGTGGTTCATGACAGTTAAGAAATCAAGCAGTCGCCTACAGGGAGGGGGGGGTGGTGTCTGAAATTTCTTTCACTTGAACACTTGAAATCACCAACCACCACAAACACCACCCAACTGACCTTTGAATTTTTCATTTTGCCTTGGGGGAAAATGTGAGATCTTCAGGAGCGTCTAGTGAGGTCCCACCAGTGTCCCATCTTGTCTCGCCCTCTAACAGCAGCAGCAGAAGACACGGTTTGGGAGTAGTGCACACAGGTGTAGCAGCTTGCTGCTGCACATCATTTGCCTCAGCATGTGCATTGTTGTAGTAAAGATGTTAAATGCCCTTGGTCCTTCAAAATTTTGAATAAACAACATAGATTTTAAAGGGTCTGGTATCCAGTGAGGATGAGAGATGGAGCAAGAATAAGACATGGCCATTAAGTGAATGCCTTGCCTTTGTTTTCCAGAACAATGTGGACTTACAGATGAACAGAGGTAGAAGGATTAACACAAACTAAACAAAAAAATCAAATATTAAGTGGAAAAAAACCCTTGAAGATCTTTTAATTCACATTACAAAACCCAGGTAGTTCTCATTTGTAATAAAGGAAGAGTGAGCATATGAAGTTATAGCTTGGGTGATACATTTTTCTTAAAACCATCAAAAGAAAGATTTGGCCTTATAAAAACAAGCCAGATGATTTATGAGGAGAAATGGCCTGCTGAATGAATCTGAACAGAGCACCTGCTTGACCTCAGCCACACTCAGGGCTTTGAAATAAAATTTGGTGGGAGATGATATACAGAGGTGTATGTAGTGGGGTTTAGGAAAAACAACTATTTTCAAATTATATTTTTATTTTCAACAAATGTACTGTGAAAAAATCAGCATATGGTCATCTTCAGAAAAGCATTTGATATAGCACCACAGGGGAAATTATTACCTAAATCCTTGAACATAGGAAGGACTTCCAAAACTACCTGGCATTGTCTCAGCTGAAAAATCACATTGGTCAGATAGCAGGAAAAGAGTCCTAGGTCTCAGGACTCATCATATTTGGTATTAAATTTAATTGTGAACAGTTGGAGTATGCTGGTTAAAATGGGATGGTACGATGAGAATGCTTTGTCTGGAGGAGTGTGAGAGTTTGGATGGTTACAGGGGGGTCTCAGAGAAGAAACTAGGGCACTGGAGTAAAAGCAATGGGATTATATTTAACAACATAGGGAGAAGTTGGTAATCAGGTCTTTGGTAGCTGGTGAGATCCTACCTGCGATACTTCCAGTTATTTCTGATCATTCATGAAAGGGTGTAGGCTGGTTTTGAGTAAACATCATTAAGGAATTGAAAGAAAGTTTGTATAGAGAGTCTCTACAATAGCCTTCCATTAGTGAAGACACAAACCCTTATCTCTAGATGTGGTATGATTATATGTGGCATATTTTCATTGACAACCATGGGAGTTTGGTCTGAGTGACCCTTGCATTCCTCAGTTTCCAATCCAAACATTACATGTTTGGCATACTGAAACTAAAAAATAACATCCAAATGTAACTGCAGAGTTTTTAGAAGAATCAGCAACAGACAAGCTCTTTTTTGGCTCAGATACTGTAATTATGGGATGCTGCAGGAAATTTATTCCAGTAAGTGAGAAAAGAAGTCCCATTACTCCCAGGAAACAGTATCTTGAGAGATGATGCCAAGAATATATGAGACAAAAAATATTTGGGAAATGCATACTTCTTATTTTCCTTTATTACCATTAAAATATGCACAGTGATGGATTGTGATTACATGAAATAAAACCTTAAGAAATAGTAGCTAGCAATTAAGCACTTTGTAGAAATTACAGCGAGATTAACAATCAGGGAACTGCTTCTGCCTCCTTTTCTTATGTGAATTCTTTATGTGCAGGCAATTCATTTTAAAAAAAAAAAACGTAACTGAAGGTAAAAATTACATCAAACTGAGAATTCTCTGTTGCTCTTTCAGAGGTCAGTACCAAGCAGTGAGCTCTGTGGTTTATTTGCCTTTATGGATTCAACTTGTCGTCTCTCATCTTTGTGAGGGGGGGGAAAAAAAGAAGTCGTGCAGAAAAAAATGACAGCATGTTTTTCTGTAGCAGCAACAGAAAAGCAGAAGCAGACAGTCAGAATGCTGTGTTTTTAGTGCTCTGGAAGTGCTGTTCTTGTGCAACTGGGCTGAGGCTTTTTTTTTTTTTCCTTCCCAGCGTCACTGCAATCAGATATATGGGTGCAGCTCTGCTTTACCGCAGCATGATGCAGTTGTGTATAGTTCAGCGTGCTCTTCTTGGGAACAGGCAGAAGGAGAGCAGCTGACCAGAGCATGCAGAGGGTACTTATTAGAGGGTAGTTTTCTCCCCTAAAGCTAAACCAGTAAATGTGAAATTCCTCTAGCAGCAGAAGAGACGGTTTCAGTGGGGCTTCAAGTTTATACTCGGTTTGCAAGAGGAGGTGCATACGCTTGGGCTGTCAGATTCTGATGGAAAAAAAAGCTTCAGATGGGCAGACTGCACGTTATTAAAAGCACAGCTCAGACTCCATTCAGGAAGATACCCTATCTGTGCTTATGGAACAAGTGCTGTGGTACTGCATATGCCTGAACAGACCGGAAGAAATTTGCCCAGTTGTGGAATGGAATAAATGAAAATACATGCTGAGGGGGTGAGGAAATAAAATACTCTGCAGATAGAATTAAGTACAAGCCCCGGAGGAAGATCAAAGGACAAAAATCTCATGGTGTGTTTTTGTTGTTGTTGAGCTTTTCTTTTTGTTGTTGTTTAATGAGCTTACCTACCATGAACGGAAGAAGTGGATCTGCGGAGACTTCATTTCCTCCTCTGACCCCTCGTTTACATCACTAACTGGTGACAGTCACATCTACATACATAGTACCTGCCACTTCAGCTGCTCAGAATTATAGAAGCCTCTTTGTATGCAGCAGACATGGCTAGCCAGCAGGATTCAGGCTTCTTTGAAATCAGTATCAAATATTTACTGAAATCCTGGAGCAATAGTGAGTAGCAAAAGAGTAATCTTTTCATATTGCGCGTTGCTTGGTAAACAGCTAGGATAACGTAAAGGATAAAATCTTGTATTTCTGTATGTTTGTGTTATATGAGTCAAATAAGCTTTTGCTTTCCTCAGCTCTAAAAATCAGAATGTCAGATATTTAAGTAGGTTTCATTAACTGCTGAGGCTGTAATGAGATTATGCTATATTTTGCTTGATTGCATTCTGAAGTTAGTCTGCTTTCTGGCTCTCTCTAACAGTACATTGCAGGGAGTGCATGTGCATTCCAAACAATGTTTCCTGCCTACATGCTTATTTTATTTGTTCTGGCTTTATCTAAGTATTTTTTGAAAATGCTGTTTAATCACAAGGGTGTGGCAGAACTTGGGGTCTATTAATTGTGCACCTAGGACAAAAATATCTTGAAGATACGTCAGGTCTGAGAGTCCTTATTTTGGTGTGATAAAAAGCAAAACATCGGTTGCTTATAGCTGCACTTCCCACCCTCTATGCCTATTTCAGAGTCTTATGCAATATTTCCATCCAGAAAGCATCCATCTGTTTATCTAATCCAGGCTGGGGTTTGCAGAATGTAAACAAACAGCATTTTAGTCTTCCTTGGTTTTGTCGATATTGCTGTTCCTGATTTCCACTGCTGTTTACATCCATCACTCTTCAGATGTTTAGCAATATTATGTAATGAAGATTTCTGATTAAGATGTAATGCTTGCAAATATATTCAGATTAGATAAGGCCATGGGATAACTTTGGCAGAAAATACATTATATTCCTTTTCTATAGGAGTTTCTGTTAACAGTGCTCTATCTCTATAATCAAATGTTTTTAAAAGATAGGACAGACACAATGCCTCCAGAAAAACACAGCTTGGCTACATATACAGTAAGGTTGTGATCATCTGTAATCTAATAATTTATACACAAAAGAGTAGGATTTTAAAATTCTGTGGTATGAAAATTTGCAAAATCTGCTTAATAGAAGGCGTGTATTTGAATACCTCCAAAGAAATAAAAGTAACACTCTATTAGATGTGTGACATGCAAGCTGTGTCTTCATTAAATTATATCCATAGAAACTGTAATTTCCAAGTCATTTGTAACCTCAGTAACACTGTAGTGCTTGTTTGACTCTGTTTTTCTACCACAAGTGTGAAGCCGCTGGGGAATAATACTATTACCTAAACAGCATCTCTTATCTGACCTCCTTCCAAAATGTTTAGTGAAAATACATTCTAATCAGTGATCCCACAAGGACTGGAAGAGGTTTTTATCATTTAGTTACATTTTTAGTCTAATGTTAGTCAGATCTCAAGAACCTGAGTGTGTGTTGTGATAACACATTTTTTATACCAAGCTAGTCACCATTTATGACAGAAGAAAAACAAGTGACTTTAGGGTACAGAAATCAAATCAGTTTGATTTAAGACTAACTTTAAGACTTAGTAAAACTAGCACTTAAGGATATTAAAAGAAGTACATTATAAAATTAAATATAACACCTATTTTTTCTTTTTCTTCTACACGGAAGCATATTTAAAGTTATTTCAAAACAGCAAGGGCATTCCTGGTCTGAAATTAGAAGTCCTTAAATGCAATTCTCTTTTAGGAATATGGAAATAGGATATGAATAGTTGGTATTTCTGACATTCTTTATCTGATAAAAGCACTCTTCTCACAGTATTTAAATATACAGCAAGAGGAGATACACAAATTCATCCAGATTGGCTTTGTTTTTGACATTTTTTTCTTCTTGCTTTCAGTGTGGAAGCCTGTGTTCTTCAATATGTACATATCCTCTGTCTGAAAAGCAAACAATTTGATATGAAGACAGTAGGGAGTTCAAAAGACCTACAGCTTTCTTCAGCTCTGCTCTGTAATGGGTGGAGCAGAGAAAAACACTTCCCTTGCTTGAGAAACTGCTGGGAAGCCTGCACATGCATGCACAGGAACATGTTTTTCAGAGAATAGGTGCTATGTCTGCATACCCAAGCGCAGAAGTCAGCTGTTGAGTTCTGCTGGGGAATTTACCTAGTAGAAAGAAGTCTAACATGCTGTTTCAAAGAACAACACCTTTGTGTCCTGGAGTACATATGGACTTTGCTCGAGTGCTAATAGTATGGAAGTGTCCATGTATAGCTCTGTAACCTGTCACTTTAAAACAGTAGCATTTATCCTCCCTGGACTTCATAGTCCCACTGAAACCTGTCCTTTCCATTTATTTGTGTTTTAGCTTACATGGAGTATCAGCATTTTCTAATAGATTGTCAGCCACACCCACTGTGCATAACATGCTATGAAATATACTTCATTTTTCTACCTAGGATGACAGGTTTTTGCTTTCTAAGGTGTTTAACAAAATAGCATTCTTGACATGCCAGGCAAGATTTCAGTGTCACACAGCACTTGCAGTGGTGTTTGCCTGGCATGCTGCTCAAGTTTTCACATTGGTCAACCAGCTATGGAGACAGGTAATTCATGGACACTGAGTGGGTTCATTTGAGGTACCTGTTAACTATTGCAGTCAGGATGTTACAGTCAGTGGTGTGTTTGCAGCAAGCACATACTCTAGGGGACAAAAATAAACAAGTCACAGTGTGGTCTGGCCCTTGAATCATGCCACCAAACTGAGAGACCTCAAAATACTCCTTTGTGCAGCTTTCAAAACAGACTTTTGCTTTGCACATGTCAGTAAGATACTGTGCACATCGTACAGTTCTGGAAAATATTCCTGTAATGTGTTGGAGAACGAATCAGAGCTGGGATTTACTTGTTGGAAAATACAACTTTTTTGTTTGTTTGTTTGTTTGTAACTACTCTCATTTCCATTACTTAACAGCCTTGTTCCTTATTTGCATTACTTCTTTTTGAAATTACTGCTAAAATAGCCATGCTTACACCAGCTGGGTACTGCTCATTTTCCCCACATCAATAAGATAACAATAATAGGATTCAACAAAAATATAACCAAGGAGTCTTTTTCTCAGATTTGTTCTGGAAATATTGTAGTTTATTAAAAAAATAACATGAACCCAAATGTTAGGAATTTGTACCCACTCTTCAAACTTTAAATTTTTAAACAAATCAGGTAATTAGGTTGGTTCTGAATTTCATTTCCGAATGCATTATTCAACTTCATAGTTTCATGAAAAAAATATCTGAATAGAAGTTTCAAGTGAAGCTATGGAATACTGTCAGTAAAAGTGTCAGGACCAGTTTCTAGATCAGATCAGCAATTAAGTTACTAGAGAGAGATTTTAAGGTTTCTTTTTGTGTAACGCAGCGAGAATGCTCTTTTTGTGTAGTGAATATTTTAATTTTATATGTCACCTCTCACAGAATAGAGTGATCTTTAGAGCCTTATTTTCATGATTACACTTGTTTATGGACTTTTGAATAGCAAGATGTTTTCTTATGTCAGCTTGCATTTATTTCAGAGTCACAGGGCCTGTTTTGGTATTAGGACTCCATCTCTCTTTCCCATAGCCTTGTACTTCCGCGTCGTCTTTCGCAGTAGCCACCATCCACATCAAAATCCTCTTATCACCTTTGTGCTGTGTAAAGCCCATTGTTCTATCCTCTTACTACACACATGGTCCTGTGTGACCAGTTCATGAAGCAGTGGTTGGCAAAGGCCACTCAGTGTTTACTGGTGGTGGTACCATGGAGACATAGAGTGTATTGGGTTGGAAGGGACTTCCAAAAGTCATCTAGTCAAACCCCAGTCCGACAAGCAGAGAAAGCATAATCCTGGGGGCACATAGATGTGCTTAAAGCTGAGTATGCTATGCACACCATGCTGTCAGACTCCATGACTGCAGTAAGGTACCAAAAGAGGCTCCTTTGCATTTCTCAGTGCTTACTTAAACACATTATTTGAACAAGAAGCAACTATCCTTCTCTGCCATCTCTGTTACTCTGGCATTCCTACTCTTGCAGACCCAAAATGAGCTGAATCAAGAACCTGATGTGCTGCAGACTCACCTGGCAGGGAAAGGATAGTTCTTGTGGAAGCCTGAGTGCTTTTAAAAAGGAATTTTTGGTTATTTTGATGTTCGCTACTCTGTTCAGGACCTTCCAGAATCAATTCTACCATGTTGGGAGGCAAAAAGGATGAAATGTGCTATTTCAGAACTGCTCTATTGCAAAATACAGTTTATTTACAGAATGAGTTTGCATGTCATCAAGAGGCTTGAATTAGTCCACTAAAAATCTACAGATCATTCGAGTGCTACCTGGGTAAATAAATTTTTGCAGTAAAACTTTCATCCTAATCTCAAAATATAAAGTTGTCTGGAAAATAGGCATAAAATAGGCATTGCTAATCACTGGTAGATTATCCATAAAGTTTCCAATAATTTTATTTGTCATAAACACCAAACTATTCTCTTACACTACTAGCATACACTTGGAGTGATTGATTTGCGATATCCTTTGTTTAACCAATTACCACCAGTTTAATTTTTTTCCAATATAGCTACTCACTATCCCAAAGGATCAAAAAATAACTAACAATTCTTGTACTTTCCTCTATGCACATAAAATGCATTGAATGTTGTAGTATCTTATTTCTATATGTAGATACAAATATAAGTTATAAATATATACATGAAAATATAAGGGAAGTTGTATAGGTTATCTTAGGTGTATGAAACAGACCAAAATGTTCAAAGATGAGTAGTGTTACTTAACATTCCTTTTGTAATTTTACTTCTAGTGCACTCATTTCAGTAACTCTCTATGGGTGTGTGGACAGTAGGAAGCAGTCTCCACACCCCCAGATTTTTGATTGCATGTGCTTACCCAGCTTTATTTTCTATATTAATTCAGTTTCTAAGCAATCAGTAAATGTTCCAACACTTGCTATGAGTTGGTAGCCCTGGAGACTGAATTCCTGTGGGTGTTGAATCCACGATGGACTCATGTGGCACTGCAGTATCTCTGCCTGGGAGGGACAGTCCCATCCCAGTCTCTTTTTCCCTGCATCTATGTACCTACCTCTTCTCTGACACGCTCATTACCCATGGTTAACAGCCTGCTACTTAAACTTTCTGAAATTCTGTAGATTCTGGCATCACTGTAAGGAAAGGGACAAGGATGCATGACTGAGTGGGAGGCAGTTTTGGTTGATTCCTGCTATTAGACTCATGATAAATCATGATAATCATGATATTAGACTTATGATAAATCACCTTTACTTTCCTAATAGTGACACCTGTGCCTGTGCTTGTGACTAAATATAAGAGTTAGCTCCTTCTCCAGGCCAATCTAGATGTAAAATCATAGAATCTTTTAGGTTGGAAAAAACCCTTAAGATCACTGAGTCCAACTATTGACCAAATGCTGCCAAACCCACCACTAAACTACGTCCTTAAGGACCATATCTACATTACTTCTAAATGTGTCCAGGGATGACTGTTCAACCTCTTGTCTGAGCAGCTTGTTCCAATGCCTGATGAACCTTTAAATAAACATGTTTTTCCAAATAGCTAATCTAAACTTCCTCTGGCATCCCTCTCTTTGCTTCAGGACATCATCACTTAAAGTTTTGTTGCTGTTATTGTTTCCATGGTACATTTGGACTGGAGAATAATTTTACGTAGGTAGGTAGCTGCATTATTTGTGAGTTGGTAATTTTTCATTCACTGCAGTTACCTAGACTGCAGTTACCTAGATATGAATCAATTGTCCTTAGAAATAAAATTCCTTCACCTTTAATATCCAATCCTTTGTCTAGTGTGTCAGCTAAAAGGAATACTACTGTTCAGACTTCACAGGAGCTCTTTCAGCAAGTTAAGTTCTTGTGCTGTTTATATTTTTTAAGAATGTAGTTGGAAAGTTGGTGAACAGTATTACAAAGCATCTGCTAACCAGCACATGCCAAGAATTTGAAAGTAAGAATGAGCATGAAGGGAGATTATGACCCCTATTTCATTAGGTGAATAGTGGTAGAAAGCAAAGAATGCAGCTCAGAGAGAGCAAAAGTGACCTCAGGAACAATAAAAAAGGTTGAAGAGACACCCACTTCCAGTGTATGTATCCAAATATATGTACTCTGGAAGGCATACAGGAGGAAGTGAAGTGCTGCATGCAGTCACAAGACTACATCAGAGCAGTAGCTAGCAGGCTTCATGTTAACAGCTCACACAGTTGTAGTTGCGGTAATGGATGGATAGAAGCTCTTCGAGAAGGACCTGAAGGGAAGATGAGGAATGGAAGTCTCTGTGAAGGAACTCCTCACATATATGGAACTCTTCTATGTGATGCTGGTGACAGTGTGCTTGAGAATTTGTGGGTCGGGATCAGAAAACAGAGCTTTAAGGGTTACAGGTTGACGGTGGGAGTCTGTAGAGGCGACTTGATTGAGGTGAGAAAGTGGTCAAAACCTTCTTTAAACAACCCAAAGAAGCTGGTGAGTTGCTGATGTTGGTTCACGTGGGTGATTTGAATCTCCTGATGTGCGCTGAAAGTACAACACAGTAGGATGCAAGCAGTCAGTATTTGAGGGTGTTGGAAGTAGTTTCTTGATGTACCATGGACCATCCAGGGGTGAAGTGCACCTGGGTCTACTATCCATTAACAAGAAAGAACTAGTTGTAGCTCAAGATCCTGAGAAGTGTCAGGAAAGAGCATCAGACTCTGGACTTTAAGAAAGCAGATTTCAATTTTTCAGATTTCAGGAACTGTTAGGTGGATCCCATGGGTGCAGCACTGAAAAACATAGGAACTAAGGAAAGCTGGCAAGCCTTTGAGGTCAGTGTCTTCCAAGCATAAGAATGGGAAAGCCTAAAACTCAGAGAAACGAGCAGATACACAAATCTGGCTTGGCTTATCAGGGACCTCATGATTGAGCTCCAGTGCAAAAAAAGCCTTTATTAGAGGGGGAATCAGGGTTTGGCTAAAAAGGAATTTAGAAACATTGCTGAGCCATGCAGGGATGGTGCTTCAAAATCCAAAGCTCAGCTGGAGACGGGAGTTGCAGTGGATGTCAAAAGCAAGACAAAGACTTTCTTTGGTTTGTTAGCGATAAAAGGCTGAACAAGGAAAATATGGACTCATTGCTGGATGGGGCAGGGGATTTTAGTGACAGTGGACTGTGCTGCCTCTGCCTCACTCTTCACCAGCAAGGTCCTCCTAGCCTCGTTGCCCTTTGTAAGACACTTCTGATAAGGGGAAAGATAGAACTTGTGGAAGTTCAGCGTTCAGGCGTACAGACTCTCATCTTCACAGGAACTATAGAGAAGCCTGGCAGTTCCTTACATATTTATCATCTTTTATATATTGCAAATTACAGTCACATTCAAAACCAAAGGGCAGCAAGGTTTTCTATTCACAGCAGGCAGTGGAGCTTGCTAAAACAAATGGCTGAAAGAAACAGCTGAGGAACACTGGCTTCCTAGTTTGCACTTGGCCAAGTGGCAGTGATTTCAGTGAGTTGCTGAATGCTACTTGCATGTTTGTGCATATCAAGGTCACTGGTGCAACTGGTATTACAGAGCTGTCTGAGAGATACAGCTGTCACATCCCAGATCAGAGACTTTGAGGTGCATTTCAGGCCGCTGGGTTGAAGAGAAACAAGAGTGTTGTTTTGTAAATACTGTGGGATCACTGTAGTGACACCTATCACTTGTCTACAGGGGAATGCGTTGCTGATAAAGAGCTTAATTAGGTGATTGAAGCCTTGGCAGGGAAGTTTCACATACTGAAAAAAACAGACCCTTCAGGTATAGCACTAAAGCATACAAGTGCAGATGCTGCTGTGGATTTCACTAGTCAGCATGGGGGGCAGAAATTCTGATTTGTGTGCAGCCAAAATGTGAAGATGTTAGATTGACTGGTGTTAGAGAAGGACTGATCAAAAGAATATTACAGATCATGCTTATTGTTCTTGATCTTACTTGTAATCATGATGGTTATATATGCATTTAGTTTTATTTTGAGAGGCCTGAATTTGAAAAACTCATTTGCATTTCCTTCAATTCATAAGTGACCAGTTGTAGCTGGCTCAGCACAGAAATCTGCCAAAGGGATTCTTTTGCAGGAATTATCCTGTGATTGTGTGATCTTTATAGTAATTTTCTTTCTTAATTTCTAGCTAGCTAACTCCCCTATGTCTTACATTTTGAAGAGTCTCAGTGTGTATGTTCAGTAAGTTAAACTTCAAAGCATGCCCATTTATCAATTTGTGTGTTTTCAATATCTCCTTGAACAACTTTTGTTGAAGAGAATACAGACAATTATCTTTGCTACTGCATTTCTGGTATTTGCAGATGTCTGAATCAATTTGCTTTTTCAGTCAGAAGGATACATGTACAGAGTTCTAGCAAAAGTTCTTCACTGAAAAATTTGTAGAGGAGGTTTCTGCATGTACTCATAATAATATATAGCTGTGTATTTCAGAACCAGGTTCAATCTGCGCATATCACATGTGTTGAAAGTTTTCTAATCTGCCTGGCATGAGATTTGTGCGTTGGTTTCCTTGTAGCTGGAATTATTTTTAATTTACTTTCCAGTGGAAGCAAAACTTATTCAGTCTGCTTGCCTTCTTTTAACATGTTGACCAAGTTGAAAACAATTCAAAGAAGGGTAAAGTGCTTAAACAAACCTAAGTTCCTACAGAATTTGTATAATGAAGCAGCTAGGTAGTTAAGGCGGTTGTCCGCCTGATGAATAAAGTCAGCATAAGCTGCCTGTCTTTTTAGCTGTAAGAAAATCCTTGCTATGATTTAAAAGCCTTTGTAAATACCTCAGCTGTGAGACACACTTCAGGCACAACTTTGTGAAGATCACATACAAAACTCATAGTGTTACTTTATAATACAATCACAAGCTTCAAATAGACATTTGTTAGTTGAAACACGGGAAAACTACTTCTTTAAGTACCTTGCTTGCAGTTGTCTATGTTATGATAGTATTCATCCAGTTCTTCTCATCTAAAATCTTTGCAGACTTTAATTCTTTTGGTATTATTACATGAATGTGAAAGATGGAAGTGTTATTCTTTTATAGCTGTTACTGGGCAAATTAGAACAGAGAAATCAACCGGAGAAACACATGGAACCTGTGTTACAGCGGGAAATAAAACTGTCTTATATTCCTTCCCTGGAAGAATCTTGCCTTCCTTCACATTCTTGCTCACCAAATGTCTCATTGCGATCATGACAACTAATTATTATTTCTAAGGAGATTTTTAATTGGCGACAAGTAGTACTTTTAAAATGGAAATGTCTTTGGATTATTTTGAATTCCATGGGGGGAATTCCATATTTGTTGCCATTGATGCTTTATTGTTTGTTCTGTTACTCATAGGCAGGAAAATATGGCAGAGCAATGTATGTGTTCTGTACTGGGATGCGTGCTTGATCAGCTTATCTGTAGTGAATCTTTAACTTGTGTATCATAAAATAGAAGATGGAAATGCTTTCGAAGGGAAAGTAAAATGAAAAGGTTTCCTTGATTTTTATTAATTTGCCTGTTGTTGTGCAAGTAATAAGGGACAGGGCAGGTAGAAGTGGCGGTTACAGGTTGCAGCAGCCCTCTATGCCAAGTGATACCACTGGAATCATAGGAATTATTTTTATGACTTTAAAAAACTAGATTGTTAATATAGACAAGTTGCAACTTTATAAAAAGATACAAAAAGTTAATATTTGTTAATGATTACAAACATATATTGCTCTACTACTTTTTAATGCATAGCCCTCCTTTTGTTGCAAATAATTTTTCCTGAATTCTGCAGTTTTGGATAAAGTGCTATTAAACTTAAAGCCCATAAAGGTGAATTTTGGATGTTTGAGCAGAAAAGGTTCTGCCCCCTCTAAGAATGGAGAAAATGCAAAAAACACTGTTGTACGCTCACAATAAACATGATGTTGAAGAGGATCTTAGGGATGGGTGGGGCAGACACCTTACAGCTAACTTTCTCCATACGGTGACTGCAAAATTAAAAAGAGGGCAAAGAGATGGGTGAATTTGGAATAAAAACTCAGCAAAAGAGAGTGGGAATGAAGACAGAAGAGCCAGTTGAATCACCATTGGGAAGGAATAGAAACAGGGGAATTGATACTTTCTAAACAGAGCGAGTGGAAATCAAGAGTTACTGGTAGGAAACAGGGCCAAGATGGAGCTGGAAAGTAGGGCGTGAAGGGGTAGAGATGGGAAGAAGATAAAACTGAGGTGGAAGGCCTAGCAGGAAGAGATGAGAAATGTTTAGCTGGACAAGGCTCAAATGAGTGAGAGTCTGTGACTGGAAAGGAAAGCCTGAAATAGGGAAGACACAGCTGTGAGAATACACCAGATTGTAGAGGTAGAGTAAGAAGAAAGCAGCTGGGAAGTTGAGGGAGGTGAGAGACAGAGAAATCACCTCCCAAACGCACAATGCAGTACAGGAGTCCCAATTTCCATCGTGTATCCTTGCTTTACAGCAAAGGTATGCCTTGCTTTGCCTTAGTGCTTGGGTTAGATGGCAGGAAGTGTGAAATATTATCAAGTGAGGAGAGCAGCAAGTGACTTGCGTATGCTGTTAAGGTAAATAGGTCAGCAGTAGGGTCATTTGGCATCAGATTAATCATATGTGCATTATCTTACCTTGCTTATCGTTTTTGCTTCTGGAAGCCTGAGTCCAATGAGGTAATGTAGCACACAATGGAAAGCACATAGATATACAAAGAAGTGCTCTTACCAGATTATTCTGTTTATTACTTGTAATGCAGTAGCAGATAACTTCCTAAGGCATCTCTCCTCCAATAGAGCCAGCGATGTAAAAGCTAATACTAAAATGTAGTCTGTCATAGGGGCTCCCACATAAAGTTGTCTTCCCCACAGGAAGATCCGGGAGTTTTTGAGAGAGTTCTCAGATGCATGAGGAAACAGACCATGTATTTGTGTATTAGCGAATGTTTAAATATCACTCAGTACTTTCAAGCCTAATGATTTTGTGAACAATATGTTAAAAACTATTGTGGGGTAAATAAAGTCTCCTTGCTGATGCTTTATTGTCATGTTAGATTGAGCTAAGCAGATGGACACCACAGCATTTTAGTTCTAGGCTTTAATTAAGTTTCTGTCCTGATTAAGGACTTAAAAAAAGATGGATAGCACATTAAGGATGTTAATGATCATCCTGACATATGTAAGTATCAGCACAGAAAAAGAAGGGAAAAAAATAAAATAAAATAAAGTGTTATTGAGAGTAGAGATCTGAAAATGTAGTTATCCTGGGAGTCTGTAAATGTCTTTCAAGAGTAGGTTTTATTTTTTAAGCGTGAAAACCAAGAATGGCTACGTTTTTAAACTGTAATGTAAGGGCCATCTCTTTACTAGAAAGAGAGGCATAGGGTTGACTGTCTTCTGCAGCCACAGTGAGAGCAGCTGCACCTGGGACAGTTCCCAGCTCGGTTTTGTCCTAAGTGGGAATCTCAGAGGTCTGTCCACTACCACAGAGTTCTGAGAATGTCAGTTCACAGGTTTTCATTTATCTGGGGACAAACGTAAGTCCTTCAGTGAGTAACATTGCAGTGCTACTGGCAAGTTGGTGATTTGTTTAAATTTATCATGTGCTTGAGATATTACTAAATATTTAGACAGGATTTCTGATTAATAGCATTCTTTCTAGTTCATCCTGATCCTGTTACTACTTTATGTAGTCATTTTCCTGCCACAAAAAGGAATCTATTCCAGTAAAGTAATGAGATTGTTCTACAAAGTTATTGTTGCTGATTTTAATTAAGTATTTTTCTCAATGAAGTAGAAGGAGTTGCATAGTACTAGTCATATCGTCTTGCACAGCTAGCATACATCCTGAACGTGTACATGCCAAATGTCACCTTATTGGTAACTTCTCTGAAACTGTGACTGACTGAGATACTATGTATTTGGGAGATTACATTTGTGTTATGAGAATACCCTCGGGGCATGATTTTTTTAATAAACTTTTCATTTTATAGTATTATATCCAGAAATTACATTTTAGACTAATATAGTTTACATTCATTTTGCTGGATGTGGTTACATACTCTGTAGAAGAAGAGTCTGAAGAGGCTGGAAGGTTTGGGCTGATATATATATGTGTGTATGTGTATATAAATATGTATAAACATTATCTTTTACTTAATCATTAAACTTAAGACACAAATTGTCAGTGTGATCAGTGACAATCCTTTTCAGTCTGTTTCTTTTGTTTTGGATCATACACATCATATGCATTGTGCATTCAGTGAATTTTCATGAACTGTAAAAGAACCAGCGCAGCATCATAAAATTCTGATAAATAAATATCTGCACTGATAATTTAAGATATTCTGAGCAGCATTTTCAGAAAGCTGAGCATTGTCTTAAGGCTTTTTCCCTGAAGACAAGGGAGTATGTACCTGTTTACATGAGTGGAACTGGAGTTAGATGGATTTCATGTGTGCTCTCTATAAACCCACAAACCATGTTTTAATTACTGTATTCAGATCTTCTGCATGAAATTTTAGGCTGTACTTTAAAAGAAAATTACCTTTAATTTATTTTTTACAGGATCATGAAATCAAAATATAATGTCAAATTTTAAAACATAGATTTATCTTTTATGACCCTTTTATCTTTTTGTTACTCTTTATACCTTATAGTCTTCTGCAGTTCCTTCTGTTGTAACTCATTTCTATGACACCGTCTTTCCTGAAATACTGACTAAAAGATTACCCTACAGATGTCAGCATTTCAGGATGTTTATCCAACTTTAACACTATATTTTAAATTAATTCATTAGTTATGTTGCATCTATGGTAGACAGCTACTATGGAGTAGCTCATTTGGTTGGTTCTCTCTGTGCTCTTCTTTTGATTAAGGCAAAACAACACTGAATAGCTTGTGTATGCTGAGTAGCTATGGTGGCCAGAATCATACAGATTTTAGTAGGTAAATCGAACCTTATGGCAGTGTGTGTAGATCACAGACACACCTGAGATCTTTCTAAGCAGATGAACCTGGTAACAGTGCTTCTTTAAACAGTAACTGTTATTATGTCTCCTTCCACTTCCTCAGGAGTGTTTCATTTTCTGGCAGTCGTCAGATCTGATGCTTAAATGCTCCTCTGACCAGTGTGTAACATTACTGAAATGAATGTGTACACAGAGTGCAGTAAAGGGTTTTTCAGTGTGTCTTCACCAAAAGAGAGTGTAGGAGACCAGTTAGTTTGGGTTTAGCTGCAGGAGAGAGCATCCATCCCTGTGGTTTCAGTTAAGTGCCTAGTTTATATGTGAGGGTCATATTTAATATACCCATGGTCTGTAAAATGATGTGATTAAATGTAATCCTTTCACATTTATCTTATTTGAAGATTATATGTAATAAGTATTGCTGGCACAAATGTAGCTATACTTTTGGTTAGAATGAAGTAAAAGAAAATAAATAGCTGTATGGGCATTCATTTTATTGGTCATTATCCTGGCATCTTTTTACCTTATGGGAGAAAGACTGATTTATATTGGATTAGTAGCTTGGTCCTGATTGGTCTGCACTGGGTGCATAAAAAGCTTAACATCCATTTTATACCATTTAAAAGTTCCTGTATGTTTTTTGTGCAGCTATTGCTTAGTGGTATTCAGTATCACAAGGATTCACAGTGCCAAATGAAGGATGTCTTTACTAGGAAGAGAGAAGTGTCTGGAACAATTCTTGCTTTGAATGATGACTCTCGCCCTACATATTACTCTGCTTTGTTGGACAATAAATGGGTTTCAAAAAGTATCCGAGGCTGATGATAAATATAACAGAAATTATTTAGCATGCCTCATACTCAGGCAGAGAAGAGGTAGAAATACCTGAAGGATCTGATTTGGAGGCATTTGTGAATTGTATCTAACACAAAGTGACAAGAACAAGAGGTAAATTGTTGATGTAGACATTCCCTTGCCCATATACCTTTAGTATTTTATGTTTTCTTATAATAAAATCTATTACATAATTTTTAGTAGTTGTCACTTATTGATTAACTTAGTGGCAACTACTGAGCTAGAGCAATCCTTGCTTTTATACTTCATCTCTAACTTACAGCACTTTCCTTCAATTTTTTTCTTCAAATTATTAATTTATTTCTTAAAATTATTAAACCTTAAACAAGCAACGGGTGATCTTTCCTGTTCTGCCAGTAGCCAGAGAATGAGAGTGCTCTCTAGAAAGGTGGGAGATGAATGTTCAGAACTCTGAGGTCTAATTAAGCATTCAACATTCTGAGTGAGTTCTTTAGCCATTAAGCCATTACATAAAAAGCAGTTACAGCCAAGTAAGAAGCTGCTTCTCTGCTCTGCTTTGTGCATTTGAAGTGGTCCCACAATGCAAGATCAATGAAAGGATGTATCTAAGGCAGTGTTGGGCCCATGCTGGCTGTTACTCTGATCATGTTCTGAGCTGCTGACTGACTCACCCAATCATTTCGGTCAGGTTTCTGTTTCACAGGCTGGGCTTAAACACCTACATTCTCAACTGACTCGAGGCCAAAGTGAAAATGTCATGGAAATGCTGTCCTCACACTGGTGATGGATGCCTGGGAAGGTTGTGGATGTCCCCTCCCTGGAAGTGTTCACGGCCAGATTGGATGGAGCTTTGAGCAACCTGATCTAGTGAGGGATGTCCGTGCTCATGGCAGGGGGACTGGAACTAGATGATCTTTAAGGTCCCTTCCAACTCAAACCATTCTATGAATCTGCGGAGAACATAGCGCACATTTCAGTGATTTTTTCTGTGTCTAGATGGAAAGAAAAGTTAATGCTGATGTTCAAACTCTTTAATTAATAGCCTTATGTACCATTTCAGGTACTTGAGGTTCGTGCTCCATACAGTTTTGTACATGCTTTCTCACTGACAAAGCCATTCATTATCATTGGGTTGCCATGGAGTACAGATCACATGGATCTGTGAATAATAACCCATTATGCTAATATAGCTTGTCATTGTGTTTGATGCAGTCAGGTCACATAACAACAGCTGATGCTTTTAAATAATGCAATTTATGGTAAGATCACAGTTTACAGAATGGTGTTGCCAAATGTTGCCTACTTTCTTTTCTTTGAATTAGTTCTTCAATTCCATAACTATTTGATGAACAATTTATGCATATTTTGGGCTAGTATCATTCTGGTTTCTTTTAGAAGAATAGGTATTTGTCTTTTATGCACTCCTGCTCCTTTGGAACCTCAGCTCCACGATGGGACAGAGGCAGGACAGGTTACTGGATTTGGTGAACTAGCTAGGTGCCACAAGAGAAGAATGAAGAGTATTAAGTCCAATAGGTGCAGATAGCACTACCACAGCCTTTTTTACACATCAAAGTATGAAACAATTTTATTCCAGACTGTTCTACAAGGAGTGGGCATTAGATCTTTGTACTGATTCACCTTTCTTCTGTAGCAGATGACCAGACACTAAGGTGTAGTTTCAGCCTTCTTCACATTCTCAGGGCAGTCCACCTTCATGTGCATGTGATCTTACTAGCAGTCAGCCATGGTTCTTGTGTGCTACTCAGTGGAATGTGGCTTCCTGGGAGCATATTACGTCATCTTCACCTTTTTGTGCAAGCTTTCTCTTAACACATACCATTGTTTTATATCACTTACAAGGCATATTTATAATCTATTCTGGCACTGTGCTGATTCTTTGAAATATTAATACTAATAAAATATGAAAATATTTCCTGAAAATTGAATCATCTCGATAAATTAGCTCCACTTTCATGTTTCCCAATGTCTACAAAACAACCCTTAAAATCAGCTTCTGTTTTGGCAATGTGTGTCTGGCAAGCAAACCATCATGGCAGAAAGTTATTACATATATAACATATATACTCTGAACACAAGTTACATTTGTACCTGGATGTGCAAAGTGAAATCAAATACTCATAAGGATTCAGACTTCTGCTTCTTGGTATTAGCAATAGAAGAATCTTTTTTTAGAACATCTGTATCCCACTTCTACCAATGAAAGACTGTTCTCAGCAATATGTTGTCGACTAACGTATTCAACAAGTCATAAATTATACAACCAGAAAAACCATTGTGTCATCCAATCTGTTCCCCTCATAGAGCAGGCTTTATGGCCCTCTGAATTGATTTCTGTTTGAGCTAAAGCACATCTTTTAGAAAAAAATCTTAATTTAAAATTTCCACTAATGGAAGAATCAGCACCAGCCTTAATCAGCCTTAATAACATTCTGGCAGTTAATTTCCTTCCCTTTGTGCTTAACTTCTTTAATGCATTTGTGTAGTTTAAAATTCTAGACATTGGATGTTACTGAATGAAGAGCTGCCTGTTAGCAAATTTCTGTTCTTTGTATTTTTGCTTAGCAGGCATGGAAATCTATCACCGAAGTTTAAGACTAACTTCCTAAGTGTGTAAGGTACATCTGATGTAGTGATACCTACTATCTATTTCCTGGTAGACACCAGTGAGAAATACTAACTTTTAGAGTAGAGTTCAGGTGAGCTGCTTTAAATGTGTTCCTTAGGAGTAAATGAATCACGCCCTGAAAGAGCCAGAGTATTTGTGTTTGGCAGTTTATGCTGAGTGGATCCATGTAAATACATTTTGTGAGTCGGTTGCATTGTAGGTGCAATAGGTGGAAATTCCTGCAATGAAAGGATTTGATTAATAGTCTGTGTAACATTCTCATGGTCAAATTAAACTGAGCTTCATAACTCTTGTAGTTACTAGTTATACTCGTCTTTTCTGGATGTTCATCACTATATTTCTCAATACACCAGAACAGAACTGAGCGTCCAGAAGTGGTTGCAGAGACTGCCAGTGAAGCAGTAGAGCTTTCTGGCTTTTACTTTTGTTTATCCTGCTTGAAAAGGCTCTCCATAGCTCTTCAGGTCACAAGAATAGCAGCCTGTTTTCAACACATTAGTCATCCTGGTCTCTGGCCCTTTTTTCATATCAGTGCTTCCCAGGAATAGAAAGCCTTATTCTGCCTATGTGGCCTGTGTTCTTTGTTGCTGGCTATAATATACGTAGGTTATGCAGTCTTTACTTGCACTTAGTTTTCAAATGTTATTCAGAGTAGAAAGGCCTTTTTGCTTTTTTTTTCTGTCTACTGCTGTTTATTTGGGTTTTGCCTGTAAAGTTTATAGAACCATGAACCATATAGACCAAGAACTGGTCTTTGTACTTTGACTAGAAGTACATTCATTGGGGTATGACTCTCTCTTAACCCATCTTGAGAAGTACCTATTACCAAGCTATTAATGTATTTTTGTTGAGGACATTTTGTGGATGACTTTGGTTCTCATTTTACAGTTTTGGTGAGATAGCAATCCAATTGCCAAACAGAAATATAAGACTACACTTCTGAGCCAAATTTCTAATCTCATAAGAAGATACAGCTAGTTAACGAAATCTACTCTCCATAAACCTATGCTTATGTCAACGTACTTCATGTTCTTTATTAATCAGATGCAGCCATTCCTCAGTGACTGTCAGGCCAGTTGTGTTGTGGTTGCCTGATTTGTCCTTGCTGAAAGAGTAGGAAAACTTGATACAATATTAGTCTTGCCCCAGCCCTCAGGAGTGCTGAATTTCTTATTGAATATCCCAAAAAAGGAATCTTTTAATATTTTCAGATGTAATCAGGCTCGTAATTTTTTTCTATGAAATTGCTGTTTTCTCAATATTCAGGCTGCTTATTTGGAAAATCCAGTGTTAACCTTAGGATTCTTTCTTTATTTTCATAACTAACTGATGCAGAATTCATCTATATAACTGCATGTTGGTCTCCAAATTTAATAATGTTTGGCATTTGTTTATCCCAGAGCATTTGGACACTTCAGGGTATGGAAGGTGTTTCTGTCATGGCCCACTGACCAGCATGAGAGTAATGTCCTATCTGTGTTCTGTTTGGTATTTGCAACTGTGTGGTCATGCAGAAGGTCGTTTGGACAGCAGCTAAATTCCACACTCCTCCATCTATTCAAGATTTTTCAGTAGGCAGCTGTACTGAAGCCAAACTTCCAAAAATCTTCAGTGAGCTCATGTGGATAGTAAAAGTCATTATCTTGTCCTTGCTTGTTTTGTATTTCAGAGTCACCACAAGAAATATTTATGTACTGCAGTCTTGAGTTTAGCAAAGCAGCTGACATTTACATTTTCATTTAGGTCTCTGGCTAAGAAACAAGTGAACACTTTCAGAGGAGTTGCTAATATGTTAATAAAGAGTTAGTTGATACTACAGTGCCATAACGGTGTGTGGCTAATAAAAGATGATGCATTGTGTGTTGGATTGTCTGTAAACAGAGGCATAATAGTGCTTAATATAATATAGAAAATAAAAAATGTTGTGAGTGGGTTTGCTGCAGCCAGTGTTAAGTAATGACAGTAATGACTCAATCACATATAGAGTAGAGCATTAATGATAGTAATTATTAATACAGGTTTTGGCTGCACAGTTTTTCCTCTCATTTTTCTTTGTGTAGATGTTACTTTGTATGTAACTCCATCGTAGAGAGAAACACGGCTGGATGTCCGACATTCTCATGTTAGTCTTTATTCACAGAAATCACTCCTGTAGTTTCAACACAGAAAATTTCACAGAACTTTGTAAATCTCTTCTTGATCTGTGAAGGTCTAGTTTGCCAATTCACAATGTCAGCTCGCAGCTTGGTTTACTCCTGGTGGTGAGCCATTTTCCACCCACACAAGCAAGGGCACAAATCCTAGCCAGCAGCAGCTGAAATGTACCACAATGCAGTTTAATCTGTGTAAGATGCTCTTGAAGATTCTGCAGGTCTAGGAATAGGATTCATCTCTTAGAACCTGAGATGCAGATCTTTGTTGTCAATTCTCCTTCAGTAATCACTGAGAAGTGGTAGGCACCTCTAGAAAATTGTCATATACTAAGAATCTAAGGAGGATATGATTAATCACCTAGAAATGACTGTGTCTCCTCATTTACTGTGCTCAGAGCCTAAATGCCTAGCTTAAATTTGATATTTGGCCTGTAGGTGGCTAAATTTGAACCTTTCTCTTAGAAGTAGCCATAGAGGAGAAGAGGTGCGTCAGAAAATGAGGCAAAGGAAGCAACTATAGTTTCAGGCTTTTTAGTCAACCTAGTGCTACACTTTGAAATGTAGCTGAAGCATGACAGTGTACTTACTTTGGCATGAAATAAGCAGAAATCTTTAAGAAATCAACTCTTAAACATTGAACAGGGTCAGATCAGTAGGACTGCTTAGACCATGCATGTTCAGAGAGAAAGCTACAATCTCGTTTTGTTTTCTGCATCAGTAATAAATTACTGCTTATGATTGTGCAAGTCTTATTAGGAGGGGGTGAGGGATGTGTTCAGTCTGGAGAAGAGGAGGCTGAGGGGAGACCTCATTGCTCTACTTCAGAGGAAATTGTAGTGAAGCAGGTGTTGGCCTCTTTTCCCTAGTGACTAGTGATAGGACAAGAGGAAATGGGGTCAGATTGCGCTAGAGGAGTAGAACATTTCTTCACAGAAAGAGTAGTGAGGCATTGGAACAGGCTGCCCGGGGAGGTGGTGGAGGCTCTGTCCCTGGTGTTGTCCAAAAAACTGGTAGGTATGGTGCTTCAGGAGATGGTTTAGTCGTTAGGGGTTATAGGGTAGAAGGTTGGACTTGATGATATTGAATGCCTTTTCCATCCATAATGATTTTATGATTTTGTGATTCATTTACATACACATTTACATATATTTGCATACAGAAGCCACATCGTCTACAATTGATAGCTGTTTTCATCACAGTGAAACACATGATATTTTAACAGTCTGAACTGATCTGTCAGCAGTATGGAATAGCAAGTGTGGAGGAACAGATAAATAAGTTTGGGATAGTTCTGCTTCTAACATCTGAGGTAGATACTGAAATTGGACTAGGGCTCAGATGGAGGTATTTAATGTCTTTTTATAGTAAAAAAATAAACAGATTAATAATCTCTTTTTATTTTCTTCTTATCACTGACAGTTTCACTGTGAAATATTTCAGGAGAAATGGAAAAATCTACTCTTACTAGAGAAAATGTGTAGGGAAGGAAAATGCAGGTCTCATCCTCCCTCGTCATTGGTGCCTGTTTTGGAAGCGGCTATTCTTTCTCTTTTGGACTCTTTTAGCTTTGTGCTTCCTCGGCACTATTCCAAGTTTCCTAAAAATAATTTTTCTGCTAACACCCATCAACCACAAAACGACGGGAATATTTTCTTCTCTCTGTGTCTGAAAAGGAAAGCAAACCCAACAAAACATCTGTCTGAAAATCTTGCAGGAAGCTATTTTCTGGTCCAACAAAACCAATGTGGAGACTAACTTTTTTACCTTTGTACATAAAAACGTGTAAGAGAAGAGTATCACCATCTTTATTTAAAGGAAGGTGCTTTTTAAACTTAATCTGAGCCAAAAGATATTCTGGCATAGTTTCAGAAACAAACATGCTCTTTTTTTTAATTTTTTTTAAAAAAATCTATAGAATTACGAACTAAATGTATCTTTCCACCCTTACTTGGAGTTTTTACTTTTGGAATAGCTGGAAAGAATGACAGAAACTTTGGAGTAGTATAGAAAAGATACCAATAGTTTGAAAATGTTTTGTTAATCTCAGATCAACCCTCAAAAAGACAGCATGTATTCATAGAAAACACAGAAACTGAGATGATTTTGCCTTAAGTCCATGATCACAGAATAGACATGGTTGTAAAGGACCTACTAGATCATACTAGATCATAGATCATAAGTGCTACCATACCTGCACCCACAGATACCTAAATTCCTGATCGATGGAAAAATACAAACTAACCCCCTCCATGCCTGTCACTCTAGCATGTCACAAAGCATCATGGCTACACCTCCATGGATGGTGACTCAACCACTTCCCTGGGAAGGCCATTCCAGTGCCTCATCACTCTTTCTGTAAAGAAATTCTTCCTAAGATCTAATCTAAACCTCCCCTTCAGATAATTTTCCCTGGTTCNGACACACTCCAGCATCTCAATGTCTTTCCTATGATGAGGGGCCCAGAACTGAACACAGTACTCAAGGTGAGGCCTCACAAGGGCTAAGTACAAGAACTTCCCTTCTCCTGTTGACCACACTATTCTTTTTCCAGGCTAGAATCCTGTTGGCTGCCTTGGCCACCTAAGCACACTGCTGGTTCAGATGAAACCAGCCATCTATCAGGACCCCCAAGTCCTTTCTGCTGGGCAGTGTTTGAATCACTATCCCCCAGCCTGTAGTGGTGCCTGGGGTTGTTATGACCAGCATGCAGGACCCTACACTTGGCCTTCTTGTCCCTCAGACAATTGGCCTTGGCCCATTGATCCAACCTGTCCAAGTCCCTCTGCAGATCCTTCCTGTACTCGAGCAGATCAACACTCCCACAGAATTTGGTGTCATCTTCAAACTACTGAGGGTGCTTTCAATCCCCACATTGAGGTCATGAATAAAGATATTAAACAAGACTGGCCCCAAAACTGAGCCCTGAAGGGCATCGCTTGTGACCGGCTGCCAGCTCGGTTTCACCCGGTTAATCACAGCTCTCTGGGAACAGCCAGCCAACCAGTTTGTAACCCAGTGAAAGGTACATTGCTCTATGCCATGATTCACCAGTTTCTCCAGAAGAATGTTGTGGGAGACTGTGCCAAAAGCCTTCATGAAGTCCAAGTCACAGGGTCATAGAAGGAGATCAGGTTGTTTAAGCAAGATCTCCCTTTCATAAATCCATGCTGGCTAGCCCTGATCCTTTGTCTGCCCTGCAGCTGCGGTGAGAACTCACTCAAGATGATCCCTGTTCGTGACCTTTCCTTACTGAGAAGCCTGTAGTTCCCCAGATGCTCTTTCTGGCCCTTCTTGTAGATAGGTGCCACATCAGCCATCTTCCAGTCATCTGGTACCTCCCCTCTTGATCAGGATTGTTGGAAACTGATGTAGAGAGGCATGGTGAGCTCTCCTGCCAGTACTAAGTACTGGGGTGAATGCCATCCAGCCCCATAGGCTTATGAGTATCTAGGTGCAGAAGCAGATCATTAAGTACTTCTTCCTGGATCATGGGNTTAAGTACTTCTTCCTGGATTATGGGGGATTTGTCCTATTCACCATCCTTATCTTCAAGCTCAGGAGGCTGAACATCCTGGGGACAGTTGGTCTGTCCATTAAAGACAGAGGCAAAGACAGAAGCAACATTGATATTTCCTTTAATAGAAGTCACCCCCAAATGGAGCACTTAAATGACATTTGAAAATTGTTTTGAGATCGTCCATAAGACTTCTCGTGCCATTTAGTTTTTTCAGTTTTCCATCTCATCATAAACTAAATATCTTCATGGTACATTAGACATCTAGATTTCTATCTTCAGCTTATCTAAAAAAGGAAATCATGATCTAGAAACAAAAGAGCAGAAAAAGGAATGGTGAGAAAAAAGAAAGAATTGCTTTCCTGCCTTACTCACTGAAGAATCTAGAACCTAGGGAATATTGTTAAGCTGCTCACCCCCTGACCTGCAATTTAGGAAAAAGAAACAGGGAAAGTCTGCATCTTACAGGGTCACAGTTCCTAGGAACTTTGCCAAGTCAGTGAAAAGGACTTTACAAAGTGAATGGACATATGTGTTGTGATTTCCTGTTTGTTTGTTTGTTTGTTTTGGCATTCATCATTCTTTTATCCCCTGCATGGTCTCTTGGAAGAGAAGAAAATCTGTCTTCTACAGAGTCTTGTATCAACTGTCCTTCCCCTGCACAGAATTGCAGTGCATGTTACAAATCTTAACACCTACCTGCCAGCAGTTGAGATGTGATGGCAGGAAGGTTACTAGTGGCTAATTAAGCCAACCATAACAGTTTTAACCTTTCCCAGGTACCAGGTTGAACAATATCCTCAGCTTCAAAACTAACAGGCACTTCACATCCATTTCAAGTAAGACCTGTCAGTGTGTGTAAGGACTGTTCTAATGTTTCCCTGTGCTTGGACAAAGATAACTGTGTTAAATTGATTCTATTCTGAATGGAATCCATCTCTATTTCACAATCATCTGTAAGTGGAATGAGCATTTGAGCTCTTCCTGCATGTGCAGAGATGAGCATTCCCCACAAGTGTTATTCTAGCATCCATCTGCATTCCTGCTGAGCAGCCATATACATGTTTTCATGGATGCTGCATTTTTTTCTATGCTTCAGAGGAGTGGATCTGATTGTTAGGGAATTACCACATCTGAGACTTTTTCTGAAGCTCTGTTCTGCAAATTGTGGTCCACCCTTGGATCCAAGGGATGACAGAATGGGCTTACTACAAGTAATTGGTCTTCTGTCCTGAAATTTTTAGTCTCATCTAGGGTAACGTGTGGTCGGTCTTAGGCTTTTTATAACATCCCTGAAAGGACTGAAAATTAATTAAAGAATGGCATGCATATGCACATTGCTGGCTCATAGTCATCCTGCTGTCCACTAGGACCCCCAGGTCCCTTTCTCCTACACTGCTGTCCAACAGGTCAGCCCCCAACCTATACTGGTACCTGGGGTTGGTCTTGCCCAGATGCAGGATTCTACACTTACCCTTGTTTGTACCTCATTAAGTTTCTCTCTGCCCGGTTCTCCAGCCTGTCTAGGTCTTGCTGAATAGCAGCACAGTCTGCTGGGGTGTCAGTGACACCACCCAGCTTTGTGTCATCAGCAAACTTGCTGACAGTGCACCCTAATCCCTCACCCAAGTAATTGATAAATGGATTGAAGTGGACTGGTCCCACTACTGATCCTTGGGGTCCCCACTAGATACAGGCCTCCAACTAGACTCTGTCCCATTAACCACTACTCTCTGGC
>VZRI01012085.1:23961-54941 GCA_013397515.1 Upupa epops | reverse complement strand
AGCTCATTCAGCAGGGGTCCCACATCGCTTCTCAATTTAGTTTTACCTGCAATGTATTTGAAGGAGCCCTTTCTATTACCGTTGACCTCTCTTGCAAGCTTGAATTCCAAGGAGGCCTTGGCTTTCCTAGTTGCATCCCTGCATTCTCTCACCAGAGCCTTACAATCACCCTTAGTGGCCACCCCCTCCTTCCATGACCTATGCACTTTCTTCTTCCTCTTCAGTTTGAGCAGCAGCTCCCCATTTAACCACACAGGTCTTCTAGCTCCCTTCTTTCCTGTCGGGATGCACTTGTGTTGTGCTTCAAAGAAGTGGTATTTGATGACCAGCTCTCTTGAGCCCCTTTACCTGCCAGTACCCTGTCCCATGGGATTTCCCTTGCTTGAAACGGCCAAAGTTGGCCCACCTGAAGTCCAGGGTTGTGATTCTGCTAGGTATTCTGTTCCTACCACACAAGACCCTGAACTCCTCCATCTCATGGTCACTGCAACCAAGGCTGCCCTCAACCTTCACTACTTCAACCAGACCCTCCTTGTTGGTGAGTATAAGATCCAGCAGTGCTCCTCTCCCAGTGGGCTCCTCCACCGTTTGCATCAGGAAATTATCACCAAGGCACTGGTGGAACCTCCTGGACTGGGGATGGCTGGCTGAGTAGGTCTTCCAGCAAGTATCAGGGTAATTAAATTCCCCCACGAGCACCAGGACCTGTAGCTGTTAGGCTGTGGTCAGCTGCCTGTAATGTCCTTGTTCTATTATACAACTATTATACAAGTATAATCAGCTTCCTTGTTCTGATCTGGTGAATTTATATTCTTTTACTGCGGTAAAAGCAATTGAAAGTTTGGAGAAGGGTTGCCCAACTGAGTCTGTAGGGGTTGGAACTGTCTCCTGTAGTGTAAGTATTCTGATCAGAGCAGAATAAATACATCTAAAATGGGCAACAGCACTTTTTTCACTACATCTTCAGTGAGAAATATTTGTCTTATATTAGTTAAATCCATTATCAAGTCTTCTGGAATAACTTTATCACTGGAGATGTCTCCTTCCTTCCTCTTGTCATTTGACACAAATTGCACCCCTGAATCATGTCTCTTTAAAGCAAAAGTTCATAAATTAGCCTTTTCTCCTTGCAGTCTTAACATAATCAAGTAGTTTTCCATTTGGAAGAGCTTAGGTCATCTCACACCACCTTTTTGGAAGTCCTCCCAAATCCGTTATTCACTTCAGACTTTGTTTCAGAATGAGCTATTTTGCTCCAGTCTTGAAGTTCTTTTTATACTTTCCCCCACTGACCTCATGGCATCTTCTACTTTATCTCCGATCTAGACAGAATTTCCTCTGGCATCAGGATCTGCATGTGATGCCCAAACTTGTATTTTTCATGTAATTGTTAGGTTTTATCTTTGTTGCTCTACAGAACAAGCATCTAATTGGTCAACCCAAGTACCTCTTTCTGAAGAATCCTCTATTTGGATTAAATGGGCTTTCAGAAGTGAGCATGAGTTGAAATAGTTCTATGTCCTGCTCTTGCATCAGGACAGCTACACAGAATGACCTAGTGCCTTCTCCCAGTAACTGAAGTTTGAGACAGTCTTCAGAGGCTACAGTTTTACAATACACGTTCACTGAGATTTCTTGTATGTGTGGTTTTGGAAGCAACTCTATTCTACTAAGAGGGAAAATGTTTGAGGTTTTTGCCCTACAGACTCTCCCTTTTGTTCTTATTGTCTGTATGTGTCTGTGTCTACACACTGCTGTCAGTGAGTGAATTTTCCACCACAAAGAACTCTCTTACCTGTAAATGAGCCTTCACAAGGAATCAATTTTGTGCGTATGAATATTTGCCTATATGTTTGGTTTGCTGCTTATTTTACATTTATTACTAAAACAGAAGAAGCTTTGCAGCAGTATGTTCAGTTCAGCATAGTATCAAAGCTCCACAGTTGATGTTCTCTGTCTGGGACATGCATATGCAAATGGTAATTACAGATCTCTCCAGCCCTAGGAAAATGCATGCCAGCCTCACTCAGCTGGAAGTGTAAATGGTTTCCAGCACTAGAGAAAGCAGTCTATGCCTGCAGTGCTACTGCTTATGGCAGATTTTCACAGCAGCTTTTATATGGACCTTAGAAATTTTCTTACATTTATTTAAATAATTAGTTTAAATTTTATTTAGGTAACATGCAGTTGAGAAGAAGGGAGGAATATCTTAAATGACTTACATTTAGCCACTGGTTTATCATGTCTTCTAATAAAAAATGGAAAATAAGCAGTAAACACAAGTACCAGCATATTTTACACTTGTAGTCTCAAACAGTCTGTATGTGGGACTTTGATATGCACTGAATTCTTCATAGTCTGTCACTTTTTAGTGTAAATCCTTCTACATGAGAATCAGAAACAAAAAAATGAGCCATTAGTAGCATCAACTGCTCATTATAATGTCCTATACTTTAAATACATATCCTGTCACATATATTGCAAATCATTAATATTGATTGCATTTATGCCTTTATGGTCATTTTTTTGTTGAAACAAGAAAATTAATTGGGAAAATTTGTATTAAAATAGTGCTACTACCAGATCTCATTTAAATACTGGAATAATATCGCCCTTGGGAATCTTACCATTTATTTCACTAAGATACAAGTGGATCTGCTAGACTTTGAGTTTGTTTCTTTCAGCAGAAGTTTCCACTGAATTTTATTCTCTCTGTTTGTCAAACGGAAACCAATTGCAAATTTTCACTTCAAAGGGTGAAAAAAACACCTTTTGATAACCTTGGCACGTGTACCATATCCTTGTAAATTAAATTCTTCACACTTCACTTAGTCATGTGGTTTTAGTAGTATAATTGCCATTCTAAAACAAAGCAAAATTTCATAAGATTTGTTTCAGCAGATGTGTAGTTGTCCTTAACGCATGGTTTTTTGGCATGTGAAAAGAGGAGATACACTGCGGGTGTTATCACAGTGGATTTTAAACTGTATGTAGTTTTGGCCAGAAGACCTTTGTTGGAAACAAACCCTATCCTCTGTTGTCTGTGTGCTTTGCATTTGTTCACTAATGAGCTTTCAGCTTGGATTGTATGATAATATGTGCATTTGACATGCGTGGTTTGTTTATGTCGAACTCCATTATCCTGTCTCATGTTCTTGGAGTGCCTGAAGTAGTTTCACTAATCTGTCAGCATAGTATGTACTTGTGGATAAATATAGACATGCAGCCACTCTGTGAGTGGTCATCATCATATGCTGAAGCTAAAAATTACCTCTTTGGTTATGGAAAGGCTGATCTGATCCGGAGGCCTGCTGTAGCTCACATATTGTAGGTCTTCAGCACTTGTCTGTTAAAAAACTAACCCAAGGAGATTAAAGGAAATGTCTCCTTAGTGATGAGAAGTTGTTAGTGAAGTATGAAACAGGATTATGAAACAGTTCACTTTTTAGTTTTGATTTTAGTTAGAAAAGGATTCTGACTTTTCTAAGTAAGGAGTGGAACATTTCAGGTATCCACAGGCTCATGGATATTACAGTAGCATGTTGGAGAAAGTCCAGTGTGATCAGCTTTATAAAGGGGCTCGGTAGGTATGAAAATACTACAGATACATGTTTTGGTTTGTGCTGTTAGTTTGTTTATTGTTGCTAAAGTGTAAATATGACACAGTTAACTAAAAGAACCCACAGTCTCTGTTTTGTCTGCTAAAGATACTGAAAATTCAGTAACTGTTTGGCTGAAGTCTTGTCCAGTGTAACACAGACTCTTGGCTTTGTGTTATGACTATCTGTTGTTTTCCTTGATCTTTAAGAAAACAAACCACCTGTAGTGTAAATCATATCAGAGTCTCTTCTCTGATAATTTCATTTTATACTGTGCGTTTTTACAGCTGTGTCTCTGATTAGAGGAATAATCATTGCAGAAAAAAATCAGCACTGATTTTAGTTCAGTAGTTCTGTCTGTGGCAATACTGTATGGTTGTGGTGACAGCCGTATGTGATACTGCTTTGCTGTTTCCATATTTACTCCCTGTTTTTAATTTTTACAAAATATTAACTAAATTAAACTATTCTGTAGAAAAACTGTCTAGAAAACAGCTTGTGGCAGTTAAAGCAGAAAAACAGGGAACATGTCTGAGAAAAAAGGAAATGGTTTGTTTGAGAGAAGTAGCTGTCAGACAGAATTTCACCCTAAAGTAATTATGAGATAACAGGTTGTAAGTTGTTCAAGCATAGATGCTGCCTTTTATAGATTTTCTATGGGGAGCAGCATTAAATAAGTATACTAATGTCTAAAATTGACCTTGCTGCTGCAGAACCCTCAGCCATAAGGGTTTCCATGGTCTCCTGCACATGCATCACCATTCATTCTCCTTGGGAATGAGCTCTAGGTGAAGAGTTTAGTTTAATGCAGTACTTGTCTGGTGTTCGTACCCCAAATATGTTAGAAGTTCAGACTAAATATTTCAGTGATCCAATCTGATACTTCTTGCTCTAAAATAATATTTTTAAATCAGGTAGTAAAAATGAAATTTATCAATGAAATAGCTATTTAGAATTGACTATAACCCCTTCCTCAAGTCCTGTCAGATATCTGCATAAACCTATGCAAACTGTGTGTACTGATTCCTCACATAAAAATTATGCTTTTTCTTTAACAGGGTAGTGTTTCATTGGCATAGATGGAAAAAATGGACACATCTTTTTTATTGCCAGTCATTGATTACTTTAATGCAGCTATTTCTTAAATTTTAAGTCCTTGATTTTCAGAGGTGACATTTCTTTTTTGTGATGAGCTTCATAGGGCTCTCAGTCTAGGAAAAAGAGTTGTATTCTGTTGAAGCTCATACGTTATCAGTATAGATGTCAGTGATAGTCTAGTCACTGGGACAGAATTTTGCAATGCAAACACCAAGGATATGCAAATGCTTGAGATCATGAAACTGAAAAAATGCATTAGAAAGGCAAGTCTATATATAATAGCTCATGCCCAACTCATGATTAAGACTGTTAAATCCTCACTCTGTTGGCAATGTTAACTTCCACACTGAAGATGGTTGCATGTAGTTAGCAGCTAAAAAAAAATCTTTTAAAAATGTTAATTACATCAGTATCATGTCAGTCATTTCTATAAGTGCTGTAATTGCTGTAGCAATAGTAAATACTACCCCCCAGAATGTCCTTTTTCTTTCCTCTGGGGGAATGACTGTGCAGTCCTGTGTTTCAGAGAACAGCCAGATTAAAAATTGTCGGTGTGCTGACAAGTCTCACAGATAATTGTATTTCACTATTAAAGTGTGCAAATATTTGATGTTTTCAGTTAGACATCTGGGAAAAAAAATATATCAGCTTGTGTCACAAATGTACCACTGTTGTTAAAATGCTTCCTGCTGGCAATGTGTATATGTGGATTTCAATTACAGCCTCAAAATCCTGGCTGAATGCCGTAATGGCTAAAGGTAAGGATGGCACCTCCCAGGTAGTGTGATTAGGTTTGTTAATTTTATAAGGATGTGAGATGTGTATGGTCTGCACACTGCCTTCCTTCCTTCCATTCCTCCTCCTACATGCTCCTACTGTAGTCAGTTTTAAAGTTAGTAGCCAGTTTAAACTAAAATTACCTAAGGAACAGAAGGCAAGTTTGGATTTTACTAGATTCCTTCAGGAGGGAGCCTGGGTTGATAGTGCCAGCCAGAGAGTCAGGCAGCCCAGCTTGGGTGTGTTTTGCTTGGCAGAGGTCGCCTGCACAGCCCCAGGCACAAAGCATGGGAGGGAGCTTGGGAATGACTGTGTGGAGCTGGAGATGATGACAGCAGAGAGGACAGGACTTTTACTGCACAAAGGACACAAATCCTTAAGAAAATTGGTTTCACTGCTCACAAAACCCCGTTTGTCCTAGCTGAGCACTTGGTAATCTAACTGATTTCATGGATAGTTGTGAGGCAGTCAAAACTGCACATTTGGCAAATATGTTAGTGATTGTAAAAATATTGTCTGAGTCTTTCCTAAAGCTATTTGTGGGGAAATTTCCATTGCTTAGTGTATTTGATAGTCCATATAAATTTGCAGCTGATCTTCTGCAACCCTTTTTCTTCATGCTTAAACTTGAGGAGATCCTAGGTGATGACAGGAGAGAAGTAGCACTTCTGCTCTTCTCCAGTGGCTCCTTCTTCATTACTTTGAAGTAGATTATTATTCAGAAGAAGAGCGTATTTTTAGAAACAGGTTTTTTATAGTATAAATGTAGAAGCATTCTATGCAATTTATTTTATGCAAAGAGTCATAATACAATTGAGTCTTTCTGATTGTGCTTTTCACCTCAAAAATCAAGTGAAACTTACCAGGAAATAAATCTAGCAGGACACATCTATCAGTGGAAGAAGTGATGCTATGCTAAAGAATGACAGCATAGCTTGTCAATCAGGGGAATTCTTTTCAATGTATGGATGTATTAGACTTGCAAAATAATAACTACATGAACAAAAGCTCTTCTGTACTGCATTATTATACAGTGGACTTCTCAACTTTTTTCTGTGGTGGATCTTTTTTATTTTTTCATTGCATTAAATTGGGGTCAGATTCTGACAAATCTTGAAACATTTCAAACAACAAGCTTTGGGATTTAGGGGCTTTTTCAGGTTTTTTTGCACAATAAGGTGTTACTAAAGTATTTAGGAAATATTATGATTTCTTGAAATAATCTCATGTACTTAGTTGTTGACAACTACTTAGTTGTAGTTGCAGTTCTCTTCAAAACGGAAGGCTAAAGGCATTAGATGTGCAGCATCCATCATTATAGTTCTTAGTTCTTTTCTTTCTTTGCTTGCTTGCTTTCATCGCAGCTCGAATGCAACATACAGTGTAACACTCTGGAATGTAGTTCCATGGGGAAATGCTATAATAGTATTAGTTCACAATATTTTCCATGCAATATCTTGCATTAAAGCACTTACGTCCCAGTTAGCAACAATGCTCATGGATGTTACAACAGCTAATATTGCATTCAGAGTGGCTAATGACTGGTCTTCCTAGTTGTTACTTAATTTTCTACTTTGAAAGCCTCTAATAAAACTAAGTGGGTGCTACCAGTACTTGCTTGAAGGCCAGAACTAGCCTGGGAGTCTTGTTTTGGAAATGTTTGGCCTAGAACAGTAATATTTGAATTAATGAGGTTTTGTTTCATAGTCCTTCAGTTTTGTGGTACTTCAATTTCATTTTAATTCAGTTTCACAGAAAAAACAATAAGTAGAGCTTGATACTGGTTATGGAGAATTCACAGATAATGTAACTTGGAAGCGATCTCTGGAGGGTGATTAGTCCAGCCTCCACTGGATCTGAGAAGGTTTCTCAGAGCCTTGTCCAGTCAAGTTTCCAGTATTATCAAGACAGTAATTTCTACAGATATGTGTGGAAAACCTGCAGCAGTGTTTAATAACCTTCTCAGTGGAACCTTTTTTCATATATCTACTTGGAACTTCCTGCATTCCAGCTAGTGTTTGTTGCCTCTTGTCCTGTCACCATGACAGTTTGCTGCTGTTGGGAAAACTAATACATAACGAGCACAGAATTCTTTTTAATTTTCATACGGCAATTACACTGGTGAAATGTAATGAGTTTTAAAGGAGTAAGTCTTGACTGATCTCAGTATAAATGAGAGGAAAATCAGACCCTTTACAAATCACCTTAGTCAAAAGACCAAACTCATGGCTTTGGTTTGTTAGTTTGTACAACAGTGAAAGATTAATTTGACCAGCAAGACAGAGGATACAAAATGAGGTGCTCCTCAGTTAGGTGACAGAAAGTCTTACATCGTGAAAAACCAGGATTGAGTATGCATTGCATAGTAAACACTTAGTTTTAATACAGAAGATTTTGTCTTTGGTTTCTTCTCCAAATCTAGGTTATATACATTTTGCCTATAACTGTGCCATGGAAATGGTTACTTAGGTCTTGTGTATCAGCTAGTCCAGTTTTACTTTGACATTATTATGGGCCATTGGGATGCTCTCGAAAAGTTAAGACGTTGCATTGCCCTAAAATAAGTGTTTCTTTTCTACATTTCAGCTTCTCCAGTTGGTAACGGATATATCAAGCCACCCGTTCCACCTGTTTCTGGTACACAAAGAGAAAAAGGACCTCCAGCCATGCTGCCTATCAATGTTGATCCAGACAGTAAACCAGGCGAATATGTCCTCAAGAGCTTGTTTGTTAACTTTACTACTCAGGCTGAACGTAAGATTCGTATCATCATGGCGGAACCTCTGGTGAGTAAAAAAAAAACTCCAACTATGTACACACTTTGCTTTGAATTTATTTTTAAATCAGGCTTGCTTGCTATGCAATGAAGACTAATTTGCTTGCAATCTGCGTTGGAGTTTGATAGTGCTTCCTGAACTGTAAGGTATGCTACTATGGCAATTAAGAGGTTGTGGGAGAGGACAGAGGTATGCAAGATATGCCAAAGGGGTGACATGAAAAGGATTGAATATTTTATTTCTGTTTGCAATACAGGCATGTGTTAATAACATTGAGATACAGAAGAGAGTGCCAGCCAGCATAGATTTCACAGCTGAGAGAGTGATCATCTAAGTCAAAATAGATTAGAAAATGCTGAAATACCATAAAAACGATATTTCTGAATATTACAAGTTTTCAGCTAAAACATGAAAAGGAATAGCATTGCTGGTTCTTATGTGAATTCTGGCAGCAGTAGGTTTCATAATTTAATGAAGTGCTGCAACAGCAGTTTTCCAGATATGCAAAAGCATTTGAAAAAAGAGCTACATAACAAAGTCTTGCACAGTCTATGAGACATCATTATTTATATTTAAGCCAAATTTAATATACATATACGTATGTCTTCTATAAATGGTCTTACGTAACTGAACTTCTGGGAGTCTGCTATTTATTAGGGACTATTTTCACATCTGGATATTCTGAACAGTAGAATTTAGGTTGCCTGGCATGAGAAGACATCTCTTTAGTTCTGTTTAGATCTAAATTCAAAAGCATTTGACACTTGAAAATTTTTGCCAGGCTTTCCTCTGAAACATTATGTAGATGCAAGATGACAGAAATACCTGATGTAATTCGGAAAAAGCACAAGATAAATGAAAGCACAGGATGAAATATTTTGACAAAGTACAGCTTGACGAATCCATCCAAATCTCAAAAAGAAGAATAAATTTACAGTCATAGCACATGTTATTTGGAAAAAAAACAAAACCCCAGCACCTATGTATTACTTACAGCACATAGCTTTAAAATTTTAAGACAAAATGTGTCACAAAATATCCCTGACAAATCAGGAAAACAAAAAAAAAAAGACCAGCTCTGAGTACATGATGTCCTTGTGGCACCTCTGTTACTCTTAAATGCTAACATCCAAATTAACATGTAATATTTTAGACAGTGACTCTGATTTATTCCTATTTCATCTTGGGATGATTTTGAGTTGCTGTGTGTTGAGGTATTATTTTTGCCACTTTGTGAATATCTGAATGTTGTCCTTACCTTATTCCAAAGGAGAAATTTTATTTGGAAAATTTAGTGTAGAATCTAAAAATATTACAAGATTGGAATGTCACCTTCTTCTTGTCAACATTTTCGGAGTGGATTTCTTCAGATCTCTAACCATGAGACATGAACAGTAATTCAGTGACATACTCACATCTTATTAATACTAATAGGACTTACAAGGCATGGCATGCTGCTATTTGAGGATGGCTATGACAAACTTCTAAGTAGGATTTTGTAGACATTCAGTCAAAGTGACCTCAAAATCATTAGGTTGTAATGAAAGAAATAGCTAGGAAAAATGGCAGAATTTACTCAGGCATAATGACTAAGAATTAAGTCCACCCATTTTGTGGGGTAGCTGTTGGATGTTCAGCAACTTTGTTCCCACATTTCTGCTCTACATCTAGAATTGTGACCAGGAAAGTCAAAGATCATCATTTGATAAAGCAGAGCCACCCTTTATCCCTTTTTCAGAATACGTAGTGAAATGGTGAGCTCTTTGAAGCTTCTGTTCTAATTAAACTCAAACATACTTCAAAGAAAATCAAGCTTGCAAAGTGCTCTAGCACCGAAATGTTTCTAGTCTGAATTATCTAAGTCATCACAAGGTATGACAGTTCCTTCTTGAAATGAGCAAGAATACTTAAGGTATCTTTTAGAGGAGCTAAAATGATCTGTTGATTGTATAATTGCTTTTTCCTCTGTCGCAATGTCTAGCTCACATTCAAGGTCAGAGGTTAATATGAGATTTAAATTAAAGACTTAGTGATGTATTTTTTACCTAGATATGTGTTTTCATACTTGCATTTTGTTCACTTATCCTTTCAGGTTATCACTACTGTTGTTTTTGTGAAGTTTTCCCTTGGTTTCTTTGGGTTCCATATGCCTTATTAAAATAACCATGTCTTTCATTTGTGACATATACAAGCAACATTCTAGCTGCAGAGAAAGCAGAGGGCAGTGTCACCTATTTGTCCTGCTGCCTTGGCTGTCAGCAGAGTATGATTTGACATTTTGGTTACTGGTTCTGGCAGTGATCATAAAATACACACTCTGCAGTTAATATGTTTTCTAGGTATGACTCTAATGTCAGCTATCCTAGTCTACAACAAGTTAAAGTGGAAACCTTTTTTTTTCAGATGTGGGGGTGATTTTACTTTGTCTGGATAATATTTTACTTGAAATTACTGGTAGATTTTTTCAGCTTTTTAAGATCCCTGAAATGTAACAGACATTTAAATAATTACATTAAGTTCACAATTGTATGTCTAATTTGTGGTAATTAAACTACTGTACCCAGATTGTCAAATTATATTAATCCACATTAAGGGTATTTAACAGCAGAATTAATTTAAAGCATATTTCCAGTTTATAGAATTAAATTAACATTTAAATTCAATAAAGAAATGTAAACAATTTCTTCTTGATAAATTTTAATAATTTTCCACTTCTTTTCTGTAAATAATTGTTCTCCTTTACAATGAATATGAATAAGTTTCCCTGCAGTCCTTTATTCACAGATGATTATATTAATATTTATTTTTTATCTATTTATGTTGTATTTCTTCTCAGCCTTGCTTCACTTAGAAACACAATTTGTTATTTTTATTACTGCTTATTTTTTTTCAAGCAGTGGTAGTCTTAAAATGAAGCCAGAGTGAGGGAGCCAGGGAAATATTTTTGCCCTTTCAAATAATAAAGTGTTTTATGTGTCTTAGAACTGTAAAGAAAAAGAAACCCAGAAAGTAGTTTCCTTTTTAGGACTGTTGATTATCACTTAGGAGAATAATTCATCCTGCACATACTGATCAGGCTAATCTTTAAATACGGCTTTCAGCAGCACTTACACACAGCTGTAGACATTGATAAAACACAGAGAGCTACAGGCATTGACAGTGGTTAATGGTTAATTTAGCTGTTAGTAAACTTTCATTATGCTTTCCTCCTGCAAGCATCTTCTTTTACAGGAGCTTGTCTAAATTCAGGATCTCTCTGAATACTGAACTCAAGAGCAGAATTTACTCATTATAGGACTATGAGTATGTTTATGTATTCTGCCTACCATTGATTAGGTAGGCTTTATCTTGCCATTGGATAAAGACTGAAAACAGTGATGTGGTTTATACTAGCATATTTATTACTTTTCTTTGTTACAGCAGCTGGAAGACATGAAAGTATAGATCTGTTTTAAAATATGGCTGGTGATAACACCCCAGGTGTTAACCAAGGTGATAACATGGCTGATAACCCCAGGTTAGGAAGACTCTGAAGGAGGAGGAATACCTATAGTGACACTGCTGTCTCATTAGTTTTAAGCTTCACTTTCTCTAGGCAAAGAAAGAAATATGCTAAAGACAGACTTGGAAGAAAAGGAAGTAGAAGGCTTTGAAGTTTCTGAGAACTGGGCACTAGTAAGATTGAAACAGGCTATAATAATACCAAGCAGTTTTATCCCACAGCTCCAGTGTAGAATTTTCTGGTTTACGTGGGCTAAAATTACATCTGCATCTCATGAGGATTGACTCCCTTCTGATCCATATTGAGACACACTAGCATTACATATTTTACACATTGGAGGTTTTCATAAATAGTTTGGTATACACAGTCCCCCTGCTTCCTCACAGTACACAGACAGTAGTAACAGTAAGGAGCAAGTCATTTCATGGAAAAAAGTAAAGTCAAATTGCCTTGCTCTGCTCTAGCTACCAACTCAGTATGAGCATGCCCAGATAAACTGAAGACAACTTTATTTGATAACTTCATGAAAGTTATCTGCTGAAGTATATGTTGGCCTTATTGTTGTCTACAACTACCTGAAAGGAGGTTGTAGAGAGATGGAGTTTGTCTGTTCTCACAAGTAACAGGAGATAGGATGAGCAAATCACCTACTGTTGTGCCAAGGGAGGTTTGCTTGGACATTAGGAAAAACTTTATTTAAATAAACTGTCATCAGGCATTGGAACAGGCTGCCCAGGAAGGTGGTTAAATTGGCATCTGTGAATGTGTTGAAATAGATATGGAGCTTAGGGATATGGTTTACTGGGTTTGGTGCAGTTGGGTTAACAGCTGGACTTGATGATCTTAATGGTCATTGCCAACCTAGATGATTCTATAATTCTATGATTGTATAAAAATGATGATGTTTTTCCCATAAAAAGATGTCCTCCCTAGGGTGTTCCTCTACGCCAGATTCCCATTTCCTCTATAAATGCCAGACACGCCAGATTCCCTTTGTCATCTGTCCCTGTCCACCTCTGTGTCATTGAAGGATTATGCCACATATCATTAATGTAATTCTTGTAATCCACTAGTGGTTTTGGTAATCAAAATTGCATAAGCATGTGGCAGTGCATTCCAACCCTAAGGAGCTTATTGTTCATAATAGCCTAACTCTAGGTGGAGGTTATATGTCATCATAACACTTTATTTTTATTTTATGTATTTAGTATTTAAATAATTCTAAATAAATATTAGTAGATTAATTCTTTTAGATCCAATTGTGACAAATACCATGTAGGGCATTAAGAATAGTTGCATTTTCGTTCAGTAATTATCCCTGAATTGCTTATGATGCTTCTTTGTGAAATCTTGCTTCACTCTATTATACTGTGCTGAGGACTGCATTCTCACATCAGTGTCTTCTGGTGCTAGGACAAGAGGCAATGGGTGCAAGCTGGAACAGAGGAGGTTCCATATAAATATCAGAAGGAACTTCTTCACAGTGAGGATAACAGAGCATTGGAACAGGCTGCCCAGGGGGGTTGTGGAGTCTCCTCTGGAGAGGTTCAAGACCTGCCTGGATCTGTTCCTGTACGACTTGGTCTAGGTGATCCTGCTGTGGCAGGGGGATTGGACTAGATGATCTTTTGAGGTCCCTTCCGATCCCTAATGATTCTATGATTCTATGTTCATAACAAAGTGAAATCGCCTACACACCATCTTACTTTAACTGCTCAGTATGTAACCTGAATATACTATCCTGTTATTGTATGAATCTGTTAGAGTGAATGCATTAAGTGGGTTGTTGAATGGGCAGATCTGTGTCTATCAGTCACAGGACAGTCTAGAGAACTGAGATCAGTCATTCTCATAAGAAGGCCCATCTCCTAGTGCAACCAATAAGTGTCAGCTCAGCAGAGTTTCTTTCATGATCGACTGCATACTGAGTCAATTTTTTTAGACTAACAGTTGCTCTCAGGGTTTTATTAAGTTCCTAGTCATATATCTAAGGACTAAGTTAAATTTCTGTGGGGATTACCCCCTTGGTTCTCTTTCTTTTTACTCCAACTTTCCAGCAGCTAATTTCAAGAAATCATTTAGTGGAACAATGATCTCAGTCATCACTCCTCCCACACTAATCAACTTCTGTTGGAACTTCACTGGCTCTCCAGCTATAGTTCAGTTCACAAAACACAGCTCTGCCCAAGCTGGGCAAGATAAGATTGTTCTTTTCCCCTACCAGAGAGACTCAGATAAGCCTGGGAGACACTATCCACAACGAAAGCAAGCTCTCTCTACACCATTGGCATAGGCATTTGCTGCTAGATGCAAACCCAGAAAAAAAATATTCACACTTTTCTGAGCTACACAATGTCAACAGGAGCTTTGTCAGTGGTCTCGAGATACCCATAGTTGGGCATGTGGGCAGAGTGCTGTTTGAGGCTTTAGATCTTGTTCTGATGGCAACCGTTTCTCAACCTGATGTCTCACTGTCCCTGAGCCTCATTGCTGTATGGGTATGGTTAGAGAAGTCAATAGCACATATGATGGTTCCTATATCTAAGAAGATTTAACATTGGTAAATAGTTTCAAACCAAGGCCACTGAGGCTGTCATACTATATCCTATGTTGGCTGATGCTTGCAGAGAAGCTACCATGTGCCTCTAATCAATTTTTTTGTTATTTAAGGATATTGGTTGTTAGTACTCTCTGGGAAATGAAGCTTATACTAGAGTCATCTCAGGCCAGTCTTATCACTGGTCCGTCTTCATGAAGGACAGAAAGGAAGTCAAGTGTATACTCTGGTAGCATTCTTGCTAGATTGGTAATAATTATACAGAGATATCCTTCCATGTTTTCTTAACACTTTTGTCCTTTTCATGCTTTCAGAGTCATGTCTGAAGCCAGTGAGGTACTGCTTCATCAGGATTGCTCTGTGTTCTTAAATTTAAATGTATATGCTCTTTCCTGGGCCTGAGTTGGTCATGGTACTGTTTACACATGAGACAGCTTGAAATTTGCCATATTTGACCCTGCCAATCTAATGGCATGAAAAATATGAGAAAAACTTAAATACTTCATGTAGTTACCTTCCCAACATGGAAATCTCCCGATAAGGTCTTGTTTCTTTAGCTGAGCATGTAGAACATGTGGAAGCTGTGGCTTTTATGGACATTGTATTTGTAGCAATAGAACAGTGAAGGCTGATGTTAGCTCTGCAAGACCACCCTCCTTGAAAGGCTGTCAGAGCTGTACCAGTAACTGGGGGAGGAAGGCTTCAGATCACATCACCTGAGGATGCATCTATTGTGGTACAGTTACACAGCCTTTGAATTAAAGAAGTAGCCAGTAAACCCCAAAATAAAGGAAATTTAAAGGAAACTGTTGCCAGTCATCAAAATTTCTTGAGTTCGCTTTAAAAATATGCCTTTCCTCATCTCTTATTGGCCTATTCTATAAAGGCAGATGCGTGTTTGATGTCAGAGAGTGGCCGCCTGATGTTAAAACAGCGGTGGCTCCAGTACCAGAGCCAGTAGCAGTCATTTTATTACCCCTGGCTGTCTTAGGCTTAAGGGAAATATAGTTCCTGTTCACAGAGTTCTCAACTGTGCCTGGTGCAGCCCTGCAATTACAGCTCTAACTCTATTCAAATCAACTGATAAGGGTTTCCTATAACTCTGATTAAATTAAGTCAAATTACTGTGAATGGGTAACCAGGAGTTGGGGTTTGAGGGCACTAATAAACCCTAATGGCTTCTTGTGGACCTCACCTACCCCTGCCTCAGCTCCCAGGCCCCCATTACAACCCCTAGGGTCATCACAGAGTCAGAATTATTCAGGTTGGAAAAGACACTTGGTATCATCAAGTCCAACCATCAACCCTACTCTACAAAATTCACTTTCTGCACAGCAACACCAGTCTCCAGCTTCCCACAGCTCTGTCTGGCCTTGGCCCAAGCCACAGAAGTGCCTAATAGCTGTAGCTGCTCCCACCTGCCCTGCTCCTGGCTGACAGTGGGACAGTCTGAAACACCTCCTGCTTAGTGCTTCCCACGGAGATTAAGATATTGGGGAAAGCATGGGATCACAGACAGTTCTGTGTGAGAAGCAGCTACAGTTGTCTCTCATGCAGCCATACCCTGGTACTAGCTGGTAGAATATGTGTCCTGACTGTTGAAAGGGTATTTGGGATGTTTGCAACCAGACAGGTCTTCTACATTTTATTCTGGTGTACCTTTTTAGCAGAGGTCTGGTGACAATCCTGTATTTTTATTCCCAAGGGTTGTGAATGTGGCAACACATTCCTTCCCAACATCCTTGTTTTTATAGCATTTTACAAGTTCCATGTAAATAAACTAATAGGAGGACTCACAGATACCTCCTAAATCCTCATAGCATTGCCCTCACCATGGGCAGAAGTTTGCCTAAAGAGGACAGTACCCCTGTAATAACTCAGAGAACGTGGTGAGCTCGAGAGGGAAGAGGCATATTTCCCATTCTCTACAGGAAGAGAAAGCTTCCTGCATTTGTCTGTCATGTCCTTCTCACACAGAAGATATAACTTTGTTTGTAATAAATCAGCTGTATATGGGATTGAAGTGTCAGTTAGCTTCTGTGTTCAGGAAACAGAGACACAACAAATCACAAGGGTCAGGAAAGGGCATCCTTTCATCCTCTTTGCCAGCTCTCAGAACTAATGTAGATGGAAAGAAGGGACCAGTACTGTTCTAGTTACACGCTTTTAACTGCACTGGCTATCTCCTAAATCTCTTTAATTTAGCACTAGTACTTTCACTGTTTCTATTAGAAACAGAAATCCTTCTATCAGAAAGAAGATCCTTCTTTTCACATTAAGTGATCAATGTGTGTGCTTAACCCTGAATTTATTTTTTTTAAATAATGGTTTTTTGTTGAAGTGAACAATCTTGGTAATCAGCTGAAACAGGGCTTTGCACAGCAGTTTCACACAAAGGTCTTAATGTGAATGTAGAAGACCCCCATCTCCACACCCTGTTGTTCTTGGAATAATAAAAATCAGTTACATAAAATCTCTGTATCAAATGCTTTTTCAAAGCATTGTGCTTATTCCAGTCCTACAGACTCATAGGCAAATGATCTTGGACTCACACTGCAGTTGATGACAGCACTCTTGACTGAAGCCTTATACAAAGTATCATTAGGTATTAGAGTATGACTTCAGAAAGCCTTCATCATAGCTTCATGTTGAGACAGGTGGAAAAAGCACGTTCATGGAGTATAGTTTTCTCCGAGTGTCTGTATTTTGAGCATGTTCTTGTTCCTATTATGGAGAAACTTATTTATGAAAATAAATTGTGATTGATCTCAGCACAGATTCTCAAAAACAGAAGAAAACTGTATTCAAGAGTTAGTGAAATGTAAATACTATATATCTTCCTCTTTTGGAAGAAAAGTATTATTACGCAGAAAAAACTTGTCTACTTTTTTGTGTCTTGATGCAGCCAGGCCTTTGCAGTATAATAGCCATGTTGTTTTCCAGCTCTGCAACAATCTTTTCTTCTTATAGCAGGCCTTTCTCATTTCATTAATACTGTTTTAGTTACTTTAGCAGTGACTGATTGAATGGTTTAGGGTTGTTTTGAATATTCAGATTTGCAGTGCAATACCACTTTAGTCAATAACTCTTTTAAGTGTGTAAATCACTGAATCTGTAATAACTTACAGAAAGAAGAAATATTGAAAGTATTGAGCTTTACACAAGTAAATCATTAGTTGGATTTAGGAGCACTAATAAACTCAATCCTGTACCTAAAATTCAGTTAGCACCATTTTAGTTTATGCTGTATTTTATTTTGTAGTCCTTCCCAAAGTTGTACATCATAGTCCTTCATAATTTTTTTTATCTTAAAAAGGATGCTGCTAAAATGTAATATGTTCTTTGTCCCAGTTAATTAAGTTCCAGTTAACAAAAGTTGGGCTTTCTACATTGTAAGTTTTTAAGTTATAATCAGTCCACTAACACAGGTCTGCGATGGAATTATGATGTCAGCACCGTGTCCACACTTTGCTTCTATATTCTCTGTTTAAATTTATCAAACTTACGAATTGTAAAAGTCGCCTCTTGTTCTTTACACTGTAGCACTGGGGTAATTAAAATTAGGAAAAACCAAAGAATGTAATACGATACTAGCCCTTACAACTTGCTTGCATTCAGACAGAGGATTTTGATGTGTTCATTAATTTACAATTGAAAAAGCATTCCTCTTAGCCCAAAACTTACAATAAACAGCCAGTATAATTTCCTTTTTTTTTTGTGCTAGAGTCTTGGTCAGTTTTCAGGACAGTCATCTTTAATACTGTTTTCCACTTTACAGCTTTTACAGTATCAAGTATTTAAAATATTTCTGTCATGGGTAACCATCAGCTTATTTGAGCTTAAAATACATTATGAAAAGGGATGGTTTTACTTTTTACCTAGAAAAAACCACTCTACTTTGCAATAAAAAATATTAGAGAATATTAGAAAATACACAAATGCTGCAAGCACTCATTTTGTTTGGGTTCTTTAGTTTCTTTAACTCGTATATCTGTAACAACACTTAACCTTTGTTTAAAGTTTCTGACCATTACTACCAACAGTGACTTGAGGGGATGTCTGGGAATGTTTTTGCTGATAAGTAAGAATGTCATAGTTCTTTAACTGTTTGCTTAAAGTAAGTGAAAGAAAACTTTCTGCATGTGAGAGAGGGGGGTTTTCTGTGATTTCTGTGTTATTTTAGAGAAGTTCAGTGCTAATTAGATACATTTTACTATGCATCCAATAGCTTGGGAAGCAATCTGTAATTCAGTGGTTTTGCTTCTATCGTCAGACTGCTTGGAATTTACTCCACTTCTGTATAGTACTGAAAAATAATCTGATATTTCTTCGGCTTGTTTGGCCATTTTTTCTCATATATCAGTTACTTCAGATTAAACATTGCTAACACCAAATTTTTTTAATATCCACATATTAATTTTGTTACTAGACAGTGCAGGTAAAAGGTACGTTTTGAAGAGAATGTGATAATCAGACAAAAATTAGCCCATAAAATACCTGATGTGATGACATAAGCTATCACTAAGTCAGAACCATACATGACATGGATGCCGAAGAAGCAAGAATCAGAGCCAGTGCATTTTCACTGTATATGAAGCTGAACTTATGTTTCCTTATACAGTTTTGTCCTCATCAGTACTGGGCACATCCTTTTCCATGTGAACAAGAGACAATAACTGTTACAAAGAAAAGAGCAAATAAATGAAGAGAGAATAGGCGGAGTAATGCTAAGTCTGCTTTCTAAACATGCACCTTTCAGTATTTTTCTACAATAGCTAAAATGGCAAGTAGGTTGTTGACCTGATTTTGCTGAAGTAAAAATCTGTGGTGGATGTAGGATATTTTTACATGTAATATGGTATTTTTTCCTCTGTATGAAATATCATGTACAATTAGCATGGCTCTTTTACTTAATTTTCAAAAGTTACATGAAGTTTATCACAGTTAACATCTTTGGAGTCTATTACTTTGTCGTGTACAGAGCTGTGGTGTTTTCTTGAAGCTATGTTATCATATATTTTTATTCTGTTTTCACTGGCAATTTCCTTTTGTTGTGTGCTTTGAATTTCAAAGGTTAGTAAAGGAAATCCCCTTTTCTTTTTATTTTGCTATATACATACCATGGTCACAAACAGTATCTCTTAAAAGAGACAGCTAATTGATGCTGAGCAGAACAACAAGAGAAATGAAAATTCTGTTGTCACCTACTGAACTTGCAGTTTATATTTTTATGCACAAGGACCCTATGACTTGCAAAGAACTGTTGTGAAAATAGGACACTAATTGCCTGCTTCAAAGAAATTCCATGCGGGAGACATTTGTATCAGAGTATTTGAGTCAATGCAGGATCAGCATAGATCCATTATTGAAGATAAAAGGCAGAAAACCACAGCTGAAGTGGCACAGACAGACAGACTGTTCCTTTCAGAGGCAGCTGGCTGGTAGGCCAGCTTTACCTGAAGGGTAACTGCTTCCCTGTGGACTAAAGTTCTACATGCCTAGCCTTCAGAAGCAAGTTGACATCGTAACATTTTCTCCTGCATGATACAGAGGTTGCTTTACACACCACATAAGTACAGGCGGTATGTTTTCTGACATCTGTATGTACATAATAGCCGTGGCAAATTAAAAAAATTAGCATGTTTGATCCAGCTATTTCCTAGGCAGACCTTTGTCTACAAAAGATCTTTCCTTTACAGCTGAAATTTTGAGGGGGCTTCTATGGTGATTCATTGTAAGCAGGAAAGAATTGAACTTGGGCAATTAAGATTGCACTTCCATGCATTTTCCCTGTATATTGTTCCTGTAATAGTTGAATGTGGTCTATTTTAATTGAAAGATCCATTGTTTTGCTGTTTCTTTTCAGTAAATCTTCCATCTCAGCAGCCTACTCAGTGTGACTACTTTTTCGCGTGCTGTGAAAAGTCTCGTATCAAAATACCCTTCCATCCTCCATGCCATAATAAAAAGATGGGCTTTATCTTAGTCAGTGATACAGTACCCTGTCAGTAGAATAGCGTGCCTAATGGTTGCTAAGGATAGAAATAACTTTAAGAGGCACCAGATATCATTATAACATGGTGACATAGTGAAGCTTAATCGGCACTACAACATCCTTTTGTTCTCATGTTTCCCTGAACACCTGGTTCTGCAACAGGTGGTCAAGAAAAGCTATTCCTGTGTAAATTTACCAATTATATTTGTGTAGCAACCATGAAAAAGCATTAATATATTAACCGTTAAAAGTAGCTGACAGTCTCCAGAGAAGTGTTTTAGTGTGCCTGTATGAATAGAGGACTTGACTGGCATGTTACTTTTTTAGATAAATTATAAATGTTATACTTAGTTGGTGCAGGTAAATGGGATAAAATATGTAGTTGCCTGTGAATGTTCAACCTACTCTATTTTACTATAGTAATGTTTTCACAGCAGCAGTGAGGCAGAGGAAGGAAATTAATTTTTAGGTGCACATTTTGTTTTGTAAGCATTAGCAATACAAAAAGTTGAGGTAGTGTTATTGAAAAATGAGTAGTTTCAAATATTAAATGCAAAATTGTTTTTGCTGAACTTTACTGCTTATCTCTAACATGTATTCATATCATGGGAGTTACCAGTGTGAACAAATACAGACTGTACAATTGAAGGCAGCACTTCAAACAAGAAAAAAGGATGTTTAACTTAGTGATTAAAAATGGAAATGTTAGTATTGAGAGTCCATTCTTCTGAAAATTTCTGATGTTTTTTATAGCCCAGAAAGCTATGGCTCTTTCAGATTAATAAACACTTTATTTATTCATATTTTGTGGTTGTAGCCTTTGGCTCCAAATTCAGTCTACCTATTCATCCAAGATTTGGAAGACATTTCTGTAGAATGTCTTATAGCTACAGAGACTCAAACTCATACTGTAAACGAGCCTGTTTGGCATTTCTGTGTTGGGTGGACAGGAAAATAAATAAAACTAAAATACTGCCTTGAGGCTGGAAAACACGTCTAGATTTTGAAAATCTTTTTAACTAAGTGTATCTCCAGAGTAAGTAGACAGATATGAATTTCTAGCACTCAGAGGCAATTTCACTTTGTGAAATTTGTATGTTTTAACCTTGCCTTTGCCAGTCCTGAATCTTTGGTATAAAATGAAAATACCTACCATGACCATGAATATATTTATGTAGTAGCTGCCATAGCAATGATGTTGTAAATAGTGCATTAAATGAGATGGTAGGATTTGTAAGGATATTAGAGCAAAGTAGTATATAATAGACCAGTTATTTACAGTAGATGAGAAGAAATTATCTAATGCATGAAAAAGTAATACCATTTTCAAAGGACACTTGAAGTACCTGCACGTAGTTAGTTGAGCTGTCTGAATTTACTCAAATTCCTGACATAGTCACTTGCTGCACTCATGTAAGCAATCATCCTTTCATATTTTAGGATCTCCTAGACAATATATTTATCAGTGACCTGAATGAGGGTACAGGGTAGACCCACAGCAGGTTTATTGATAAACAAAGCTGGGAGCAGTGGCTGATGTGTTGGGGGACTGTGCTGCCACCCAGGTCATCTGGGTAGGCTGCTGAGTTGGGCAGAGAGGAAACTAATAAGGTTCAACAAGGGAAAGTGTAGAGTGTTGAAACTGAGCAAAACCACGTCATGCATCAGTACATGAGGACTGACTTGCTTGAGAGCTGCTACAGGGAAAAGGATCTAGGGATGCTGGTGAGCAATCTGTCCTTGCAGCCAAGAAGGCAATGGTCTCATGGGGTACATTAAGAGAGCTGTGACCAGTACGTCAAGGGAGGTTCTTTTCCTCCCCTGTTCAGCCCTGATTAGGCCACATCTGGAATGCTGCATCTAGTTCTGAACTCCCAGTTCAATAGGGACTGTAAATTACTGGACAGAATCTACTGCAGAGCCACTAAGATAGCCAGGGCACTGGAGCATCTTCATTGTGAGGAGAGGCTGAGAGAGCTGGAGAGCTCGATTTATTTAGCATGGAGAGGAGCTTCAGTGGAGATCTCACAAATGCTTATGAGTATCTAAAGGGAGGATGTCAGGGTGATGGGACCAGGCTCTTCTTGGTGATACCCAGCAATAGGACAAGGGGCAACGGGCACAAGCTGGAACACGGGAGGATCAAACTCAACATAAGGAAAAGCTTTTTATGGTGAGGGTAACAGAGCACTGAAACAGGCTGTCCGGAGAGGTTGTAGATTCTCTTTCTCTGAGATATTAGAATCCTGCTTTGATTTGTTCCTGTGTGATTTTCTCTAGGTGATGGTACTCTGGCAATGGGGGTAGGACTATGATCTCCAGAGGTCTCTTTCAATCCCTACCATTCTGTTTAGTAATAAAATAGGTCATAATATCTTTGAGTTTTCTGAAATCTTCAGGCCCCAAATATTATTTGGTTGTTGCTACTGACCTGGGCACCCTGCTTCCAGAGTAGCGTGGAGTTATGTGCAGTCACTCTAGGCAGAGCCTACAGTCCTGTAGACAGGACTATACTTGGTAATTGTTGAGGAAGAAGCAGCAACAGCAGCAACCCGAACAGTGAGGTGAAGGAAAGGCAGAGACAGTGCAGCAGCAGTTGATGCCTTGCAAGACCATGAGAAAAGGGGAAGCAGCAGGATCGGTAGGTGCAGGATGGGTTGAAGGGCAGAAGAAGGATGAAGAGGAACCCAACAGCTCATGTCTGCCTGCAACAATGAAAGCATTTCTGGGGAATTTTAGATATTACTGTGAAAACCAGGCATTGCAGTGTCAGGCTCAGGAACACAAAATTTTGAATGCCAAAGCCCTTTTACTGGACCATACCTTAAGAAACTTCTCTATCTTCTATAACCGAATCAGAAAAAAAATGGATTTTTAATAATACCTTGTGTGTTGGCTTTAAATTTTTTCTAAATGGTACTACTTCTTGTCTAGAACCTTACATGAAAATGTAAGAATCTTTTCCCTTTTAAGTAACTTCCACACTACTTCTGAAAGATTATCTGCTGTCCTTTCCAGTGGGCTGCAAGAGACAAAAGAAGTATTGCATTCTCACGAGACACAACTAGGTGGGGTAGCAGTAAGTTACTGATTGAGGAGGAGGTTTGTGGTGGGCTAGTGTTGTGTGCCTGTTCTTGGGCCACAAGGTTTTGCTGTCTCTGCTCATTACCAGTAATCTGTCATAGAGCTGTAATTAATAGTTGTTGTGCCCTTATTGTAACCTTAAGGACCCACTTTAGACATTCAAGGTAACAGTGAAAAATATTGATGACTGTCCTAGATAAATCAGTGACTCAGAAGAAACTACTTTGTTTTTTTCTATCTGATCAGTAGTCAAGGGATACTGTGATCACCCTTCAGCCAACCTCCTTCCCAGCTGGCATTAAGGAGGGGAATAGCATAATGAATTTCAAAATCAGTCAGCAGATTAGACTGTGCAACATTTTCTCCAAAGAGAAACATTCAATAATAGAAATCTTTGGACTGCCTCAGGTCTCTGTGTTCCATTATCTCAGCAGTTTTACACATTTCTTTGTTTTACATCTCACATCCCATGGCAGTGGTGGTATGTTGCCTGATAAATTAACAGATGCCAGTGAGAGGAGTACTTAGCTGAAAGCTGAACAGAAAATCTCATGCTGAGCAGGTGGGAAGGCCCTGATCATGCAGTTGCAGAAGATGTATGATTTACAGAAGAGTAAGTTGCTGGCACATTTCAGGCACCAACAACATTAATACAATTCAGTACAGAACTGTGTTGGTGACATTTTTCAGACTGATATTTGCCTTCATGAGTTGTTCAATTTCACCGTGGTTTAAGAGATTTTTATGCTGAGCTTTGCACTTCTGCATGCCTCAGTAACTGAGCCTGCTCTGCTAAAAAGCCATGAAGGTGGATGGGTGTTCACACACAGGGACTTCCGGTTAGGTAGTTCTCCTTGACCATGAGATTGTGAGTAACTCAGACATTTTTTCCACAGTTTTCTTCCTTAAAATTCACTCTGATATTTGATTCTTCTTTCTTTTGATATATGCTGCATGATGCACTAAATCTCACTATAAGTTTGTATTGCCTGGTAGTATTATAAGAAGATATATCATATAGCTGAATAGAGCTCTTTGAATACATATTGGAAGAAATACCAGGGATTTTGAAATAATTTATTGTTAGTGTGAGTTCCAAGTAGCTCAGGTTTAATAAAAAGATGATCCCTTTCTTTCTTGAGACGCTAAAGACGCTCACAGGATGTGGAGATCATGTGTATGCAGAGGTCTCGTTTCCATATGTAACGAACTGTCTCCAGCATGAAACTGCTCAGGAAGCAAGTAATGTGACTAAACTCTGACAGAAAAATAATAAGATTGATAGAATCTATCACGGTATTGATCTTAAGTAATAGCTGTTTAATATATTTTCTTGTAGGAGAAGCCGCTGACCAAATCTCTGCAACGAGGAGAAGATCCCCAGTTTGATCAAGTAAGACACTTGAAAATATGTTATTTCTGTTCCACAGACTATAAGATGAGTATTTGTTGAATAGTGCAAGAGCAATATCATCTCTTGGTGTATTTTAGTAGAATAATGCGTGCTTTGTGTAAACATTCTTGATTTTAAGTTAGGAGGATTTTTACAGTTTTCAAGCTCATTTTTTTTTGCCATAGAGCTAATTACTTTTTCCAGTGCATTAGGCACATGTATTATTTCTTGGATGCTTCACCTGATGGATGTTTTGATGCAATCTTTGTATCTTTCAAAATATTGTGGTTCTGAAACAGGCAAATGGCCCCTTGTCATTCTGTTGGGTTTCTATTATGATTCATATGAGAGCCTTTAAAAACATTGTTACTGCCATCAGTCTCATCAGTCAATTGTGTCTGTGTAGCTATGACTCAGCATGACTTACATGTATGTTGCCCTTCACATGGCCTGATCCAACCTGTTGTATTTAAAACAAAGCATAAATTCAGTTGTCAGGCTAAATGCCTATATAGAACAAAGTAAATAATAATTAGAGAAAAATAGCTGACAGAGGGAAAAAAAAACCCTAAATTTGAATTTATGTATAGAAACAGATTTCATTTAATAAAATGACAAAACTATAATCAATACAATTACACTTCTGTCTGGCATTAAATTAATAAATATATTACATAGGGAAATGGGACCAGTATAAAAATGAAATCAACAGCAATATACACACTCTTTAATGATGGTATAAGAGAAAGGACTTTGATCAGCAGACTTTTCCTGAAACAAAATATTGAAAAAATTCCTACATAAGTCACCTATTTTGAAATAAGGAAAGGTAGGTGTTAAAGAGTCTCAAGTTGCAAGTTTCAAGTTGCCAAAACTCACTCCCAACAAAGAGGAAGGATAAACTCAAGGTGTTTCATGAACAACAGTTATTTGCTTCTCTGCTGTTCCTGCCTCAGCTGCCATTTTTATCCCCACTGCTTCTAACTCCATGGCTGCCTGCACCCTGTGCTGCCAACAGTGCCAGAAATATTGGACCAAAGGACATAGCAGATGCAGCAACAACAGCAACTCTGTGGGTAATGCTCTAAACTGCAGGTTCTGTATTGATTAGCTTAACTTTGGGAGCGGAGATAGGCATGAGCAGGACTTGACTACCTCAAATGAATTTAACACAACTGTTCTGTTTTCTTATACATTACACCAAAGCAAAGATGCCCCCAAAGTAGTACCACACTAGTGTTCACTTTGTCATTTGAGCTTGACAGAGTGACATTCTTGAGGTTGTTTTGCAGCCACTTTTCTGGGAGAGGTAGCTTGCTTGGAGGGGTGTCCGGAGCAGGAGGTGAATGGTAGGACTAATGCATTGCTTTGGGGAGGTCCCTGTCCACCTTACTGACCACAGGGAAACCATGCAGGGGAACCAGTCCCAGTAGGCTAAAGGAGGCTGCTTTGTGAGTACTCCTTAGCTGCATGATGAATTTTCTTGTGGTATTCTGAACTTAATTTTAGGTATTTTTTTCCTTCCTGTGGGAAGAGCATCACACATAAGTAAGAAATAAAAACAAATTAAGCCATCCATATGCAAACCCTGTGATACTGTTCCTGCAGTGTATTAAACAAACACATAATGGGTGGCCATGATTTGATTAAATATTCATGGTTAAGCAAACTGCAGCCTTTTACAAAGAAGACTTATGCTTCTCTTAGTAAGTAGACAGAAAATTGAACAATTAAGATCAATTAACAAGAACAGTGAATGCTTCCTAGAGTGAGACAACTGTGTATTTCCTACCGTAGCAATCTATTCTGAATACTGGGTGAAAAAAACCCCCACACATGCAGACATAAAAGCAAAGCAAAAACATGCACTGCATTTGCTTATAACTGCATATGTAGAGTCCTATCTATGTGTAGAGTTGACAAAATAATGACAAAATAATGGAGCTGAGGCTGCATTAGATGTCCTGTCTGAAAAACTTGTTTTTAGTTCCTTGAAATTTTCTGAACCTGTAAGGTTGAAATTTCCAGACTCTGTCTGCCTCAGCTTCAGTTGATAGAGCAAAAAGCCTTTCTTGACTTGACATGTTTCTCTCGGTAGAGTAGGTCAATGCATCTCATTATCGTAAAGCTGTTTCACAAATGATAACATGTCAGAAAGTTATTGTGAAAGTATGGATGATTTTGCCAGTGCTAAAAATGAAGGTGTGCTCTACCTGGAAAATGCATGATTCCACATGATCATAGAATTACAGAACCATTTTGTAAGAAAGCTCCAAGATCATCCAGTCTAACTGTCAACCCATTGCCACAATGCCACTATATAGTGTTTATAAGCGCCAGATCTACATGGTTTTTTTTAACACATCCAGAGACAGTGACTCCATTACTTCCGTGGGCAGTCTGTTCCACTATCTGACCACTCTTTCAATGAAGAAATGTCCAATCTAAACTTCCTCTGGTGCAGCTTGAAGCCATTTCCTCTTATACTACTGCTAGTGACCAGGGAGAAGAGGCTGACCCCAATCTCTGTGTAACCTCCTTTCAGGTAGTTCTAAAGGGTAATAAGGTCTCCCCTCAGCCTCTTATTCTACAGACTAAACAACTCCAGTTCCCTCAGCTGCTTCTCATAAGACATGGCCTCCAGGCCTCAACTAGCCTTGTTGCCATTCTTTGAACACTGAAATCCAAGAGGGCACATGGTTTTAAGTCAAACCGTTTAAGTTGGGTTGTTTTTTTTTTAATTTAATTCAAGTGTCTGGGGGATGAAGAAAGACCAGGTTGATAAACCTCTGCTTCTCCCTCCCAGGTGAAGTTGTGGATTTGCTATTTGTTCCTAGAACACATTAAATCATAGAATCATAGAATCATCAGGGATCAGAAGGGACCTCGAAAGACCCTGCCACAGTAGGATCACCTAGACCAAGTCACACAGGAACACATCCAGGCAGGTCTTGAATGTCTAAAGAGAAGGAGACTCCACAACTCCCCTGGGAAGCCTGTTCCAATGCTCCGTTCCCCTCACTGGGAAGAAGTTCCTTCTGATATTTATATGAAACCTTCTCTGTTCCAGCTTGCACCCGTTGTCCCTTTGTTCTATCACCAGATGACCTTGAGAAGAGCCTGGCTCTATTCTCTTGACACTAACTAGTCACATCATCTAGAAAAACCAGGAAAGGCCACATGTAATATTCCTGAATGTTTTTATTACAGGTATGAAGGAGGAGAATAAGGAGAATCCACATAAATAAACATTTTCAAGGAGTGTCTAGTAATTTTGACTTTCAATTTTAAGGCATCAAAAGTCACATATTGTTAAAGGAACCTAATTCTCTGCTTTGCCCTAGTGAGGCTACATCTGGAATATTGTGTCCAGTTCTGAGCTCCCAGTTCAAGAGGGACAGGAAATTACTGGCAGAGTCCAGTGCAGGGTCACTAAGATAATCAGGGTGCTGGAGCATCCTCATTGTGAAGAGAGACTGAGAGAACTGGGTCTGTTTAGCCTGGAGAGGAGACTGAGCGGAGACCTGAAAAATGCTTATTAGTTTTTGAAGGGCAGGTGTTAGGATGATGACACCAGGCTCTTCTTTGTGGTGCCAAGCAATAGGACAAGGGGCAGAAGGCATAAGGTGGAACACAGGAGGTTCAGCCTCAAAGTAAGAAAAAGTGGTTTTGTTGGTGAGGGTAACAGAGCTCTGGAACAGGCTGCCCAGAGAGATTGTGGATTCTCCTTTTCTTAACAGATTAGAAACCTGCCTGATTGTGTTCCCATGTGATCTTCTCTAGGTGATTGTACTCTGGCAGGGGAGTTGGACTAGATGATCTCCAGAGGTCCATTTCATCCCCTAATATTCTGTCATTCTGTGTGTGGTGGGTGTTTCTGTCATTTTTTTTTTTGTGATTCTTTTTTTTTTTTACTTTAACAAAATTATCCATGTTCAATTTGAAAGAAATGAGATAGGCGATCATGAAGTGAACACATTATTAGTCATCTTATTACTGGAAATTTAAAAAGCAGCAAGAGTAAAACATAATATGTTTTGAAAATTGCTGTTTGCAAGTCACCTTCAGAGGAGCTAAAAAACCAGCCAAAGGAACCCTTTGCAGTAACATACAATGAGTAGAGTGGAACTTTAGGTACCCAGAGTAAATCAGCAACAAGTTTGACATTAAAACCCCTGAACTGTTTCAAATTACTATGAAGGCATTACTTACTTCCCTTAAACAACTTTATCTCTGGCTTTCTGAGAACCAGTATTTTTTTTCCTGTTCATTCTTGAACACCACATTAGGAATGCTGGTTATGGTGGCGGTGGTGATGGATACAGTGTCTGTGGGCCTGACTGGGCACAGGCAGAACTGTTTCTCTCCATGTGTATGTAGCATCAGTGCCTCCTCTCAGGCAGACAGCATTGTTCTGTGGGCTTTATCAAGCTGCCAACTGCACCACCCTCCTCAAACTCATAATAGTATCTTGAGCAATCCATGAAGTAATCTTTCTTATCCTGGCTTGCAGAATGTCTCACCAGTAGCCTAACAAACTGGAGTTTTTATGCTGATTGTATTTACCTTCTTTAGGTGTGCATATGTCTAAAGGAAATATATAGGGAAATTATGTCATTTTTCATATGGCTTTAAATGTCTTTATAGTACATTTAAAATTATGTTTTAAAAGTTGTCAGTTGGACAGCTCTAGTTGCCTGTTGGCAAAGAGCATTGCTGCTCCAGCAGTAGCATGCTCAGTGTCCCAAATTACAGAAATGTTATTAAACATTGTACTACTGAACTATGACTTAAACTTCCTATTACAGGAAACTGTAAAGTTGCAGTACATGAAAAGATCAAAAGCTAGGAAGAAAAACCCCATAATTATCTGAGAAGTTTATCCTCATCCAAGGAAAAATTCTATTAGTCTTTTCTCAGCCTCTACTAAAGTATCTTCTTACCACAGTATATGAATGTTCTGTGAACTGACAGCACTGGAGGCAGTAAAAGGGCCCTGTGTAGTCTTGGACCAACCTGGAAAATTTTTTCCATCCAAAAACGCATAATTAATGTAATGTTTTAGCAATGGAAGTGAGAATGTAACAGCAAGGCTTAGTTTTCCTCCTGAACTGTCTATATGAGATGCCTGTTGCAGGAGTTTCAGTATAAAAGGCACAACCATTTCTGCTCACTTTAATTATACTGTTCTCTTCTTAGAAGTACACTAAGTTGGAGACTAGAGATTAGAAAGCAAACACACTTCATGTTTGATATACTTCTAAGAGATGGAAACAAAAAACAGGTCAAACAAAAATGAATTTTAATAATGTGAAAAATACAAATATAGATAAATGTGACACTAAGTAACATACTAATGATTGTGTTCTTTTTTCGTAACAGCCTAAACATAGTAAATTACGTGCTGATAATTTTTGTCATATTTATTGAATTAAGAGAATAATAATATCATCATTGCAGTAGCACTGTGTCTGTGCCTTTTGTGTTTTCCCTTTCCCTGCGTTTTATGCCTTTTCTTTTGATACCAGCAGGAGGGCACATGGTAGAGGAAGTATAAGAAATGGTGGTCATGGGGTTATAGAACAACTCTTGGCTCCTTATCAGAGGTTTCGGTTCAAGCAGTGTGTAAAGAAGGAAATCTGAACTGACCTTGCTATAAACTAAAAATAAACAGGTTTTCATGTCGACTGTTATCCTGATGGCAAAATAACTATAAACATTGCTCTTGTGGAAGTAAATAGGTGGAATTTATCTACTAAATTATGGTATTAAAAAATCCTGCCACTTTTACTCACAAAACCAAGGCCATAAATGAAAGTTTGTGAGGCTGATTTTATAGTCATCAGTTTTAACTGTTCCCAGGGTGAGTTAACTTCATAGCACTGTCCAAAACACTGCTTAAAACAAAGGTGAGACTGAAAGCAGTTCTACACTAACAACTGCATTGCTTGCTCCTAATGCTTCATTGTAGAGTTGTCTTGTCTAAAGTCACAGTATCACAGTATTGCAGTAATGATAAGGCTGGAAAAGACCTTAAAGATCATCCAGTCCAACCTAAAACCAACCAAGTAAACCTAAACATCTGACATCTAGATCATGCCACTCAGCACTTTATCCAGACTAACCTTTAACACCTCCAGAGATGGAGACTCAACCACATCCGTGGGCAGCCCATTCCAAAATCAGATCACTCTTTCA
>VZRI01012085.1:12910-23742 GCA_013397515.1 Upupa epops | reverse complement strand
CAGGATGCCATTAGCCCTCTTGGCTGCCTGGGCACATTGATGACTCATGCTAAGTTTGCTGTCCACCAATACCCCCAAGTCTGTTTCCACCTGAGTACTCCCCAAGGTCTCCTTTCCCAGCCTATAGTTCTGCCTGCGGTTGTTATAACCAAAATTCAGAACCCGACACTTAGACTTGTTAAAACACATCCTGTTACAGTCTGCCCATCTCCCCAGTCTGTCCATCATTAGCAGAAAGAGTTTTCTCTCAATAACAGCATGAAGCTGCTGTTACTAGAGCTTAGAGCAGTTCATGTTTGTATCTTCCCTCTGCCTCAGTCCAGAGTATTAAGAATAGCAACTGTTAATTTACTTGCTTAATGTTGTATTTTGCATGTGGAAGCTCAGCCTTGCTGTGATCTGTGAGAGCTTTGCTGGTTTTCAAAGAGCAAGAATTTCTTTGCAACTGTTGTCTTCCTTTAATCCATATTGTTTGCACTTTTGGGGCTGTATTATAGTCATGCATGGGAAAACTTTGCATGAAGGAAAACATGGCTATGGGTATCATAACTGTAGCTAAGACATTGTTTATCAAAGTCTGCTTTCAGTTGCACTGGTAAAAAGTGTAAAATTTCATTCCTTATGTTCATTATTTGTAATCTATGCAACAACAATTTGAAGAAAGAATGTGCAGATACTGTGTAAATAGTAAATACACAAAGATTAAGCTAACACCATGCACAATGGTGATAAAACTCACACTTAACATAATACTGACATACTTTGTACATGAAAAAAATGCATAGCCAAGAAATTTATTGTAGACTCAGAAATTGAAGTCATTAATATATTTGTTGTTAAAGCTCGTAGATATTCATATTGGAAATGAAAAAGAAATTAACACCTTTCTGCTATCAGTGAAAACATTGATTTGTATTCTGACAATACAACAAGACTTTCATGAAAGTCTGTAAATTATAGCAAACCATCTAGGCAGAATTTAATGATGTTTACTCTTAGATATCAGTCCAAAATAAATATTAGGCATTTACATGAAGTATATTTAATGCTCTGTGAAGGTGGGTTTTAAACAGCTTTCCACTTGTGCAGCTTTCTTATCCTTAAGCTACATAGTAGGTAGTTCATTTATGATGGAAGAACATGATCATTTGTCCAACAAGGACATATTTGTACATCTGTGCACTCCCTTTCAGGAGCAGCACAGAGCTGGAATTCATCTCACTCCTGGACTTACTTCCAGTAAATGAAAGGGCTGAGTAACCAACACTCTGGCTAGACTTCCCTCCCTTCCTGTTCCCTGAGAGCCAGGTCTTTGCCCAGTCCACCCTTCCTTCCCGTCTTAAAAGTGCAACTAAAGAAAGAGTCAAAATAAAGCTATATTGACCTTATATCCCTATAAAGACACATGCTGTAAATTCAGTAGAGAAAGTATGGCTTCAGGAGATTTAACAGGAATCACTTTGACGTTCTGTGGCTAGTAAAATTATGTAGTTGGGATTTATAGAACGGCATTGATACATGTGTCAGTGAATGTGTAGGAAAACCTGACTGAAACAACTTTTAACTTGGTGTTAAAGGTTGTGATCTCTTAACAGATATATAGGTCTGCTGTGGGACAGACTTTTTAGTGGGGCTTGTTGTGACAGAACAAGGGGTACTAAAAGAGTATAGATTTAGACTAACTGTAATGGACAAAGTTTTTACAATGATTGTGGTGAAACACCTGAACAGGTTGCCTAGGGAGGTAGTAGTTGCCCCATCCCTGGAGACATTCAAGGTCAGGTTGTACAGGACTCTGAACAACCTGATTTAGTCAAAGATATCCCTGCTCGTTGTAGGGGGTATGTACTAGGTGACCTTTGCTGGTCTCTTCGAGCCTAAAGCACTGTTTGATTCTGTGGTTCTGTGATTCTTCCCCAGCAAACCCTTTTACACACATCTCATAGCTAACAACTGGTGTTATGACAGCTTCATAAAAACTTTTTGGAAAACAGTAGAGAAGCGATTGAAATGTCTAAGAGTCCTGAATTGGTAGTGAATAGTTTCCACTGACACTAGGTGATTTGTATCTTTTAAGTAGTTATATGAAGTTTTAGACCTGAAGGCTTTGGTATAATTGAGCCTTAGCTGCTGTAGTAATTCTTCACAAGAGACTTCCTGTCATTGCTGCAAGCAGTACCTTCATGCAATCTTCTGTAGCAACTTGTTTCATATTTCACACAGATACTCTGGCTTCTCTTCATATTTCAGATAATAAAATATTGGAAGCACTGGACTGAAAGCTTTTCTAAAACAGTACTTTTATCAATAACTTATATTTTTGCAGGGGCACCTTTTATAGCTTTCTGATGTTCTGTGTTTAATTTTATTCCTTAATAGCTGAATGATAGGTTTAACCTCTCATTAACTTTAGATTACAACATCCTTATGAGTTAGTTTTGAGGGTGAAAAACAGAGTTACTGATCTAAACTGTCATCCACAAAAGTTGTCATCTAGGAACATTGGGGAATAGTATGTAAGGTGATTGGTCTCAGTTTTGCACTTATCTTACTCACAGAGTTCACATATCTTATACAAGACATTAAACTCTACTGTTGTTCCACAAGCACTGAAACACACTAGCTTGAATTGGAGTGGGTGATTCATATATTCAAAGATTCATAGAATGGTTCAGGTTGGAAGGGACCTTAAAGATCATCTAGTTCCAACCTCCCTGCAAAGAGCAGGGAAACCCCACACTAGACCACGTTGCTCAAGGCCCCATCCGGTCTGGCCCTGAACACTTCCAGGGAGGAGGCAGCCACAACCTTCCTGGGCAACCTGTTCCAGTGCATCAGCACTGTCATTGCAAAGACCTTCCTTCTGACTTCAAGTCTAAACCCCCCCTCTTCCAGCTTGTACCCATCACCCCTGGTTCTACCACTTCAAGCCCTTGTAAACAGCCCCTCCCCAGCTTTCTTGTAGCTCCCTTTGGGTACTGGAAAACCACTATACGATCTTCCCAGAGTCTCCTCTTCTCCAGGCTGAACAGCCTCAACTCTCTCAGCCTGTCCCCATAGGAGAGGTGCTCCAGCCCTCCAGTCATCCTCATGACCCTTCTCTGGATATGTTCCAACAGTTCAATATCCTTCCTGTGTTGAGGGCTCCAGGACTGGACACAGTACTCCAGATGGGGCCTCACGAGGGCAGAATAGAGGGGGAGGATCACCTCCCTCGACCTACTGGTCATGCTTCTCTTGATGAAGCCCAGGATGTGGTTGGCTTTCTGGGCCACAAGCGAGCATTGCCAGCTCACGTTGAGTTTTTAATCAATCAGCATCCCTAAGTCCTTCTCCTCAAAGCTGTTTTCAATCTGTTCCCCACCCAGTCTGTGTTTGTGCCTGGCATTGCCTTGACCCACGTTCAAGACCTTGCATTTGGCCTTGTTGAAACTCATGAGGTTGGCACTGGCGCACCACTCAAGCCTGTCCAGGTCCCTCTGGATGACATCCCTTCCCTCCATTGTGTCCACCACACCACAAGCTCAGTTTCATCAGCAAAGTTGCTGAGGATGCACTCAATGCCACCGTCCATATCACAGATTAAACCTGGTGGAGTTACTGCCATAATCAGTGTACTTGATATGAAGTGCACATTTCAGCACTTCATCCTGCTACTCAGGTCTTTGCAGGATCAAGCCCTGCATGAACTTGGTCTAGGTGATCCTGCTGTGGCAGGGGGATTGGACTAGATGATCTTTAGAGGTCCCTTCCGATCCCTAATGATTCTATGATTCTAATAATGGGGGCATTCACCCTAGCTTTGATCTTGTCATGTTTTGCAGCTTTATGGTTTCATGGAATAGTAAATTTAGGTTCAGTAGTTATGTGCTCAGTAACATTTCTGTAATTGGTGACACAGTTTCAATAATGTTACCTCTTGTGTCACAAGAGCTGTTTAGTCAGGAACTTCTAAGGAATGATTTTAAACTGTTTTAATGATTTGTGTTCTCAAAGACATAGGAAGCTAAATATTTTCTATATGTAAAAGAGAAGTCTAATTTATCAGGTGCTTGAGCCTAATAGTAAGAAGGATGCATCTGCACATTCAGTTAGTTAAGATGATTGCAGAGGTTGTGGGATTGATTCTCTGTGTATTCTTAGTTCTTATACTTAGTTTCAGTAGAGGTATCAAGCAATCAGATACAACCATAAAAACAGTACCTTTGATTCATCATTTTTCCTTATAATGTGCTCAGGCTTGAACAGACATTGAATATAAACCACTTGAACAACTAGCTTGTTTTCTGTTGTGCTGTAAGATGTGATACATCATTGTATTGCATTTTAGTATCTTTACTGGGAGGATGCTATCAACAGGCAGACCATTACTGCATTTCTGCTGATGTTTCAACAGGAAGTGCAAAAATATTAAATCACTGTTTGTGCCACAGATCTCAAACATTAAAACAAGAAAAAAATATATAACAATTGAATTACTACTTTCTTTTTGTAAGGACAAGGGGGAACTTGACACCAGTTTATTTGTTGTATTTTTTCCCATAGGTAATAAGCTCACTGAGTTCACTTTCAGAATATTGTCTACCCTCTATCCTGCGCACTTTGTTTGACTGGTACAAAAGGCAGAATGGCATAGAAGATGAATCTCATGAGTACAGACCAAGAACAAGCACTAAATCCAAAAGGTATGTTTATTTTGAATATGCATTCATATGTTATGGGCAGATTCAAATATAAAGTGTATTACATTCCACCCATCACCTTTTTTGAGGTAACACTTGCTTGGAAGTTGTTGTCAGCTTTTTCTCCTTGTTCTGTAACTCTTGTCTCAGTTTCTAGATGGATGGAATATTTCTGCCATAAGATTATGCTCATGATAATTCAAACACTGTTTCTTACTGCTGTTTTGGATGCTTTAATTGTATAAACTGAGTCTATCTTCTTATATATGCAAGCAGGGAATAATTCTGTGACACTCAGAAGATTTTGTTTTATAATGTTTTCCTGGTCATGGAAATTTCACATACACCTATCCTCAATCAAAAAAAAACAGTGGATCTGTCAAAGAGCTTTAGCAACACTGAGTTAGCTCTTAAACTGAAGAAAAGCAAAACCAAACCCCCATATATATAGATCTCATATGATATCAGTCATTCCTCAATGGTAGGGCAATGGAATGGCCTGGGCTTCTTTTGAGGCCGGATGCTTTGATGCAGGTATATTCTCCAAACCTATGTTTTTTATGAATACTTTGGTACTACATTTAAATATTTTAATGAAACAGCAGGAGAATGAACACTTGGAAACCTGTTTTTGGTAACGTGTATGCAATAATTCACATTGATTTACATTGTAGTCCAGGCAATAGTTGCTGAAACAAAAGGGTAGGAGCTGAACCTGACTCAGAATATTGCTGTGAGCAGTATGAAGGCATGATTCGTCAGTTAGATGTCTGCTTATGGATGAGATGGATCTTTGCTTTGCAGTTCCTCTTTTTCAGGAACTCCACCAAAATCTTGTTGGAAGTTAGTTTAAGGGTGAACCAATGTCGCTATGTCAAATGACAGTGTTACAGAAAGTACATATAACTAGCCCTTTTGTCCATTTAATGTGAGACTAGGAAAACCAAAACACAAATCAATTGTTTCATCAACTCTTAAATGAATGTTTTATTATAAGCATATAAGTGCAACTGGCATCACTAGAGCTCTTAGTGTTTCTAAGAATTGTGCCAGATTTACAGAAGCAAAAATCTCACTGAAATCAGTGGTAGTTGCTTCAAACAGACCGCAGAACTGCCCTTTTAACATATACTTTTACAAAATGCATTGTACATTTCATGTTATGTTTTCAGTACTCTTTGAAACTGATCAGGTGATCCAAACGGATATTTTTTGTATTGCAAGCTACTCAACTCAGACATTTTTTACTTCATATTATTCAACACTAGGAATGTGTTTGAATGTTTGACAAAGTGATACCAAAGTTAAAACATAACACTGGAAAAATTCTAGAAATATAAAGTCATTTAGTAATGAATTGTCCTTCAGTACTTTTAAGGCATTTTTCAAAATCAGTCATAAGTCTAATATTAATTTGATAGCATGAAATAATGTATTGCATTAGCCTCTGAAGAGAACTCTGGGAACTGTCACTTAACCATTTGAAAGAAAATGAAAATGACAAGTTAGATTTGGACTGTTTATCTCAGATTTTAAGTGTATCAGTGCATTACATTCTGAAATGCTGCACTGCAGTTTCAAAAGTAGAACGCAGTCCTGTGCTATCTGTATTTTGTAACTGAAATAGGCATATAGTATGAATTATAACTCATCTCCTAAATATTGTGTTTCCTGGTTTGATTTTGCAGTGATGAACAGCAGAGAGACTATTTAATGGAGAGAAGAGATCTGGCTATTGATTTTATTTTTTCTTTAGTATTAATAGAAGTTTTGAAACAGGTATGGAGTACTTAAATTATCCATTAACTACTAAATTATGGTAATTGCCAACAGAACTGAATTTTTAGAAGTCTAGTAAAAACATCAGATGCACCCTGCATACTTGTCATTACTGCTTTTCTTGCACCGTATGTAGTATTCTGTGCTCATACAGACATTCCTTCTGTTAAATCTTTGGAGCTCAAGTGTTTCTCTTCAATACTAAATTAACTTTAAATAGCTGTTTTGTCAGCTAGATTCTGCTTCAGCTGATACTTTTTCCTATATGGAAGGTATCCATGAGTAATACCAGCATGAAAGTGTTCAGGTTGAGGTATAATATGTATGTACTCATTACACTTTACTTTGTGTTTTCAGATTCCGCTTCATCCTGTCATAGACAGTTTGGTACATGATGTTATTAACTTGGCTTTCAAGCACTTTAAGTACAAAGAAGGGTAAGGCTCTTTTTCATACAGAAAGTCCATGAAAAAAAAATGCTTTCTTCCTTTTTTAATAGTAATGGTTTAAGTTGTATGGATTCTCAGCCAAGAATTCTTTCTTGTTTCTTGCTAGGTACCTTGGTCCTAACACTGGAAATATGCACATTGTTGCAGATTTGTATGCAGAAGTACTAGGTGTTCTAGCTCAAGCAAAGTAAGAATATTTAATATCATATTTCCTCTGTAAATCTGTGATAGTTTTCTTGCTTAGTATATCAATATTCTGATTTTCTCACTTACTTAAATGATAGTGTAGAAAAAAATCATTTCCACTCATCTATTCATGAAGTGGTCTAGTGTTTAGAACTCTAGGAAAGCACAGGTTATTTGCATCTAGTCCAGTGATACTGAATAAATTCAGCTTGACTGCAGCAACGTTATTTTTCTTATCTCAGCAATGACGTCTGTGGAAAGCCCAAAGGGCTGAAGAGAGCTATTTTAATTATTTTTTTTCTATATGCTATTTTTTCTCTAGCTGGGCAAACCTAAAAATAGCTTTGCTCCAACATAACATTTTAAAGTCTCTCTGCAGTTACTTCACCTCAGAACTTAATGCAACTGCTTCGGAGTCCTTCATCCTCCACTTCTTAAAGCAGCTGACTTAAAAAATCAGGTCATAAATTTTTAACCTGGAAGCAGACAGACTCAACAACTCGTGTACCCAATATATCATCTCATCATATGCTTACCGGACAAACTAAGCTGAGGATGAAATTTACTGTCCCAGCACAGTGAGCTCTTTCTCCTTCTTGGTGATGCTAAGGTAGAGTGAGTCTGATCTACAAAACCAGTCTACTTAGCTTGATGTATCCAAAACAGTTTGAATTCCTGGAAATCATGTATCTTCCATAGATGTGAGCTAAGGCCTTACCTGGGCTTCTAAATTTGCTGGATCGAAGACAAAAGGGAAAGTGACATCTGGATTCAAAGTTTTAAGTTTTATCTTAAGTCAAAGATAGAATCTATCTGTTCTCCATAAAGACTGCTTTTCTTCTATTCTGAAGAGCCTCGATAAGTTGTTACTACCAATAAAGTGCTCCTTCCTGACAATCTGTTCTTCTAAACTCACCTGTGTTTGCTGTCAGAAGTGATAAGAAATGTTTGCTGTGTGCTACACTTGCCCTCAAATTATTACATTCTTTTCATTTTGTCTCAAAAAAGACAGGAGGTTCCACTGGACATTCTTTCTGAACATTGTTTTTATGGACAATGTGCCTCAAAAGGCCCCTCCATCAGATTCATATGGGAGATCACAATTGGTTACAGATCCCTCCATCCCAAATTGTAGTTAATGCTTAAGTTTTACTGTAATGGCTACTACAAAAAAAATGAGGGGGGGTACAGCCTGTAGGAGTATATTCATCATTACCATTTTTCTTTCAAACATGTTGCCTGTGCTTTTAGATTTTTCAAAACGATGCAGTGGGGTTATTCTAATGACAGTGTTAGCACTTAGGCAAAAGAAGAGCTTATTAAAATAATTTGAAATATGTGGCTAACTAAAGGGACTAAGATGACAATGTATGATTTGCTTTCTTTTCTGAGTTTGTCAGAAATGAAAGAAAACTAAACCAAAAAAAATCTATTCATATACTGACTAAAATGGTGTTTTGCAACCAAAGTTGAATCTTCTTTAGGCTTTTTCCCATTTATATACCTGACAATACATTTAAAATATTAATAAGTACATTTATATAGCTAACCCTTATGAATTCACAGATTTCCTGCTGTAAAGAAGAAATTTATGGCTGAGTTAAAAGAGTTACGGCATAAAGAGCAAAGCCCATATGTAGTTCAAAGCATTATCAGTCTTATAATGGGAATGAAATTCTTTCGCATTAAGATGTATCCTGTGGAGGACTTTGAAGCTTCTCTTCAGTTTATGCAGGTAAAATTCTTAAGTATCTGTGGTCCACATACCTTTGAGAATGGGCCTCCCTTCATCTTCCCTGTTATACTTCAGATTTTCTATGTGCCATTCCAACCTAAATGTACGTGCAACTAGTTCTGCTTGTTCTGAACTTGGGACTTGGGGGTGCTTGTGGACAAAAAGCTCAACATGAGCCAGCAGTGGGCTGCATCAGGAGAAGTGTAGCCAGCAGGTCAAAGGAGGTGATTCTCCCCCTCTACTCCACTCTAGTGAGACCCCACATGGAGTACTGCATCCAGTTCTGGAGCCCTTATTACAAGAAGGTTGTGGACATGCCGGAGTGAGTCCAGAGGAGGTCCACAAGGATGATCAGAGGGCTGGAGCACCTCTCCTGTGAGGCCAGACTGAGATGGTTGAGGCTGTTCAGACTGGAGGAGGCTCTGAGGTGACCTTATTGTGGCCTCCAGTATCTGAAGGGGGCTACAAAAAAGTTGGGGAGGGGCTTTTTAGGATCTCAGGTAGCGACAGGACTAGGGGGAATGGAGCAAAGCTGGAGATGGGTAGATTTAGACTTGGTGTGAGGAGGAAGTTCTTCACCGTGAGAGTGGTGAGAGCCTGGAATGGGTTGTGCAGGGAGGTGACTGAGGCCCTGTCTCTGGAAGTGTTTAAGGCTGAGCTGGATGAGGCTCTGGCCAGCCTGATCTAGGGTGGGGTGTCCCTGCCCATGGCAGGGGGGTTGGAACTGGATGATCCTGTGGTCCATTCCAACCCTGACTAATTCTATAACTTCTTCCCAGTGAGGGTGATGTGGCACTGCAGGGGGCTGCCCGGGGGGATTATGGAGTCTCCTTTTCTGGAGACATTTTAATCCCACCTGGACCTGGTCGGAGTGTCCTGCTGTGGCAGGGGGATTGGACTAGATGATCTTTTGAAGCCCATTCTGATCCCTGATGACTCTATGATTCTATGAACATCAGTGCTTCATTTTCCAACCCTGGAGTGTATCGTACTACATCAACTTTTCATCAGCTATGTAGCTCTAGACACTGAAACAGACGTCCCCATCCCTGGAGATGTTTAACAGAAGACTGGAGGCAGTGAGCAGCTAGGGAGACACAGCTAAGCAGGGATACTGAGCAAGGAACAGATGTGAGGAAGCAGGAGTCTGAAACACCTTTTATTGGAGGGCATGTTGTAGGAACTAGAATCACAGAATCATTGAGGCTGGGAAAGACCTCTAAGATCAAGGCACGAATTGCCATGCCCAAAGTGAATCTTCCACCATCAGTAAAGTTGCCAGAGAGAAGAAGAACTGAAGAAGAGAAACAGAGGATGAGACAAAGAATTGAGGCTAAAGCTGGATGGAATTTCTCTTGGACATCTTGTCTTCTTCGACAACACTTTCACCTCCTTGCCTGAAGGGAACATTCTATATCCACTCAGTTTTCTAGTACAGATCATAGTTTGATTATCATGAATGCTTTAAATTAATAAAGTACATGATTTTGTAAAAATAAAAAGAATATGTATAAACATTTTAGAAGTCCATATTGGTAATTTAGAATGGGTTCTGTTTCCATCAGCAAGTTTATTTAGCTTACCCTTTTTATTCCTATTTTTTCTTGTTATCACTGAACATGGATTCTAGTTACTCTGGATATCCAATACAGTCAGTTTATTGATTGTACCAAAGGAGTAAAAATCAATGTTAGATTTTTAAAAGATAATTTGATATTGGAATACAAATAGAAATGCAAATGTGAAAAGACACAAAGACATTTCTCAAAACCCTGAACAGGAAGCCCATTGTGTTTCAGTTTTGCAATGTATTTTAAAGTATATTTAGCAACATACCTAAAACATATTTAACAATACAGATTCAGTGAGACCTGGACAGGCTAGAGAGCTTGGCAGAGAGAAATTTAGTGAAGTACAGCAGTGTAGAGTCTTGCATCTGGGCAAGATCAACCCCAGGTACCAGTACAGGTTGGGGACTGACCTGTTGGAGAGCAGTGTAGG
>VZRI01012085.1:0-12442 GCA_013397515.1 Upupa epops | reverse complement strand
TCAAGGTCTCTTCCGATCCCTAATTATTCTATGATTCTTCTTGCCTTACACTTCATTATATGTAAACATCTTAGTGTTGATTTATTCTGAGTTATCCAGACCTGGCTTGTGCTTCAGCCACAAGCTCTGTCATACTACCTCTGTTCTAGAAGAGGGAGGCACTTTCAAACGGTGAGCTTGTCTCAGGAGTGAGCTGCAGAAGATCCTGTCTTCCACTACGGAGTGCAGATGCAGCTCAGGAGGGCTCCTGCCTGCATTTCCACAGGGGCCTTAGCTGTGCAGCAGAAGTGGCTGGAGTGACTGGAGCCATGTGCTACAGAATTTTGCAAAATCTGTGTGGTGTAAAATGTCCTCCATGTGTGCACAGGACAAAGGTTGGTGAGGACATTGCTTGTAAAGTCAGTGACTGTTGGGGCCTTGAAGTCAGAAAGAAAGAACTGGAGCAACGTAATTTGTCATCCTCAGCGAAGTTATACATGAGTGAGTGGATGCTTATCTCCTGTCTCTCACTTCCTGAGCAGCACAGCTGTGTGGACTGTGTTCGCTGTACATGTAGGGCAAAAGTACGTTTTGACTTTGTTTCACAATCGTAACTTGCAGCCTGGAAATTGTGGTGGTTTGTACCACTGATTTCTCCCCTTAGCACAGTTATATATTGACCCCTGATCAGCAATGGATCCTAGCAGTTACATTTATCCTAAAATGTTTACAGTAAGACCATTCCTTTCCTTGAGTATGTTACCAGAGAAGAATGTTCCTTTGCTGGCCTCTCAGAGCACTCCTGCTACTTAAGTTATACAGAGGTAAGTTGAGTGGTCTACCTCTAAGTCCAACTCCATCCCCAAAATAGCACCGGGCACAGCTGGAATCAGTGGATAGTTCTTGGATTATCATGGTTAGAGTAACAGATCTTTGGTCTAGGTTTATGCCCTGCTTTGTGCTTGCTGCAAGCTGCAGGTGTAGAACTAAGTAGATGCATGTTTTCTGTGAGTCTCACCTGATAAAAAGTCACTGGCATTTGAAGTGCATTCAGCAAACATTTAGATGTTTTAATTCCAGCTGATATGCAATTTATGTTTCCTGTTTTGTTTTAGGAATGTGCACATTATTTCCTTGAAGTTAAAGACAAAGATATCAAGCATGCACTGGCAGGACTGTTTGTTGAAATTCTTGTCCCCGTAGCAGCTGTGAGTTTGCATAATTTCTTTAAATTAGACAAAACAGCTTGTGAAGTAGTGTTTTATTAACGTGACATTTTCTTTCAGGCTGTTAAAAATGAAGTGAATGTCCCCTGTCTGAGGAACTTTGTTGAAAGCCTGTATGATACAACACTTGAACTTTCCTCACGAAAGAAGCACTCATTGGTTAGTAACCTTAAGAAGCAGAGGTTAAAATTCTTTGTCAGAAATATCTCTGAGCAAGACTCTTGGGAAATTGCAAAATGTTTTTGTGTTTGGCTTTGTAAGCAATACATTTCTGTTTGCAGGGAAGGTTACTGTGTTTGCAGAAAATAGCCACATTTTATTCAGAATATGGTCTTAAGTCTGTCTGAATCCAACAGATGTTTTCAGCTTCTGGTTTCATGATTATTAAATGGTTAGGTTTTCTCATACTTGTTGTGCATAAACTATTAGGAGGAGAAGAGAAAGAATAGAGTTCATTTCTTGTCAAGCAAGAAAAAATGAGGCATGTGGGAACAACTCTTTCACAGGGCTTAAATAATGCATTGCAGGAATGAAAAAATGTATAACACATGCCCTTTTAAATCTGTAACTTGGCTACTGTGCAGCTCCCTGTTTCATTTTTTTCTTGTGAGATGAGCAATGTATTTTTGGAAGCACAAGTTGATCTGAATTAAATGAGGATCTGAGTCAGTTTGATGCTGGCCGCCTTAAGCAGTCTGTCTCTCTAGCTGGATCAGTGCATGTCAGCAATGTGGTGTTAGCTAATGCGTTGTGAAGTCTTGGACCTTTTAAGTAAACAAAGTTGTCATTTGTCCTACCTCATTCTATAGGAAAGTCAAAAATACTTCCCTGTTTCCAGTGCTCTCAGCAAATGCTGGTCACTAGCTCTAGTGAATCTGCCAGGAGGACTGCAGGAGTGTGCTTGAGCACTCTGGAAGCAGTTATACCAATCCCTGGAAAGACTCAGGGCATCCCCTGAGTCCTGATCCCATTTAAGTTAGTGGCAGTTTTGGATGGATTTGTGATTTAACTCCACTCTGTGTTTGTGTGCCTCTGTTCCACTCTGCAGCGTTAACAAAAGATTGTTGAAACTGCAGTAGGGTAAGAGCTTTGCTGTACAGTTTTTACACTAAATAGAACTTCCCCGAAGTGGTGGCCATACTTGCCAAAGTCAATATGACATGCTTGAGAAAGGATTGCACAGACGGGGCTTTGCTTGTCTACACATTCCACACTGGAGCCTATATAGTTAAAAGTGACAGAGTAGATTCTTGGAAGGGTGTGATTAGAAATACAAACTTTGCAAGTAGGAGGAGGAAGGGAAAAGTAAACAGTTGGCAGAAATAGCTGCAGTGCATATTTCCAGGCTTCCAGAAAGAATGTACTCTTTAGAGTTTGAAGACCTTCCTTTCCAATATCAGTGCTTTGTGATTTGGTCCACTCAGTCTACGGTCAGGATGGGGGATTTCATCTTGCCTCATTTTCTATCTAAAGGGTGAGCTACACATTGAGGTTTTCTTGATAGTGAGTGGAGACAAATAGGAAACTCCAGGAGTCTGTTTGTATTTTAAATGGATTGTAGCACCCTTGGGATGTTACTAACTCTGATTCTGTGAAGTACTCAAAAATTAGTGTCACAATCTTTAATGAGAAGACTTCAGTTATCCTCTTCACATCTGTATCTTGGACATGAAGATTATTTAAATAAAAATCAACATATGTTTGCCATTTGCTCAAGAAACTAGGTCTGTTCTATCTATAGACAATCCACGATAATTGTTACAGGAATGGAAGTTGGGGGTGTGGGGTGTTTATTCAGTGAGCTGTGACTGAAGTGAGGTTAAGGTTAATTTTGAGAATCTTTGGTCTTTAAAATAAAGCTACCATATTTTTTTCACTTAGAACTTTAAAGTCCTCATTTAGCATATTGACATAGGAACTGAAACAGAATAGTCTTGCTGAAATAGCCCTGGTTTCAAAATTGAAGGTTTACAAGGTGAATGTCAAAGACACCAGGTTCTAGTGTTTGAAATTCTACGTTCTACCCTGCCTCTTTATTTTTTCATTCTTTAGGATGTCTGAGACATCTTTTCATAAAAAGTTTGACTGCAGGTTTTGAGAAGTAAAACACATCTGAACAATCATAAGACCAAACAATCTCTGAGGGTCCTGTTGTTATTATAATAAAGATCAGTTATTTCCATGCTATCATTTCTTAGTTAGCTGAAAGAACTTAGCCCAAAGAGTCTGTAAAACTGTGTCCCATTTTTTGATTTATTGTATAATAAGGCATTTGATTGGTTTTAGTTCATCCATAAAACATATCTGCAACATCTTTAAAGAATGGTTCTTTTTAAATTGTACTACTTAACAATGTGTTTGTGTTGGCTAACATGTGTTGCACAAAATGGAGTTAGAGGTTTAAGTTTGAAGGAGCTCTATTAAGTTACTATTATGTTATGTTATATGCAAATAATATGGTATCAACATCCATTTTCTGTTTAGGCTTTGTACCCTTTGGTAACTTGCCTGCTTTGTGTCAGTCAGAAGCAGTTCTTTTTAAATAGATGGCACATTTTCCTCAACAACTGCCTATCAAATCTCAAGGTTAGTATCTTCTGGTTTAAATATTGCGTCAAAACTTCAATGTACAGTATTGATCTGTTGAAAATAGATTTTACCTAAATGTGCTGTATTATTGCTATTAGCTGAATCTATCTTTATTCCCAATAATACAGATTCTTTAGCTGTGCAGATTTTTGCCTGGTTTGAATTTCTGCTGTTTTCTGTAACTCAAATCAAGCCTGAGTCAAACAGCTGTGAATCAGGCAATATTGTTGATGAAAGTTATTAACTAGAGAGGCTTATCAGTACTGACACACTGCCTTTTTTTTTTCAACATTCTCAGATGAAGAGATTGTTACTGTTTCTTCAGAACGGAACTAGTTACAGGACACAAATTCCATTGCCTGTTGCACTTGTTAAGTTTCATTTAAAAAACCTAAACTACTTTGTTTCCTGTGTGCATCCTTTCTTATTCCTTTACCATTTGTTCAGTCTTTGAAATGTAAGTGTCCAATGCAATCTGCTGCAGGTCCTGGCCAGCACATGCTGCTCAGTACACATATGCTAGTTACCATTACTGCTCCTTGTTCTTCTACGTGTGCAATAACTCATGTCCCATTCCACATATGAAAGTGGATCCATATGAAAGGATGGTTCTGTGCCTTACCTTACAAGGCCAATTTAAGGAGCACAGTGAAGTGATTAGCTCAAATAAAAGGCCCCTGAACTGCTGCTTGATGAACCAGGGGTTAGGAGGCTTTTGCATATGGCACAGGTAGAACATGCAGCCTAATCTTCAGCTTCAGTTCAGAGGCAAACAGTAATCTCTGTCCTCTAGAAGTTGAATCCCAAGTTTGTCCATGAGATCTGTATGTAACATCCTTTATTCCTGTTACTTTCTTGATGTACTTTGTCTTAATAAGATTCTTTGCATTGAATCTCTTCACATGGATCTCGCTGATAGAATAGCTCTTCAAAATGTTCGTAATGTGAGAATTTCTGTCCACTTGTGCCTGAGTTACTGGCTTTTGTTGAAGATGTAGTAGCAACTTATCTGCTAAGAGATTCAGAAAATAAACATGTTATTTATGGGTTTTGTAAGGTTATGCAAGCATTAGAAAATGCTTCTACAACTGTAAGATCTCCCAAGAAGCCAGCTGAGAATACAGATTTTACTGAAAATGAGGGGAACTGTGACAAATTATTCAAAACCATTAGAAAAATTGTAAGTGCCTCCTATCTTACCAAGGGAAAATGAAATTGCAATTCACCTTGCCGCCTATAACTCATTGAGGTACACTTGGATTTGTAGGACACTTAGATTAATGTGGTGACACATTCAGTCTTTAGGGAGAAGGTACAGTAGCCAAACACATGGCTAAATAAAGAACATGGTTGGCCAGTCTTTCTCAGTACAGAGAAAGATAAGTCCCAACAATTATAATAATCATTTCACCAATGAGATTGGTACCTAAAAGCCCAAACCAAATTCACATGTCTGTAAGAAGAGTGAGGTCAACAAGAAAAATCAGCAAAGAGGTGTTGTGTGAACAAGGACAGTATGTGGGACTCCACAAACTTGTGTGAGCTCCTATGAACCAAGCTGATGGGAAACTGGTCTGCTATTTTCTGAAAGTTCCACTGATACCAGTCTCAGCCCTTTTCTCCTCCATCTTTTCTCAACTGCCCTTGTGGCTGAATTACCTCGTCACTGGAATATTTGGACTTTTGCTTATAGGGATGGCTTCCTCCTCTGCCACACAAGCTCTCGCTGCCCTAACTCAGCCACAGTGTCTGCTGTTTTCTTGAAAGCTTTGGGGTAAGATTAAACTTCGATAAACATGCTCCATCACCTGTCGAAGAAATCAAGTTCTTAGGGCTAAAATTTACAATTACTGGAATGATCACAGCCAATAGGGGACTGAAAGTAAACAGGTTATTGAACAAATTGATTGTAACAAATGCTATGATTCTAAAATCCCACAAAGATTAATAGGCCACATAAACTTGTTACTACTTATTCTCATCATGTGCTACAACCATTATGTGCTGCTATAATAAACAAAAAGGATTTTCAATATTCTGTTCCATGTTGCTATTCCTGAGCTTGTGACAGATGCCACACTGGAAGCTGGAGTCATATCCCATATCATCAGTGGGTTGTCTTCCTTCCATTTTGCAGGACCTAGGCCAATATACATTTCTTGATGTATTATTGATTGCGTTGGTTGCAGTTTCTTTGATCCAGCCACCATCTTGAGGCCATCACTCAGCATTTATGTGCAGACAAAAATTCAGCTCTTTGCTTTGGAGAGTTGCACTGTGGGCCAGGCCAAACCTATCTTGGGTCAAAGTGTACCAGACTTTTTCAAGGTTTAACCCAGTAGATGTTCCAACATGCAAGAGACTATCTGATTGGACTGCTTATACTTGCACTTTACTTAGGAGGCAATTGTGCAAAACAACCACAGAAACAGAAAACTGCATATAACCAGAGAGACCAAAGACAATCTTGTACTGCTTCAACACTTTCCAAAAATAAACAGCAATCCAGACAGGTAATCTAGTTCAGTCCATCTGATCCTAGATGCTATATTAATTAGGCTAGCCTAAGCATCCACTGATTTTTGTCCTTTCACTTTTGAGCATGTGCAGTACACTTTCTTTATCTGCTGCATTCTTCATACCACATCTCCACCACAGGGCAAAAGACAGAATCAGCTGAATATAAGGTTCTTTTTTCAGAGTGCTTTTCAAATAATTTAATGAATTTAATACTTTGATTTTAAAATAACTTAAGTAATACCAGGAGAGGTGGGTAGGATGCATAACCATCATGCAGCTGCAGGAATAGGGTTGGGATACCAGGCAGCTGTGAGGCTGTATCTTTTTGTCATATCATTATGAAAACTCTGAACCTTAACTTCCATAAAATGCAGAACTTCCTTCCCAATTTGTGCTTAAAATTTATTCTGACATTATATATTTTTCCAGAATAAGGACCCCAAAATGGCTCGAGTTGCACTGGAATCGCTTTACAGACTGCTGTGGGTTTACATGATCAGAATTAAATGTGAAAGCAATACAGCTACTCAAAGGTAACAGGTTGTATTTGTAATGATAATCAAGCTTTGTAGGGTGGATGTTGCCAGTGAAGATGTTTTACAGTTCTGCTGAATTCCTTTGATACCTGTTGTGAATTAAAACACAGAACTGTACACAAAATACTCCCTTTTGTGGAACCATCAGTTATTCTCCCACCTATTAAAATTGCCATAGAAAACATTTCTGCTTTTGGAAGAACTAAAAATTACACTTTGCTGGGTTAGAGCAAGAAATACTGTTAGAGTGGCACTGGCTGGCTTGTTATTACTTGTAGTGTAGTAATGAAATAAAATAATTACATTGAATTTGTTGCAAAGAACCAGAACAAGATAATCCATTCTATTTGCATTCCAAAGGAAATACGCTTTAGTTTTTCTAAATGGAGCATGATTTTCAACTTACATGTCATGATAAGTAAAGGTCTGCAAGGTCCAGAAATGTTTAATCCATTTTTAACTTCCTTTTCAGTCGACTTATTACCATTGTCACAACACTTTTCCCAAAAGGGTCCCGAGGTGTAGTGCCAAGAGATATGCCTCTAAACATCTTTGTGAAGATAATACAGTTTATTGCACAGGTATGGGAGAATGATGTGTGTGTCTTTCCAATTAATGGGTAATCTGTTTTACCAATAGCAAACTAACAAATAACTACACTCCTATTGTATTTTTGCCACCCTATTGTCAGTATCCTTAATCTAGGCAATGACAAAATTAAAATTTGAACTGGGGCAGATTTCTTTTGAGCAGCAGGCTTTGATTAACATCATTCTGCTGAAAATGGTTGAAAATGTTTTCATTTCAACTCAAATGCATTTTTGTTAGTCTTTGGAATTGCCAGCAAGTCAGAAAATGCATTTGTTGACAGGTTGTGAGAGTCAGTAAAGTTCAAAATAATAGGCCATGCTTTGTGCTGATACTGTATCATGCCTACATTTTAAGACTATGAGTTGCTCTGCTTCTAAAACAGATAACTCAGAGGAACACCAAGTCCAGCATGTAGTTGACACATTTAGTTCTCATCAGTTCGAATGGGACTTGCTAAAATAAACTGGCTTTCATTGCTGGAAGTTTTGTTTAATTTATTATGGAAATGCAGAAAACTCTTTCCATTGAACATTGTACTTAGGCACGTAGTTAAAATCTCTGAATAGGAATGAATTCAACAGATGCATTAAAATTTACCCGTGCCATTTGTGAACAAGCTCATTTTATGTAAAATGCTTTAGTACTGTAATTGCTATAGCTTAAATGAAATAATTAAAAGCTTTCTTTCCAAAATTAATTATTTTCTGTTTCAGGGCTATACATTTTTGAATTTGTCAACATACAGTGATGTTCAAGGGTTACAGCAGCATAATTCTGAAAATTAGTTTTTCTGTTGCCTTAAAATAAGTAGCAGGAGTGAACAGCTTAATGATTTGCAGTATTTTTACTATTATAGGAACGTTTAGATTTTGCAATGAAAGAAATTATCTTTGACTTCCTTTGTGTTGGAAAACCAGCAAAAGCATTCAGTCTCAACCCTGAGGTATGATGTACATCTGCACTTTTTTTGAATTTGTATTGTGCTGCCTTTCTGGTTACATTCTAAGCATGCTTTGTCCACTTTTCAGACTGCATCTTGAACTTGATCTATTGGTAAAATTAAATTTCTTGGTAAAACCATTGTTCTTATATACAATTATTTAGACTATTTTAAAATAAAAATACATTTTCTGTAACAATTTCTGTGTTTTTCAAAACAGTTTTAATTGCAATAATGTGAGAAGAATTGAAGACAACAGAAATGGAAAAAACTAATATTTACACTCTGACTGGTACAGCTCTGCTATTGTTAGTATCATGGGTCAGTTTTGCAGCACTTTCCTTAAAACAATGATAAATTTGAAAAAAATGTAAAAATAAGTGAAATAAGTAAAATATAAAAGAACCTATCAAAAATACTGTATTTGCTTATAATTTCAAAAATAATAACACTTGAAATTTAAGAATTAACACAAGAAAAAGAAAAGGATTTGTGATCATCTTATAAAATACGTCCATATTAATCTTGCAATATTAAACAGCATATTCACTAAAATGATAAAATAGAAGGATTAACCATAAAAGAAGTATATTTGATAGAGAAATATTTGAAAATGTAGGTCAAACACTTTACTGTCAAAAGTTGAAGTGAAAGACAAGCTTTTCCTTTGAGCGCAGCTTTCATCATTCTTGGGCAATGAAAAATGAAACAGAATCCTTGATCTGTCTGTCCCCACCACAGACTGGGTCAGTCACCTGTAACGTTGACTCAGGAAGCTCCTGATAAAGATGTGTACTAGTATTCCACAAAGCTGAGCTTATGGGGAAGGGACATAGTCCTTAGTTTCTTGATGAATCTGCATATGAACTGCTATGTTTTTTCCAGAACAATTTATATTTGAAAATAATGAAATAATAGGGCTACTTTTTGATGTATGTAGAGATTAGGATTCTGAAGGAAATACCAAAATCTATGTAAATGCACCTCTGGGAGATTGTCCTCTCTGGCTCTGAAATACATTCTTGGGAGACTGAAAACATTCTGGCCTTCTAATTGTTTTGAGTGCAAAGCCTGCAAGTTTTGCCTTGCCAAATTCCCAGAGGGCATTCAGGTCACTTAGCCTCAACTTCCCAATGCTGTCACATCACAGTTTCTGCACTGAGCAATCTTTTCATTCCAGTGTGGTCAACCCTAGAGCCTTTTGCGTTAGTGATTGTTTTTTAATAAATGGACTGCATAGTGCATTTATATTTAACTGAAGGTCCAGATAGCCTCACGTTTTATCTTAAAGATAAAAATATCATGTACTAATGAAGATCCTTAGAAATAAAGCTTTGAGGGCAGAGAGAGCACTGGTCAGTACAGATAGGCATTCATGGTTTATTTCATGAATATTATTTGTGAAATCTCACTACTCAATATGGAAAAGATTAAAAAAAATGCTGCAAGTGCATACTCAAAATTCCAATATGGTTGAAGAATATGGGCAGAATATGATTTTTAATTATGATACTCATTCACCTTTTGAATTTTACAGAGAATGAATATTGGTCTGAGAGCTTTCTTGGTAATTGCTGATAGCTTGCAGCAGAAAGATGGTGAACCTCCAATGCCTGTGACGGGAGCTGTCCTTCCTTCTGGAAACACCCTCAGAGTGAAGAAAACATATTTGAGCAAGACTCTCACAGAGGAGGAAGCTAAAATGATAGGTCAGTAAGAGAACAGGCAATATAAAAACTTGGCTGAGAATGAATGCGAAAAACTGTTCCTGAGCACTACAACCTAATAATGTTTAGTGTTCTACTGATGTCTGTATTGTAAGCATTTACTTTATTTTGTGATCTCATGAAATACAGGCTTTGTTGTAATCATTTTAGGAAAAGTCCTTGCTCATGCAAGTGCTAGCAAACTTGTTTTCTGGAGGGTGGATGAAGTACACAGTTAGTTAAGAATTAGATTCTTTCAGTTCTAAATAGCTGTGTTTATTCATGGATAGTAATCTCATGACAGTGTTCATGCACACAAAATGTTCCAGCTTTCAAAACCAGCAAAGATACCTCTTGTATTGTCATTTTAATTGCAGTGTCTTGCATTAAGTTAACTTTCAAAATGGTGTAAACTTTCAGATGTAAAGTAAAGCTGAAGTGTATTAAGTTAAAAGCACCATTACTTTGTACTTTCTTCAAAGTCAATGAGAGAGGAAAACTGTCCTGTAGAAGAGGTTCTGTATCATGCACCTCAGGTGCTGGTTTTGCAGGCAAAACAGAAAATTGGGCCCTTCATTAAGACACGTGAATGAAGCAAAGTCTACATATTTCTACACCGGTGACATAAAATAAATGTAACGTAAACATAAACATAAAATATCATGCCAGTAATTGTCATTCCAAGCAAGTTATTGCAGAGCTCATTCAGATTCCTTTTAAATCTTTGCCTGTAGTTTCTAAACCTTGCTACTGGATCAGAGCTTTAACTTCTCTCATTAATGCACCAAATATAGTCTATAACTTGGCAAAATGTGTGGCTTCATTTAATTAAGTGGAGACATACTTTGCCTGCATATTTTTAATTCCTTTGTCCAGGAAAAATATGTATATCATATTATACATATTATTTTTAAATATGTATGTCATTTGGGGTACTTTCACATAGCATTAACATTCTTTCTGAAGAGAGAAATGTTCTGTCTCTGAACAGGGATACCATTATTAGTGGAATATGCTAACTCATGAGAAAAACCTTTTTCTTAGTTCATGCAGCACAGCATTTTTCAACATATATGTACCTATAAATATCCCAAATTATACAAAAATGCATTCTGTTACAGGTATGTCATTATATTATTCCCAAGTGAGAAAAGCTGTGGACAACATACTCAGACACCTTGACAAGGAAGTGGGTCGGTGCATGATGCTAACCAATATACAGATGCTTAACAAAGAACCTGAAGACATGATAACGTGAGTGTTATAAAACAGTACATCTCATACTGACATTTAATTTCAGAACATTTTATTTCTCTTTATGTATAAGTAATCGGAGAAACAGCAAGAAACTGGAACATTTAGAATCACAGAATGGCTTAGGTTGGAAGGGACCTCAGAGATCATCTAGTTCCAAATTCTTTGCCATGGACAGGGAAACCTCTCGCTAGACCGGGTTGACCAGTCCCCCATCCAGCCTGGCCTTTATCACTTCCAGCCTATCTTTGGAGCAGCCGGAAGGAGGAGTCTCAGCGGGGCTTGGCTTCCAGTAATTTAGGCTAGGAGCTTCTAGGGAGCACAGCAGAAGTAGGCAAACAGGATCGTAACTGGCTATAGAAAGGCAGTTTGTGCGGCAGATCATGCAGGCAGGGCAAGCAGGCAGGGTTGCAGACACCGTTTTGTTAGGTGGAGTTTCCTCCTTGCTTCTTGCTTGCAGTCTACTATCCTTTCCTTTGATAGTAATGATTGGGGTTAAACAGTCGAGGGCTAAAACAGCCGCTGTGAGGGATTCGTTTGCCCAGACGATCCCCTTGACAAATGATGTGGCTGTTCAGACCCCTGGCTGTAGGGAATGTCTGAGTCTTATGCCACTGCAAGAGGGCAGTGCTGAGAACACCTGCATACTTTGTGAGCAGGAAAATGACCTGCTCTGCATGGTGGCTGAGCTAAAGGAAGAGGTGGACAGGCTGAGGAGTATCCAGAAGTATAAAAAGGAGATAGGAGGAAGGTAGTCTCTCATCTTTTAGAGCTGCCCAGAAGTCAGAGGAGCCTGGTATTCCCTATCACTGGGAAGAAGACACTTCTGACCTGGAAAAGATCAAGGCTTTGTCCCACAAGGAAGAAGGTAGGGTTCCCCCTGATGACGAGGAGTGGGAACAGGTTTCCACTAATGGGAGAAACAGAACCCGCTCCTGCCCCACTCAGCCCTTCCNCCCTTCCAGATGCCACCCTTCCATCTGCCCTTAGAGAACAGGTTGAGGGCTCTGGATTTTGGGGATCAGGATGAGGAGGACGAAGAAATTCTTTTAACTAGAGAACCCATGAGAACTCCCTGCACTAAAAAAAACCCTCATAACC
>VZRI01012084.1:72978-84134 GCA_013397515.1 Upupa epops | reverse complement strand
ATACATGGGGAGGATAACCTCCCTTGTCCTGCTGGCCACACCATTCCTGATACAGGCCAAGATGCCATAAGCCCTCTTGGCCGCCTGGGCACATTGCTGATTCATGCTAAGTCTACTGTCCTCCATACCCCCAAGTGTTTTTCTACCTAAGTACTCTCCAAGAGTACTTTCTACCTAAAAGAAGTAGAGGAGAGGCTGATGGAGCTGGATCTGTTTATCCTGGAAAAGAGGAGGCTCAGGGGTGACATTATCACTGTCTATAACTACCTAAAAGGTAGTCAGGGTCAGTCTTTTCTCCCTGGAGGCAGGACAAGAGGTCACAGTCTTAAGCTCCATCAGGGGAGGTTTAGACTTGACATTAGGAAAAGGTTTTTCTCTGAAAGAGTGATCAGATATTGGAACAGACTGCCCACAGTGGTGGTCGAGTCACCATCTCTGGAGGTGATTAAGGTTAGTCTGGAGGAAGTGCTGAGTGGCATGATCTAGATGTTAGACCAACTTGGTTGGTTTTAGGTTGGACTGGATGATCTTTAAGGTCTTTTCCAGCCTCATCCATACTGTGATACTGTAATAGGGTTCAATAGCCCATGTGTTCAGAAGGCTTTTCTGAATACTAGAAACTGACAGCTGTCCTAAACTTCCTTTTCTCATGAGAACTTTTTTTTTTTTGGTCAGGACTGACTTACTGAACCTGTGTCTGATGTTCATTTACATTGTTGTTAGATTGTTGTTTTTTAAACCATTCCCATTATTATCCTACTATTTTTTTTCTTTAGTAATATGAATGCTATCATTTTACAATCACTTTTACATAAATTGCTTTCCCCTGTTTCCAAGTTTAAATTAGTTGTTGGGACTTAGTCTAAAACAAATCTAAAATAATTTATGTCATTACCAGCCCTTGCTACTTTCTTTGCAATAATGCACCTTACAAGAACATTGGTAGTATCTCTTTTTACAAAGAGGTATGATCTGGTGTAATGTTTCTCCAACAGATAATCCAGTAATAATAAAATTTATTATTACCAATTACACCTTCTGATAGCACAGACTTCCCTTACAATCTTTTCCAGTTCCCTCCCTTTTGTTTTTCCTCCCAGCAAAGCCCACTTTGTTTCCTCTCTCATATCTCTGGAATGTTCTATGCACTACATTTCCTTCTTGACATCTTTTCTTAACAGTTTTTATACTAATATTCTAATCCTGAATTTAGATAATTAATTCTAGGTGATTTAATGCCAGTGGGCTGTTGTGGGTTTTACAGTTTATGCTTACTAACATTTAAGATTCCTTTTCATTTGTTTACTATAACAATGCACAGACACTTAAGTTATCAAGAAGATACATTGCTATGTCCCCTTGTATCTCTTTGATAATCTCAGAGCCATCTCTACTACTTGTCTCGGTGAGATTTCAAACTATTGGACAAATTGGTTTTATCTTCCCTTTTGGCAAAACATTACTTTTTTAACAGACTTTGTCACTAATCTGCTACCCCTATTTTAAACTTTAAAGGATCTCAGGACATAAACTGTCATATTTCCTGGTATTTGTCTTTCATGGGACATGATGCAGTGCAATGTAGGAAAGAATTCTCAAGGAAATATCAGGGAAATCTGATTTCAGAAGATCCATAAGAATTTCTCTTCATATGAGAAAGCAGAGTCAGCCAAAGGGTTTTACTATTGGGTATTTGATGACAACACCACCTTTTCTAAAAGCTCATTTGCTAAAACTGACCAAAAGTAAAACCTTCCTATCAGTTCTTCAGGTTTTCTTAGCTGCCCTTCAAAAATTTCTGTGCAGGATCTGTATCAAGTTTGTAACATGAATAACATTTTGGAAAGGGCCCCAAATTCATAAAAAAAGGTAATAAATAAATTAACATGTTTCAATTTGCTCTGTGCATCTGCTGGTCATTTCTATAGACAGCAATATTTGTCTTGGGAACTGTGAAAGCCTGTACTAAATGTTACATAAAGCAGTCTCCCAGACAGGCTAAATAGATATGAGCTGCTGAAATTTGGTGGAACTGTAAAAAATTCATTCAGTTTCTAGACTTAATCATTGCACTTCATATGGAATAGCCTACATAAAATGTGAACACTAGAAAACAGAGGAACCAATGAAACTTCAATGTTCCCATTGCTAATATAGAAGATCAAGAAGTAAAGCTCTCCTTTAAGGAGAAGAATTTGGAAACTAGAAGAGCTAACTTCTCTCAGACTGTGAAACGTCTGCCGCCATCCCAAAGAGAATGGAACAGTAATGTGGAATTATGCCATTAGACCAAAAAAAGGGTACAAAACAGGTACAAAAATCTCCCAGGAAAGCCCAGAGTGCCACTGTAACATTCTGCGCATTATATGTGTTTATCACTTTGAAAGCTATGAATTATGAAACATTTTATTCCCCTATTTGGAAAATTATGTAGTCTTTGCTAGTACACAGCCTACTATCATTACAGTGATAATGACGGCAGTTTTGCAAATGTATCCATCCAGATATTCCTGTTATATTTACAGTGTCCCTGGATAATTAATGCTCAGTAGGACTACGTTAAATGATTGAAACTGTAAATAGGCAGCCTGTTTTAAATAAGAAAGCAGAACTTTATCTCCAGAAGTTCTTTACAATCTAAGTTCCATATAAAGGTGATGAGAGACTGAATTTGAAATAAATCAGAAAAATCCAACTCTTTCATCTCAAGATTAAGACTTATTTAGTGACAACTCACTTTTCCCCACATTTTTACAAGCGTAGTCAGAATGTTAATGAATCAGATGTTCAAAATTTATACATGAAAAGCACATTTTTGCCACCAGTAAAGAAGATATTCTTTTAAGTAAAATATTTCAAAACCAGACCCAGTTATCATCTCCTTAATCTACTAGGATGAAACTTTCAAAATAGCTAGAAAATGTATTACAGAGAAAAGTTTGTTAAATGTTTCAGAAAGTTCCTTCTGTACTATTTTTGAAGCAATAGAGAGCAGAGGGAATATGAGATCAGATTTTGTTTTTTTGGAGAAAGAGTTGAGATAGGTGCCATGCAACACACAGAGTAGACAAAAATAAATGCTACTGTTACATCTATTACTTAAGGGATTTGTTCCCTCTTTTCATCAGCTCTCTGCAATAAATATGCTGCTACTTACTGTAATGAATACTATCTCCATGAATCTGACATCAATTAGTCATCTAGCAGCCGTGCAAAGAAAGAAGGAAAAGAGTGAGCTTTATCTCCTAGAAAATGGTATGTTGTAGTCCACAAGTCCATGATTTCTTCTTACAGAAACTGTAACTAATAAAGGAGTGCTAACAATTTTTAAACTACAACACGTAGGTTTAAGAAGAGGGACTTGTGGGTTTTCAGGTACAGTTTCATTTTCTAGACCTATATTTACACAGAATAGCTCCACTGCAGAAATAAGTATTTAGAAGATCCACCATTCACAGTATGTGCTTGGGCATTGAACCTAAGGTGCCAGTTGCCTCTAAAACAAAATAACATAAAATAAAAAAGAAAACAACAAAGGTGGTCTGTTTAATTGTTTAGCCATAGCTTTGGCCCCAAGATCCCGGTAGTTTTTGGGTTTTTTGCCCAATGGATAACTTCAGTAAAGAAGTGTAAAAGCCCACTATATCTTCTAGATCAACCTATAAATTGGAACAAGTGCAATTGTGCAGAGGTGCTCATGCAAAAGCCCAGGAGAGAACAAGTCCTGTTACTACCAGATCATTTGAACAACCCTCACCCTCCTCTTTTATTCCCAGCTGCAAGGGGCATTTTATTTACTCCCATGGTGTGAGCAGTGGTGAGATAAGGCCATTTATTCTTTGATGTGCTCCTGGAATACAACATCCCATTATATTCCCACTGCTTACACATACCCCTGCAGTTAGAACAATAGTGATTCAGGGCCATTTGTCCTTCTGCTAGTTTTGTTCTGTTCTCACTGCATAACATGTCTTCACCAACTACATTAGCCAGGCTACAAACTGCTCCCACTCTTCCATTCCTCTCCCTGCTTATGTTTGAACCATTCCACCTGTGATTAATCAGTCTGACACTAAGCAAAACGGATGCAACATGTAAACTGTTCTGACAACACAGAGTGTTTCCCTGCAGCATTTCCTTTTTCATCCTGTAGTCATGAATATAAAAAGCTATGAAAAGTGGCTCAGACTTCCTTCAGCAGTTGAGGAACTGTTAATTCTATTGCAATCCTGACCAGCATCAGTAGACCTGGAAATATGAATCAGTTGCCTGCTTAAAAGGAAAACCAAAGGGGAAAGGGCTTTGGGAAGATCAAAGCAAGCTCTGGCAAGATTAGCAGCCAGTGAAGCTAGTAGTTCCTCAGAGATTTACACGCTCCTCTGTCTTTTGGCCCCATGCCTCTAAATATCAGACACGTACAAGTTCAGAACCTTGCTCCAAGCCTCAGAGATGCAAGTGTATTTGCAGTGCAGTTTTCTCTACAAAATGATTCACAACACACAAATTGCAATTCGTTAGCAACCTATACGTTTTCACCATTTTCCTCTGCAGGACATCCTCTTCAAAATGTTGAAGCCATACTACATAGTCTTTCCGAATAGTCCAGTAATCTACAACCTTGCAGTTCAGAATTTCAAGAAGAAAATTCTTGACATCTATTATTAACAGAAAAGACTTGCCACACGCTAGCACATTACACAAACTCTGCTTGTAGAGATATTTTGTACATGGTGAAAGATGCACAAACAAAAAAAAAAAAAAGGTTGAGAGATATCATTTTTAAACACAAACAAGTAAACCAGTAGGCAGAGGTCACTGTTTTGGCAAGACCAGTCTTGTCCACCTGGCCTTGGGAACCAGGAAGGGGGGCTGTGAGGGCTGGTGGCTATAGTTAATAATAATCATGGTGAAGAAAGAGAAATCTATTCTCAAGTGAAGTTAGTGCAAAGCCAGGACTTCTTCCTGCTTGCTGCAAGAAAGTTCACTGCCATATACTCTCCAGGCCCAGCCATCTACCGCCATGGTACACACCCACTGTCAATTGAGTTCTGATGTGGACTCCACAAAGAGGCCAAGAAATGGCTGGCTATTTGTGGGCTATCAGTACTATTATTTGTAGTCTATATATAACATTACTTCTAGTCCCTTGCTGATCCTCTTTCAGGATGAAGGCAAGGCTCAGAAGGCACCTCTCATGGTTGACCATTGTAAATGCTGAATAGCTCCACAACATCTCACACACACCTGCATGGGACTTGCACTTGTGCCACACCATCCCCAGCTCAAACCTGGCTACTTGTTAGGAACAATTATATCACCTGTGAAACACATTCTGCTTGGCTAGCAGTGTTTTAACAGAAACATGTGGTTGAAGATACTGAAAATGACAATCATTGAGATAGGAGTTCTTGAAGTTTACTGTTATTCTGAGTGGCTGGACTGCTTTATATGGTTCATGTTCTTCTGTGCAGCCTTCACCAGAGACTTACTAGGATCTATATGTGGCAGGAAAGTTTCACTCCTGACAGCTGTAGTCAGCAGAGCAAATAAGAGTAAGAAAGCATGATCTGGACTGCAGAGTTCACTGTGGGGGGGACAAATATAAACTAAACTGAAACATAATTAAGATGCCCAATGGAGGTTATTCATTCAACAGAGTTTAAGTACTATTTACAATAAATGCCTCTGCCCTCTTTGATCTTCCAAATAATTTCATACGCTCTGAATAGCAGATTTGTATTCAGTGATTTCATTTATGACCTTCTGCACTGAAACTATTTCCACTGATACTATTTTCTTGCAATTGTTTTGCAGAGCAGAACTAAGATGCTAGTTTCTGCTATGATTTTTTTACATTTTCCTGAATTATAAATCATTATTATTGATACTGCACAGTTTGTACCCACTTTCCCGTCATATAAGTCAGGACTAAAAGAATTTCAGGGGAAAATGTTTTATACAGTCTTTATATATGTGTACATATGTAATGGTTTAGCAAGAGGGTCTAAATCAATTTGGGTTGGTGCCTGTAATTCAAGCATAACAACCAGCTCTCACCGAGAGTTCAACAGGCAATGAAGCAACTTCTCTACAAAGATAACAGTTTATTGAATCAACCACCAAGAAGAAGAGGAAACAATCCCAAAATAAATAAAAGAATCAAAAAGGTAGAATAGAAACTGTATCACAGTGCTTTTACACGCACTGAGAGAGAAACGGGAGACAGCTAACACATTGGGTTTTGGCCTTTAATGAGAGGTCTTGCATAAGAGAGTGTACTCTCTTATAACCAACAGCCACCAACACACACACACTTGCACCACCCTTTCCCAAGAGAAAGGGGTGGGGGGAGGAGGTAGCAGGAATGCAGCACACAATGTACATTTGGTGCTTGCAGAAAAGTCCCTTTTTCTGCCTCATGCAGACATCAGCACTCCGTGATGTCTCTGGCATACTTCTAGCTCCCATCAGCTCAGGGCTCTTCTTTGAGGCCATAGCAGTGTCATATGTGGAGGATACAACAGAATTCCACTCTCTCTCTGTTTGCCAAAAAGCTTAGGAGATCAGTACTTGTGATCTCTCTTTCTCTGTCTTAGTAGAGTCTTCTCTCAGTCTCTCTCAGTGGCAGAGTATACAGAATCCTTGGCAACCCTGTGGAGACAAAGCTGACATGGTGCCATTTACAGGGAGCCACCCCTGTTATGGGAATAGGCTTTTCAGGTTCTTCTCCAAGGGCTTTCTACAGGCCTTATGCAGAACCTTTCTTTCTAATCCCCTGTGGCCAGGCACCAAAGGAGGTAGAGGGTTAAGAGCTCACCTCTGTCTGGCATTTTCAAAGGAGTTCGCTGAAGGCCTAACTTCGGTCCACTGCCAAGGACAGGAACGAGCTGGCGCAGCTTTTCTGTATCAGCTTCCAGTGGAGGGGGGGCGGGGGGGGGCGGGCTGCAGGTTCACCCTGGCACAAGGGGGTTTGCAGGTATAAAGAGGGTTGTGGCTACCCCAGCAGGACAGGTGGTCTAAGAGTTCTTCCTTTTGGCTTCCACTATTTGGTGGCAGGTGGTTGAGAGCAATTGCTCACCCCCGACACACACCCTTGGTGGGGTGGGGGGAGCTTCTTCCCTGTTAGAGGAGCTCCCTGTCTCAGAAGATGTGTCGCAGCCAAAGACAACGAAGATGGAGATGAGAAGGAAGGGAGGGATAAGAGGAAAGTCCCTTCCCTTTATGGACTCTGTCCACCAATCACCTGTAGAGTCCAGACACTGACGCAGGAGGTCTGCTAGGAAAGCTGCCTCCAGCTTCAAAATAAAATGCTTTTTCAGCATAAAAGCACCACAACTAATATTTGAAAATTTGGTAATTTTCAAACCAGAACAATACATATGCAAAATAAGATCATCTCTCTAGAGGGCATCTGAGCATGCAACTTGTGAAAATTTTGATCCAGTCATCTTTAGTACAAAAAGGGGCATGAGGTAGGATATTTGGTTACTGAATGCTGGTGTTGAAGTTTCAAACTGTATTGCTTTTTAAAAAATATAGTTATTTATATCTTTCCCAAAATGAAGATAAGTGTAACAGGTAGAGTGTAAATAGGAAGCTGAAAACTTTTAACTATTAAAGGGTACAGAGACACCTTTTGTTCTCCAGCAGTTCATCTCTGTTGCTGGAGATGATATTTTTGAGGCAGTGGGGCAGTGATGAATGATGAAAAATGATAACTGAAGAAACTGTTGAATCTATATAACTATATATATATATTGAATCTATAATTGAAGAAACTATTGCAGGGAGTTGAAGACACATGGTAATAGCTATTCTGCAACAAATGTCTGTCCAAGCCAATAACCAATAAGCCTGGGGCTTGTTCTGGTTGCAGACTGAGAAGCATTAAGATTATGGAGACCATATGCTTTCAGACAGTTACTATCATTTGCAAACCTGGGGATCTTTTTAGTTATCAACCTCAACATTTCAAATATTGTTTGATGTTTTTTCATTTCCTCTATACAATTCTACATCTTTCCTATTCTGTTCAGATCTGATAATATGCTTTTCACTTGTATACACTTATTAGAAGTTTCCAAGAACACCTTAATCTTCAGGGCAAGCATGGGATCATACTGGAATTTTGATGCCTTTTCAGGCATGTTTGGTGCTCATATTTGGGAGCTTGCAGTGCTGAGGTTTTTCAGTACAGACCACCAGCTGACACAGTGTTCCTGTTTGGTGTACCTGAGCTTATTCTTACCCATGTGGCCAGGCTGACTTTGTGTGATGCATCATGTCTTGAAATAGAAAGCAAAAACTGAAATATATCAAACCTTAGATACTCAGGATTTAGTTACCAGGCTTGAAGTCTGTCACTCAAGCTTGCGTAATTATTGAGATACCTCTCCAGAAGACAGTTTATCTCATGTATCTGAAGTGTCTGACAGACATAACTGGATTCTACTTTATGAAGCTGAGCATTAACAGTCAGAAAAAATTCCAGTGATGGTACTCTCATCAGTGTCTAATACAATATCCAATATACAATATCCCCATTCCCCAAACCTCAGAGTACTGATTAGAAGCAAAATATCTGAGCAATCTCTAATTTGAATAATTTGTGAATCTTTCAGTTGAAGAATTTACACTTCCCACTTCAAGGTTCTAAAACAGTCAAAGATGAGGAAGTGAATGACCTACACCTTGTATACTAAAGCTGGGCTATTATACTTATTGCAGCATCTGAAGATGAAGATAGAGAAAAAGAAAATTGCAACACAGCTATTCCTTAAGCTTCAGGAATGCAGCCCTTATCCAACACTTATGATGGCTAAAACTAGAAAGCTCTGCAATAATTATCTTTCTATTGATGATGATATCAGACAAAACACAGGCAAAGACAATAACAAAATGCAAAGTCCAAGTGTTTCAATGTCAGAGGTTACGCATCGGCTCTGAATGTGGAGGTATGAATGTTCTCCCTTGCCACACCACAGAGCAAAGTGTTGTATTCAGTCACAACTAGATTTGAGTATGACTGCAATGGGTACAGATGTTTTTTGCAGATAAAGGTTTTTACCTGAGATGACTGGGTATGGACTGTCATAGTTGGCTCTTGATGGCCCTCTGACTGTGTAAACAAATGCAAATCCATCTGAAAGTCCTTAAGCTTAATATGCCAGATTGCAGAAAATTTGAAATACTCTTTTTTATTACTGAGACATGCAAGCATTTAGTATCCTATTTATTTAAAATCCTTTCTTCCACACAACACACAGGAGCTGAGTCTTCCTTTCCCAGCAATGAGGATCTATGTTTCACCACTGTACAGCTAAATATCATAAGGCTTAATTCTCTTTTGAGAACTAGTCTTACAAAAATGTTCTTACTAAGTATTCCTAAATAAAGTTTAGGAACTTTGCAAGTGATGGAACCTACAAACCCTTATTAAATCTGAAATCTGCATTGCCTGGATAATTGTGCAGCCAGAAATGCATAAGCAGTAGATGATTCCTGATGAATGACTTCTAATGCTTATCTTTAAAGAAGCTAGAGAGAATTACAATCAATGAATTTTCCTCTATGTTTAACCATAAGAGGTAAGTGACCTTTCAAAAGCTCATTTTACAGAAACAGAAACTTAGAGAAGTGGCTTTTTAAGATGTCAGGATAAATCAGCAGATGGGTCAAAGGCTGACATGACCATGAGATTCTGTTCCTCTTAGTGAGAGACAAAATTTCTGTTGATTTCAGTGAAGAAAAACATAATTCTGAAAATTATTACACGCAAAAAAAATCAAAACAGGCACATTTTTGAGAGTACTAGTATGTTACTTGATTTTAAAAGCCCACAATTTGCAATCTATTCTTTCAGATATAGAATCATAATCAATTAATTTGACTCAATATGAACAGACAAAGAAGCAGTTTTTCTTGTACATAATTTAAATATATTAGTCAGCAAGTTTGATCATTAATGTTGAAAAGAAAAAAGCTTAGGATTTCATTTCCACATGTGGCAGCATTGTACTCTTTCAATAGCATGTGCTGAAAGCTTATTGGAAACGAGTAACGTATTTAATTTGTCCATAAGTGTGGAAGTCTTCCCATTGTGAGCGTTTCATTCCAGTGGCTCACTACACAGATTTTTAGTGCTTTCATGAGTATTAATGTAACAATCTAATGAATCATTCTTTTTTGCATTTATGCTTTGATGACTACTGTGTAATTTATCAACAGGAAATTCACCTATACAGTTTTGACTGTTGTGTCAGTGTTTCATACCATATTGAGATAAAATTAATTTCTATCTCGTACCTCTAAAATTATCACTTGACTATGAGATCATTATATTGTAGATGGAGAAATACTTTTTGCCCTACTTCTCGTGTCACACAAGAGTCCTTTGAAACTAATTCTTTATTAATCTCACTTTTCACAAGTTATTATAGAAATTAATCAACACTTACATACCATATGAGTTGTCAGTCTAATAATTTGGGGGGGGGGTTAGAAAAACTTATAAATATTATACTGACTTAAACTGCATCAACAATAACTTAAATGGCAGCTAAAATTAGCATTTTCTTGATTGAGAGAGCATGAAAAGTTATATAGTTTCTGATGGTACCATGCAGAACAGTAAAAGTGTTCAATAGCATATTATATATCTGAATCATAGAATCATTAAGGATCAAAAGGGACCCTGAAAGGTCATCTAGCCCAATCCATCTGCCACAGCAGGATAACTTAGACCAAGGTGCACAGGAACACATCCAGGCGGGTCTTGAAAATCTCCAGAGAAGGAGACTCCACAACCCCTCTGGGCAGCCTGTTCCAATGCTCCATAACCCTCACTGTGAAGAAGTTCCTTCTGATATTTGTATGGCATCTGGAGTATTGTGTCCAGTTCTGGGTCCCTTAGTTCAAGAAGGACACAGAGCTGCTGGCAAAGATGAAAAGGAAGAAACATAATTTAGGAACTAAGGGGGTCTGTAAAATAATATACAATTGTAATGGCTTAGAGTGAGAGTCTAAATCGGTTTGGGTTGATGCCTGCAATTCAAGCACAGTAACCACCACCCAGCAAGAATTTAACAGGCAATGAAGCAACTCATCTGAAAAGAAAAGAATTTATTGCACCGATCACCAATAAGAAAAGGAAAAAA
>VZRI01012084.1:0-72958 GCA_013397515.1 Upupa epops | reverse complement strand
TGAGAGCTCTGGAAAAGAGAGTGTACACCAACACTCATAACCATAAAGCCACCACACACACACACAGTTGCACCCCACTTCCAGAAAGGAAAGAGGGGGCGAGGTGACAGAAACACAGTACAAAATATACCTTTGATGCTTGTGGAAAATTTTCTTTTCCAGTCCTTTTGCAGATGTCAGTCCTCCCTGATACCTCAGGCATAATTCTAGCTCCCCTCAACCTGGGTGCTCTTCTTTGAGGCTATAGATCTCCAGTCTCCCTGTGTTGGACAAAGGCTTAGGAGATTGGTACTTGATGATCTCTCTCTCATCAGAGTCTTCTCTCAGTAGTAGAGCATAGAGCATCTTGATGGGGAGAAAGGCAACATGGTGTTGGTCTCGTGGGGTTATGCCTTTTGTGGTAGATAGTCCTTCTGCAGGGCTTTCTGCAAGCTTTCTCCTCTTTTTCTTCTCCCCTGTGGTTAAGCATCTGAGGGAGGGAGAGGGTTAAGAGCTCACCGCTGTCTGGCATCTTCAAAGGTGATCAGGCTGTAGAAGCAGTATGGAGAGACCGCCCTCTCTTTGGCCCACTGCCAGGAACTGAAATGGGCTGTTGCTGGCTTTCTGCATTTGAGCCCTCAGAGAAAGAGGGGAGGGATGCACTTTTGCCCCACCAAAGGAGACTGCAGGTGTGGGCAGCAGTTCAGTCTCTTCAACCCATTGCCAAGACCTGGGACGAGCTGGCTATGACCGCAATGCAAAAGGTCTGTTCTCTCTGCATTCAAGCTCTCAGGCAAAAGAGGGCTGTAATTTCCCCCACAGCAGAGCTGCAGCCAGGCTTAGTCTTCTTCTTATTTCCACCCTTTGGTGGCAGGTGGGCCTACAGCCATTTCTCAATTCCCCCACCCTGCTGGTGGTGGGGGCAAGCTCTATCTCTTGCAGAGGAGCTCTCCAGCATACAAGACGTACCAGAGAAGAAGGGGAAAAGGCAAGAAGTACATTCCTATTTATAGACTCTGTTCACCAATCACCTGTAGGGTCAGGACACTGATGTGGGGGGTCTGCTGGGAAAGCTATTCCCAGCTGCAAAATAAAATACTTTTTTGGCATAAAACCACCAAAATTAACATTTGAAAATCTAATAATTTTCAAAGTGCAACAACAATCAAACACTAAATTAATTGAACATGGTGTGTCAATCATACAGAAGTGTAGCATCAGAATGCACTGGACTGGAAGAGACCTTTAAAGGTCATCTAGTCCAACCTCACTGCAGTGAGCTTAGGCATCTCACACATATCTCCAAAAAGATTACACTCAGTCTAAGAATTCTTCTTGAATGTGGCTCACGAACTGACCTACCATGCATGGATTAAGATGATCATTATTAAAGATTTGGCTCTCACTATAGTCAAGACCAAATATTCTATTATTAGGGCTATTTGGCTTCAGATAATCACCTTAGTTTAGGCTGTTTTGCCACTATATTGTCAGTAACTACCAACTGTAATGAAGGAAAATCTTTTGCTTTTGTGCCAGCAATAGGGTATTTAGAATCAAGACCAAACGCTTAGCTAATAAACCACAGGCCTGTAGGTGATGCTTAACTATCCAGACTGATAGATATGTCCCTGTAATTTAGTAGTTTTATCATGAAGTTATACTCCCTGAAGCACTCCAAGCAGTAGCTTTAACTTTTTAAATTACAAAATGCTTTACCTTTAATTTCCTTTTCAGAATAAGCTTAGCCAAAGGGATAACAGATAGTTGACAGAGGATTGTGAAAATAAATGGCTGCACATCATTATCAAAAGACTGAGTTTTTTACAAATTGATGTTAGCAGCTCTTTCCAATATGAATTTTTTTTTTTTTTTTTTTTTTTTGTTCTGGAGCCCTTATCAAAAGAAGGATGTGGACGTGCTGGAGTGAGTCCAGAGGAGGGTCACAAGGATAATCAGAGGGTTGGAGCATCTCTTCTATGAGGCCAGACTGAGAGAGTTGAGGTTGTTCAGTCTGGAGAAGTGGAGGCTCCGAGGTGACCTTATTGTGGCTTTCCAGTATCTGAAGGGGATTTCAAAAAAGCTGGGGAGGGGATTTTTAGGACCCCAGGTAGCTACAGGACTAAGGGGAATGGAACAAAACTGGAGATGGGTAGATTTAGACTTGATGTTAGGAGGAAGTTTTTCAAGGTGAGAGTGGTGAGATCCTGGAATGGGTTGCCCAGGGAGGTGGTTGTGGCCCCGTCTCTGGAGGTGTTTAAGGCCGGGCTGGATGAGGCTCTGGCCAGCCTGATCTAGGGTGAGGTGTCCCTGCCCATAGCAGGGGTGTTGGAATTGGATGATCCTGTGGTCCCTTCCTTTGATTCACCCTCCCAGAGAGGGTGACAAGGCACTGGAGGGGACTGCCAGGGGGGTTTGTGGAGTCTCCTTGTCTGGAGATGTTTTGAAATCCACCTGGACTTGGTCTGGGTGATCCTACTGTGGTGGGACGATCACACTGGATGGTCTTTCAAGGTCACTTCCAGTCTGTAATTTTCTGTTCTTTGATGTTTTGTGACTTGGTCTAGGTGATCCTGCTGTGGCAGGGGGACTGGACTAGATGAACTTTCAAGGTCCCTTCCAATCCCTAGTGATTCTATGATTCTATGAGGCTGCTGTTACCTGGAGATAAAATTGATTTGCTTGTTGGACAATAGTTCCCTGCACAAACTTCTAAATAGCTGTTTTGTTCTTGTGGTATAGCATGATATAGCATGAATACCGGAGCACTGCATGTAATGGCTGATTTGGAAAGTTATAATGAGCTTAGATTTTAATAGAAATTCTAAAACAGTATTTTTGCAGACTCTTCTGCCGCTTACAGATTCTCTTGTAATAGTACAGATCTGTCTGCAATTTTAAACAGAAGTAGATATACAGGGACCAAATAAATTACTTAGATTTTACAGAATTTTTTATGAAAGGCAAGATGGATCATTGTTGTGCATCTCTCATCTAGATATTTGTTTGTACACTTACAAAAACAGTGGTCCCATAAAAGTGGAAATGCAAAATGTAATAAATATGAGATGTAAACACATGGGGAATAAGTCTGAATTTGTCCCTTCCAATCCCTAGTAAATTATATTGATTTATCTTTAAGATAGCCAAAAAGGGAGACTCTCAGTCTTGCTGTTAAGACTGTTCAGAAAGACCTGTATTTTGATTTAAAAAAAAAAACATGTATTTAAGGACTGACAAGAGACATATAATATTATTCTGACATACTTGTATAAATTGTGTCTTTTAATTTGTAGGGTAACATACTCTGAGTGATGGAAGTAGTAAATGTCTTCTTTCAGCTTTGTACTGATATTCAGTCACTGGAGTCTGACGCTGACCTTAAATTGACTTGTTTCGGGCATTGTAAGAAATTATTTTGCAATTACATACAGCTTACTTCTGCTGTCCTTTAAATCGCTGGTAATTCTCTACTCAAGATCAGCATAAAGAGCTTTGTCCCTGTTGCTATGGGAATGTCATGTTTCTCTTCATTACACTGTTCCCCCACAACCACTGACTTACACGTATAGCTCAGCAATGTATTTATAGTTTTTGCATAAAGTCATGACAATGTGCATACAGTAAACAAACACATAAAATACATACTGAATGTCAAAATGCCAAATCTGTTCCAGTAACCAAAGCAAAAAAAAAGATGCACTGGAAACATCTACCCTTTTCTCAACCCAAGAGCACTCCTGTGGAGTCATCTACAATGAAGAAACTGTTATCTGAAAGCAAATCTCCTGAAGCAGTAAAAAGCGAAGACTGTCATTCAGCCTGTAACAGAGCTGATTTCTTGTCATCCTTCAGAGATCATAATTTTTGAATTATTTTTAAAATTTTGGTTCATTTTTGGTTCTCCCATACTGCATAATAAAAGAAGTGTCTCTAGGCTCTTTGTCAGTCCAAACACATATTCAGAAAATTAAGGTTTTTTTGTCTTGTTACAGCATTCAAATATCTTTACAAGCATTATTACATCAATAATGTTTGTAAATATAAAACACACCTTGAGACATATTTGAATTTTCCCATAAATTTTAGAGCTGGGAAAAATCAAGCCAATAGTTATGTGGTTAAACTTAGGTCTAGCAGTAGGTCAGTGTCAGGAGAAGAAGATGAGAATTACAGTTCCAATTCTGAGATCATAATGATTGCAAATTATAGTCATGAAATTTGGTTTCATGTGTGTAGTTATTTGTACTGTCCATAAAGGGATTTGGAGACAAGTGATAAAAATACATTTGAGTGCAAAGACTCCAGGCATTTACTAATGTACAATACTTTATAGCAGGCAAATCAAACTTAAAAGCTGCCATTTACAGTCACACTCATTTGGGTTTTGAAGATCCTCCTCCCCTATTGAGGATGCTTAGAGAGTAGCTGTTGCCATTATTTTCCCATACAGTTATAATCATGTCATTGCTTTCTATGGCTGTCATACTCCCAGAGGCCTTCCTAGCCACCTGTAAATGATTTGGATGCAGTTACTCACACATTAATATTAATACCTAACTGTGAACATTAAACTCCTTAATTCCTTTCACAGTGAATACTTGATATGTCTGAGTAAACATTCCTTACTTAAAGCTGTAGCTCCATTAATAATGATAGTAGAACTATGTTTCACAAATAAATCCCTCATTTTAATACATTTATAGTGCAAGATATGAGTGACTAGTTAATTTATTGACATGGAAAATATGGAGAAACAAAAAGAGGAAATACGAATACACAGAGATTAATTGGAGACTAATTGTAAAAATTCTGTATAGAGGTCATAACATTTAGCTTTTCCTCCAATGTTTCTTTGACTCTAGAACAAATGCTGGGAAGTAGCTTGAATTTTCTCTATTTGAAGCACTAGCCTAACTTAAATTCATTTCTTCATCATTTCCAATCAGAGTAACTCTATCTCTTCTAAGGTTTTCCAAACCCTGCACTACAAACTACTCAGGCTTGCAGAAGTAATTTCTCCTTCAGCAAACTCTTCTCCTTTTAAAATCAGAAGTAAACTCATAGACAGCAATTGGGAGGCCTTCAGCTTCTTCCTTTTTTAAGACTGCCATGCAAAGTGTATGAGTTTTGGGTCTTAAGATAGGAAGGGCACAAGCACCACTTCTGCCTCATGCTCACTGTGACTGCTTCCCACCCCATTGCTTTTCCTTGAAGTAAGTTATGTGTAAAAATACCAGTAATTTATGTCCACTCAGTCCAATTGGCTTTATTTCCAATAAATTCCAAATCTTATGAGAAAATTAGGCATCTAACTCACATTGCAGCTTTTTTTGTCTTCAAAGAAGATCTGAGAATCATGTTAAAAATGCTGTGCATTTAGTATGGTAATTCAGTGTTCAAAGCTCTCAAACAGCCTTGGGAATATTCAATTTAAAATATTGCCTCCGCTATCTCCCTACAATCCTAACCATCACAGAAACCATGTGATGTGCAGATGCTATATAAATTTCCCTTGAATCTTCTGGTCATAAATTAATCACTGTTAGTCTAAGGGAGAAATGTCTGAAAAACACAGTTCTTTATCCTGGCATTTAGGATCCTTATCTTTCTGGTTTTTAGCTAATTTAATAGTAAGTGATGTTCAAAAGGTTAAGAATCGAAACTCAGAAATTTAGACATAACCCTTTTTTACTCAGTACCTACATAAATTTCCTTTTCCCATTATCCTTCTCTTATTTACATTGTCTTCAATGATACTTCACATTCAGAGTTGTGCTACCATTATATATAATCTTTTAATCTCTGAGAAAAGATTCCTTCCAGTACTTACAGCTACTTTGAAATATTTCCAACACAATTAGAATTACTAGTAAAGCTTTAGCACTAGCAGAGCTAGCTAGTGAACTGCAGTAGCTCTGATCTGAAAATTATTATTGGATCAGCAAGCGTTTAGTAAAAACTTCTGAATTGTGCCATAATAGATTGTGTGGGGATCTTTCTGAAAACAGTCCTTCTGTCATGACTTCTGCAATGAAGAATCACTAGAGCCCCTTTTACGCTGTGGAAGATACAGCTTAAAATATTTAAGTGGAGAAAAGTATCCAGCAACTTACATAGTATCTGAACTTATACTCCAAATATAACTTTCCAGATAAACTGACACATTTCTATTTAAACGAATGCTGTCAATTTATGATTGAAATATATTACATGATAAGATATCATAGTCACAAATACACCTAACGTGTCTTTTAAAAGCGGTAAGACACATTCTTCCTTCTAAAGAGTTTATAATCTGACACAAAAGCAAAGATCTTTAGAAAAAAAATAAACTGTGACCCCTGATGTGAAAATAAATTTGCTGTTTTCTTATTATTGGCCTTTTCATCTTCCAAATGCCTCTTGAGAAGTCAGTGGGAATGGAGATCACTCAGGAATGTCTGGCTTTGAAGAATCACTCCTGAAAAAAAGTGACAAGAGAGATTTCCTTCTTTTTAATGATACCAAACATCCCTTCTGATGTTTTTAAATCAGATGTGTCCTAGGAAAAAGGCAACTAGTTCCTTTTCAGTCATCTCTTCCTTTGGCATTATGCTAGCTATGTACTTATAAAGTGTGTCTTCTTTCTTTTTTTCTATTAACCTTCTCTATCTATACTTTTCTGTTTACCTAGATATTCTTCCAAACACACTGCATGTATTCTTTGCCTGTTTAAAAGTACTTTTATAATTTTTCTCAGCCATACTATGGAGAAATACAAAACTTACAATGACAACCAAGTTACCCAGAGCTTTGGGTTGGATTTGCCACAGTTTTCTCCTTAGGATCACTATAAAAAGAACTCACAAATGCTTTGAAATGTACTCTCTCCCTAAGTTTTATTTCAGTAAAATAGTTAGAATACTCACCCTTTTAAACAGAGAAATCTCAAAGTGACCAGGGGAGCAAGAACCAAAATAGAGAGAAGTTATGAGGAATTTCCTCCCTCCAATTGCTTTCTTACAGAAAAAAGTTCTTATAGATCATTTTTTTGTATGGACTACAGGAAAATAACTACAAGTGAGGCAATTGCCAGTTCCAGAAGGACGAATTTGTCAACAATGTCAGTGAGGACAGGATTTATAAAAAGAATGTCATTCTTTTCCCATGAAGGGAATTCATGACTTAAATAGTAAAGGGAAAATAAAAACAAAATAACAAAAAATATATTTTAGAAAGGCAAGTTTAAAAATAAAAGCTGAAAGTCAGACAAAAGAAAAAACTTAAAGAGAAAGCAGGAGTTTTATGTAGACACAAGTACTAACTACCTCATTTCAGTAGAAAGACAAACTACAGAAAGCTAACATTCAAGAAGAAGCGAAGGTTACATAGGAAGTTCAAATTAAAGCCAGTATATTAAATGTAAGAATTTTGTGATGGAAATAAAAATTATTGTTGATGCTAGCAAGAAGTCTTTCTCCAAGTGCATTATTTAAATGAAAAAGAAGGGTCTGGTTTCTAAATGAATGAAGTGTTTAACATTTAACAAAAATTCTGTTCAACTTCCCTTCAAATAATGCTTATTACCACATAGTCATAAAAACATTGCATTCAGTGTTATGGTGGCCAGACAAAAAATACAAATGTTGCCTATCAAAAGAGGAAAAGAACATTATACACCAGTTGTGTCTTATAGAAAAACATTGTAAAAGGCAGTAAAACTATTCCTAATTAGCTACAAGATAGCATGGAGGTTATATCCTACATAGAACAACTTAAATGTCCAAGTTACTTTTACAACATGGCAGCTAGTCTTGTGAGCATTGGAAAGAGCTCTCAAGGTTGGAAATACCATTTATCTTGGCTGCATATGATTTCTTGATAGGCTCTGATGTCCTTCTCTTAAGCAACTTGACCAAATAAATATAACAGAGATGGAACACTGATATATTTTTTAAAAAAGATGATTGAATAGCCATTCTTAGACTGTAGTTATCAGTGGTTGTCTACCAAAATTGAAAGATTTGTGGAATGCAGTTCTTGAGGGATCTGTCTTAGGTCCCAGCTACGAATATAGCAAAAAAATCTGTAATAGATTAGAGGAAATTAAATTTTTATGCCAAGATTAGAGTTATGTTGAGGACATATTCAATTTTGACAAATTGAAGACATATTGAGATAGAAATAGAGTATAATTCAGGTAGACATGTACAAGATATAGCTTATGGGCACAAATGGGAAACGTGGATCTGGTGATTAGGGAGCAGTGTTACAAGGTATGTGAGTTGCTGAGGTCCTGAGGCTCAATGAATCAACAAGGTCATAGTGTTGCAAAAAAATAAAAAGACTATGTAGCTGCATGAATGAGGAGTAAAGCCTGGAGACTACATAAACTAATCTCTTCACTTTACTCAGCGCTGGTTGTACCTCATTTGAAATACTACATGTAATTTTTTACTATCAAATTCCAAGAAATGTCACCTAGCTGAAGAGAGTCTAGGTCAGAGTTGGTCAATCATCACATACGTAACAGTAATTTTTTCAATGTGAACTATTTACCCAGAAATTTTTCATGCCAATTTTGCCAAATACTGACATTTCTATTAATTTCACCAATTTTTGTACACACAATAATATTCTTATATGGTTAGGTAAGAGCTCTTCTCAATACTGCACAAGAGGAGACCTAGACTACAGATGAAGGGGAATTAAGATCTGGATATGCAATGGAAAAATCACTTTGCTCAAACATTTAACAGATGATCACTAATTGTATGTTCCTTATTTCCTGGGCTTTTAATTAAAGGCTGTAATTTTGCTTTGAATATTTTCAGCTTCAATTGAAATTATAGGAGCTGTGCTATATTTAAATACGGAGTGTTATACGAAGCACCATATGCTGACGTAAATCAAATCTAGTTATTCAAAACTGGCATCCAAAACCAATGGATGTATCTGACTGTCATGCTTCTGTGTCCATATTTTGTATATTTCACATAATAATAGCAATCCTTCATATTATGAAGTTGCTGGGCAAAAAAAGCTCTGTTTGAGAAGAACTTGCATATTACAGTTAAGGACTGCCAGAGATAACCCTTGGGGAATATTATAATATCTGTTTTCAGTTACTAAAGATAACATGGGACCACATCAATATCTGTTCATTAGTTGTGCAACAAATGAGACTGAGCCCTGGAGGAAGGATACACTGTAATATACACACAAAGGTCCAAAAGTACAAGAAACCTTCATATTAACATTTCACATTATATTGCAGAGTCAAACTTTCTAAAGGTTTTAACATGGCTTCCATGTATATATTTAAGCAGAAAATGCCAAGCAGGATTATGGGAATTATAGTTTAATCAAAATAATGATGATTCTGTAGTATATAAGAACCAAAAAGACTACATTGCAATCAAGCATGTTTTACCGTTTTTGGCATGGCAGTATTGTTTTCTCACAAGCAATACTTTGGATATCTGTGATGTTATTCCTATTGGTGAGATACAAACTCCTGTACTCCAGACATTTAATTCAAAGCTTGAAGAAGACTGAGTTTAGGATAATTTGTGAGCAAATCTTAGCACTTTTCAATCTGAGACCGGGGCTCCCAGTTTTGGAGAGAATATGTTAAGGTGAATAACAATATACAAGGAAAGGAAACTTGATTGTCATGCACTCAGGAATATAAAATTGACACCAGAATAGTAGCAAATATGAAGGTGTTCGATGCTGCAAATTTTCATTTATGCATACCTGTAGAGGAGTGCTGCAAATCTAGTTTCTTTTTCATTGACTATTTAAAAAATTTTACATTTGAATCTGTAGTACAGGAGCATCCATGCACTAAGTTATAGAATTTGTCAGTCTCCCCTTATTGCCTACAAAAAAATAAATTCATTAAAAACCTGTTTTCCTAGAAGATATTCTTATGCTGCAGAAATTTTCTGTTTCTACAGTAAATAAGACTATTGTGTCTGTATGTGGAAGATAGCAGCTTCCTGATTAACATTCAATTACTAAGACATTATTTCCTAGACAATGTTGAACATCTTCCACAGTGATGACTTAGATTTAAATTCATTAATCATAATCACACTTCTATCTCAATAAATATCCTGACATATACATATATATATATATATGTATATATATATATATGTTTTAAAATTATCAAAGGAAAAAAAACCTTTGAAAATTGTCCAAGAATGGTACATATGAGCATGTCTCAAAGAGTCTGGTTGTGAAGTACTGTGGCCACATTTTAAGGTAAAGAGGCATATTATTTTTCATCATAATTTGACAAAGAAGAGAAACACATTCAACAATATTATTGTGTACATACATTGACACAGAGTCCAGAGAAAGAAAGCCCATGGGTGCCTGTGTTGCTCCAAAGCCTCCTCAAAGTTTCTGTCAGCATTCATGGGTGTCACAGATTCCTTTTACATTCATGCCTAAATTGAGAGAGAATTAGAAATGCAGCATAAGTCACCTTAACCACAATATTTTAACTTGAAATGTAATCCTTAATGAATTAGTGAGAGCTACTATCAAGAGACAGACTGGTACATATTTCATCCACAGAATTTTATCAAACAAATGGAAGACCATTAGGAGTCTGACATGGTTTATTGCAACTAATGTGAAAAGCAGCACCATGGGAAAGGACCTTGGAGTTCTGGTGGACAGTAAGATACCCATAGGAAAATAAGGTTCCCTTGTAACCAAGAAAGCCAATGGTATTCTCAGATGCATCAAGAAAAGTGCTGACAGGTCAAGGGAGGTTCTTCTCCCCCTCTAATCTGCCTTGGTGAGTACTCCATTTGGGGTCTCCAATTCAAGAAAGGTAGGAAACTTCTGGAAAGAGTCCAATGGAAGGCTATGAGAATGATTAAGGAACTTGAATACCTCTCCTATGAAGAAAGGCTGGGAGAACTGGGGTTGTTTAGTCTGGAAAAGAGAAGCTGAGAGGGGATCTTATAAATGTCTACAAGTATCTGAAGGGTGAGTGTCAAGAAGTAGGAGCCAGTCTCTTTCCAGTAGTGGCCTGTGACAGGACAAGGGGCAGTGACTACAATCTGGAGCACAGGAGGATCCACCTCAACATCAGGAAAACCTTTATAGTGAGGATGGTGGAGCACTGGAACAGGCTGCCCAGAGAAGCTGTGGTGTCTCCTCTAGAGACTTTAAAAACCTTCCTGGATGCTTTCCTGTGTGGCCTGCCCTAGGTGATCCTGGTTTTGGCAGGGTAGTTGGAAAGGATGATCTCTGTAGGTCCCTTCTGACCCCTACCATCCTATGATTCCATGATAGACAAGTACATTTCTGTGTATAATAACTTACACCAAAACTGTGCATTAGATTATATATAGCGTATATATATGATGTTAAATATGTATTTGAGCATTTTAAACAAGCAAATTGGTATGTTATTTAAAGTATTTCTCTGCACGTCATTTAAAGTACAATTCATTCAAATTTAGGAAATAGTGCTAGCAAACAGTAGTTTTCTAATGTATGAATTAAGTGGCTTTTTGGTGTGCTGTTTTGTTATAAATTATTGCATAACTCAGACTGTCAATAAGATATGCAACTCTTATTCAAGGAAACATCTAAAAATAGACTTATGTCCTTCCAGTTCTTTTAAATTTATAGAAAAATCAATGCAGACTTGAAGACCAATTAATTAAATTACAAAATAAATCCAGTTATATTTAAGCAATACATTTTTCTTCTAAGTGTTTCAGTACTATCACTTTGCACTGCTATTATCCTCATGCTGTATAAGGTGAAATGTACAATGGATTTTACAGGTATTTAAACTAAGTAACAATTAATGAAGTTTGGAAATGGCCAAATATGCCCAAAATAATATTCACTTAATAGAACAGCTCTTATAACTATTAGTACGTTTATTAATTTTCTTGTTTTCGGCATACACAACAAAGTTTACTCTGAAAACAGGAAAATAATATACCCTTGTCTATGAACTGTAGCCTTTTACCTTTTACCTTTTCATCCCTTGCACCCCTTTGGCCTATTTTATTCCTGCTCTACATCACAGTGTCTTGGATACTACCATGCCAAGACATGATCTCAGTCAAAGCTAACTGACTGAAAGCACTCCAATTTGCAAATGAGCTTGACTAAAAATGTAGGAACTAATAACTTGTTATTCAAGAGACAACTTTCTTAAGTCTTTCTGCATTCACACTATTCTTAACCTGTTAATTTTCCACCAGTTTGTCTCTTTCTATATAAAATAGTTTGGCGCATCCCACTCATGTCATCCTCATTAACTTCTACTAGTGGCCATCTTAATAAATACTTCAGACTACTCATAGCAGAGAATTCTACTCATGTATGGTAGATATGGTAAAATCTGCTTCACTACCAATAGCAGAGTGTCAGCTGCAATATTGTAGACTTCTGAATTACCATTTCTATATAATGAGGAAAATGAAGCAGATGATGCGTTTCAAATTGAACTGCCTTAGTTTAGAATCTTTTTTTTCCTTTTTATATTTTTAATTTTAGAGTAATTACCTCACTTCAAATTCTGAGCTGACCTGTATGGTACATAATGTTCAAAGTCTAAATTATGTGAAACCACAGTCACTAATGCAATAAAGTACATGAGGTTAATTATCAATTAGTTTAACAGAAGTTGGAGACCAGAAAAATCTTCATTAAGAATGAGAAGAATTATGAAAATGGCTTAAAAATCACACAGTTAAACTACTACTTTGGTGAACTTAGTATATTTCTACATATCATAGAGTAGCAATTTGTTCTTCATGAAATGTGGTTTTAAAATTGGAAAAAACAGAAGTGGAAGGTTAGGAGCTGAAGGTGCAAAAAATGTAATATCTACAGTAACAGAGAATTTAAAAGATGGTGGTTTAGGAAACATAGAAATCTGATCCCCATCTTTCATCTGAAATTTCTTTCTATTTATGTGGTAAAGATTCAGTTTAGGAATAAAATATTAAAACTCAGGGACTTTTTTAGTGGCAAGCAAATATCAACTGTTCTTTGGTTGTGCAAGAGACCTTGTATATATGGCCAAATAGAGAGCAGTGATGAGTGGCATCCTTCAAGGGTCAATACTGGGACTAGTGCTGTTTAACATCTTTGTTGGCAATATGGACAGTGGAATTGAATGCATCCTCAGCAAGTTTGCCAAAGACACAAAGCAGTGTGATGTGGTGGACATGCTGGAGGGAAGCAGGGCCATCCAAAGGGACCTGGACAGGCTGGAGAGGTGGGCCGGTGTCAACCTCATGAGATTCAACAAGGCCAAGTGCAAGGTCCTGCACCTGGGTCGAGGCAATCCCAGGCACAACTACAGGCTAGGTGGTGAACAGATTTAGAGCAGCCTTGAGGAGAAGAGCTTGAGGATGTTAGTCAACCAAAACCTCAACATGAGCCAGCAGTGTTTGCTTGCAGCCCAGAAAGCCAACAGCACGCTGGGCTGCACCAAAAGGAGTGTGACCAGTAGGCCGAGGGAAGTGATCTTCCCCCTCTCCTCCCTCCTCATCCTGAGATGCGTTAGGCAGGTTGAGGGAAGTTCTCCCCCTCTGCCCTGGTGAGGCCTCACCTGGAGTACTGCAACCAGTTCTGGGCTCCCCAGTTCAAGGAAGACAAGGAACTACTGGAGAAAATCCAGCACAGAGCCACTAGGATCATCAGGTGACTGGAGCATCTTTCTTCTCAGGAGAAGCTGAGAGACCTTGGAATTCTTTAGTATGTAGAGGAGGAGATGAGGAGAGACCTTATTAATGCATCTAAAGGGCTGGTGTCAGAGGGTGTGGCCAGTTTCTTCTCAGTAATGTTCAATGACAAGACAAGAGGTAGTAGTCAAAAACTGGAAAACGAGAGGTTCAGTTTAAATGTAAGGAAATAACTTTAACCTGCAGAAAAGGAGATTGAGTGGAGACCTTATTGTTCTCTACAATGAGAGGAATTTATGTTAAGCTGCACCAGGGAAGGTTCAGGTTGGGAGTTAGGAGGCATTTCTTTAATGAAAGGATTGTCAGGCATTTAAACACCCTGAGTCACCATCCCTGGAGGTGTCTAAGAGAAGGATATATGCTTTGTTGAAGGAGATGGTTGAGTGGCTAGGAAAAGGTTGGACTCAATGATCTTGAAGGTCTCTTCCAGCCAAAACTGTTCGATGGTTCTACAAAAATGTGTACCAGAATGTAGCTTTGAACAAATTATTTGCAAAAAACATGTTGAAATGGTGGATGCTTTTTTTTCTCTTTCATCAGTTTTCCCTTTATATTCAATACAAACTTGAAACCCTGGATAATATAAATGTCTGCATTTATAGCATTCCCAGGAAATAGGAAAGAGGTGAATCATTGATTAACATAACAAAGGGCTACCTAAACTTGTTATTATAATAAGAAAACAGAATTGATTCACCTACTTCATTTGAACCTCTTGGGTTCAGATTAATGCAAACTCATTGTCTTTTAATATTACATTAAAAGAAGCTTTTATATTGAGAAAGTTCCAAAACTAATGCAGCCTATGATTTCTAATGGCAATTACTGCTGTTACTAAAATAATATTTACAGTATGAAAATATTGCTCCTATTCAATTCGCAAGCCTGGAAATGACTCATCAGCATATTTTAAGAAACTCTGATTAATTGCAGCATTTTGGTTGAAATTATAATAATCTGCTTTTGAGAGAGAGTATCATATACGCAAAATGTGGTAAGTCATTAAATATCACCCCAAGTTGCCGTGTACTGCATTAGTATTGGAAATAGGGAGAAAAGAGATCACTGAATGCCTTGTTGGACAAATATATGTAAATTAAACCCCATATGAATACTATATACATGGACTTAACTATATCACAGTATCACAGTAATGATGAGGCTGGAAAAGACCTTAAAGATCATCCAGTCCAACCTAAAACAAGTAACCCTAAACATCTGACATCTAGATCATGCCACTTACCACTTCAACCATCCTAACCTTAAACACCTCCAGATATGGTGACCCAACCACCTCCATGGGCAGCCTGTTACAAAATCTGATCACTCTTTCAGTAAAAAAACAGATTCACAAGGTGGAGACACTATGCCTTCTAAGTAGCAAGCAGGCATTTGAAATAAAAAGCAAAGCAATTATTTTCTCCAAAGCACATTTTCAGTAAGAAGTTGATTGCTTTTTCTTTTTTTTTATTCCTTTTCTTTTTCTAATTTTTCCAGTTTTATTCCCATATTTTTTTTCTTTATAAAGTAACTAGGCAAAAGCTTGACATTAGTCACCATGACATGCATAAATAACAAGTTAGATCTATAGAATTGTTTTTAAATTCTACAGCAATTACTTTGAAAAAGTAGAGAGCTATTTTGAGAACCAGATGTTTTCTAAATGCATTTTAAACTACACTGAGAAACATGTAACAGGAATATCTCTTATGTGTCCTAACTCACATATGTGCAATCTGTGTTTTTAAGTTAGAGGCATTTGGAAAAAAAACCCACAAACTTATGAATAGATAATGTGTTGATCCTTAATGCTCCCTAACTCCTTTCTGCTTATGTTTATTACTGTCTGTCAATATTTTTTATCCATAGAAACAGATCCTGTATCAATGGATAAGTATTAGTCTAAATATTCACAAGATTCAAACAAAAACACCCCAAATTTTAAGACCTGCATTTTCCCCCAATATTTAAATGTTACTACTATTACTAAAACAGCCATAAAAGTTAACATTTATACAGAATCACAGAATTTCTGAGGCTGGAAAAGACCTCTGAGGTCATCAAGTCCAGCCCATGACCTACTATCACCACAATCACCTAGACCATGGCAGTGAGTGTCACGTCCACCTCCCTGGACAGTCCATTCCAATGTTTAACCACCCTTTCTGTGAGGAGGTGCTTCCTAACGTCTAACCTAAACCTCCCGTGGCACAGCTTCAGGCAATGTGCTCTCATTCCATCATTAGTTACCTGGGAGAAGAGCCCAGCTCCCACCTGTCTATAACAGTTATAAAGCGTGGTAAGTTCTCCCCTGAATCTCCTCTTCTTCCCAGCTCCCTCAGCCTCACCTCATAAGTCTTTCCCACTAGTGTCTTCACCAACCTTGTTGCGAGATGTCACGTAAATGCTGTTTGGCAATAGCTAAAACTTGTGTCTGTTATCAGCATAGTTTTGGTTACAAATCCGAACCTTAGCACTACAAGATTTACTATGAAGAAAATAAAGTCTATACCAGCTAAAAATGGTATGATAAGGCACTATTTCATAGAATCTTTAGGGATTGGAAGGGATCTCAAAAGATCATCTAGTCCTACCCCCCTGCCACAGCAGCACCACCTAGACCAAGTCGCACAGAAACACATCCAGGCAGGTTTTGAATGTCTCCAGAGAAAGAGACTCTACAACCCCCCTGGGCAGCCTGTTCCAATGCTCTGTTAACCTCCCTGGGAAGAAGTTCCTTCTGATATTTATATGGAACCTCCTCTGTTCCAGCTTGCACCCATTGCCCATTGTGCTATCACCAGATGACTTTGAGAAGAGCCCGGCTCCAGCCTCCTGACACCCACCCCTCACATAATTATAGAAATATTTCTATTTATATTTCTATCCCAAATAATATATAATCTAAATGGAAACTAATGCAAGGGAACTTGGAGTGAGAAAACAAATAGGTAAAGCAAACTAGAAAGCAAATGTAACTGTGCAAACAGGACAGAAAACATAAATGAAGTGTTTTTCTTTTAATGACCATGATGAAGCAAAATAATATCTAAACAGTTCAGTAAGAGTAAAGCCTTAAAAAGTTATTATAAAAATAATCCTTTACTTTTCAAAACTAACCTTTCACTGAAGATGATAGACTATAATGATAAGCATTGTAGAAAAGTAGGTCTAGAAATATCAGGAAAAAGCTATTTCATGTCAAGTGTGCAGAAAGTAATCTCAAACCAAGTGCCGATAATTTCAGCTACTTCTCTTACTGCATTCATGCAAAATCTGTTTAGTTGCCAATTTTGCATAAAAAAAGAGGACATTTGCACATGCACACTTCATGCTTCATTTTGCAGCTATCCTTTTGAAAAACATTAGGATATGATTTAAGTTCATTTGAGTAAATGGGATACTTTCCATTGGCTTTCCTTAAAATGATCATACAGAAAAAAAGGAAGCAACGTGGACTTTCATCTTGAATAATTTAGATGAATATTTGTGTTGTCTTTCAAGTATTTTTTTTCTATTTTCTGACAATGTTAAAACCCCAAAATGCTCTCCATATTCTGAATGCTTTATCAGATCTAATCAAACTGGAATTCTCCAACTGGCAAAGGCAGTTCAAGATGTTACGTATCTGACACTGCTCTCTGCTCTCAGTGTTTAAGGCACTACATTGACAAAAAGTTTAAAAAGACTAGCATAATTAAAGTGTTTTACACTGTGAATACCTATGTATAGATATCATGCTACCTATCCTGTAAACCACAAAATTGAAGTAACAGTATCCTTTGCACATTTTTCCTGGAATTGTTACAGGATACTGTTTACCCTTTCCTGTAACAAATGGAGGGAGGAATATGTGCTTTTATCACATTTCTGTTGATTAAAATGATGAGTTTTCCTTATCAGAAATTTCAAGACAGAAGATTCTTGTATCATGTATAATAGTAGTTAATCTTACAGTTAATTATTTTGAAAATCATATATATTGATTATTTAAATAGCGAGCATTCTATTTTACATTTTCATTTGTTTTAGAACTTCTTATTAAATGGAAGATGTTTAACCTATCACTTGAATATGTACTATATGTTTTGTGTCCCTGGCTCTGAGTTCATAATGAATTTCCTTTAACTTGCTTTGCTGATCTGAGGGTTAAATTTAAATTATATATGTCTATGACCTTGCAAATCATTCTTTTAACAGTTTCTGCTACAGTGTGTGGATTTTTAATACTCTCTCTTCTTTATGAGGTTGCATTCTAACTTCTGCAGGCAAAACATCAGTCCAGCATTAGTGATATTATATTTGCTACCCACTGGATGGTGTGAACTTGTCATCTATGAGTTCTAGCTTCCGTAAGTTCTATATAAATCAGCAGTGCATAAAATGATTGAAGATTTCTATGATGAAACTAAATTTGTGAATCTGTTTACAATCAAATGTACTAAAAATTTCAATATATTCTTTGAAAATGTTCCTGTATCAGCATACAACCAATATTAAAATACTGTAAATTTACTGAAATAGGTAGATTTAAATTTAAATTTACTGTAAATTTACTAAAAATAGGTAGTAATAATGCCACTCAAAATTTACCCATCAGAAAAAAAATATCATTTTTCACATTTCTGATAAAGTTTGAGCATTTTTTTATATTTCTTTAACTGTGTGAATCAAAATATCTGTTGGGTTGTGCATTTCCACCTACAGATGAACGTTACTTTTAAAGATATAAAGAAAAAATTCAATGTGCTGCTATGAAAACTACATAATCATGTAGGAAAGGACTAAAGTGAATGAGCATATTTACGTGAAAAACTGCTGCACCATGCATAAATACTGAACCCAGAATTGAGCAAGGCAGACCAAAAGACAAAAGAAAAGAAGAAACTTTGGATCTCCACTCATTGTTTCTGTATTTCATGAATATCAACTTGAGATGCCCATTCTCACATGCACATGGGGTGACACATTAGTTTCAAGGATCTAGAATTACTTCATCAGTGATGTCATTACTCAAGATCTATTCAATTTGTTTATATTAATACCATCTTAAGAAAGTGGTCATTTTCCTCTTCAAGTTTTCTTTAATTTAATTCTGTCTCTTCATCTGTGGGTCACCATCCTCAGTACTGAATCTTCGACTTGTGCAGATCACTATGGTTTAATTGCTGAAATTCCCAGAAATGTGACAAAACGTTAGAGTAAGACAGAGTAACAACTTCACCCACAATTATAATTATGAGCCAATTACTAATCCAAAATAGACACACATTATGCTCTGAATTTGTTTGCACTTTTAATCTTCTAAGAACTGGTAATCTCCTTTGATTTCAACCTAAAATGGTGGAAAGGTGGTAGGAACAACACATATCCAACCTCAAAGTGGAAAAAAAAATAAGTTATTCAATCTTCTAAAATTTCTATCCTTTCATAGGTTTTAAATTAAACCAACCCACCTGCAGCTTGATTCAGACTGGGGAATTAGAATAAAACAAGATAAACAAAAAACATCCTGAGAAAAATGTTCTCAAAATCCTTTTTAACATTTCCTGTGCATTACATGAGAACATATCACAAAACAAACTTAGAAATATTGTCTCATCAAAGTAAACCATAAGAAGATGATCCTCTGATCTTATCTCAGGGAGAAAAATGTTTTAAATTTATCATCTAGTATATGGCACAAACTCCATAACACCATCTACAGAGTTTGAGAGAACCATTGTTATTGGTTATGTTTAAGTTATACATTGTCCAAGTGGTTAGAAGATCAAGGGAGGTTCTTCTTCCCCTCTGCTCTGCACTAGTGGGGCTGCATCTGGAGTACTGTGTCCAGTTCTGGGCCCCTTGGTTCAAGAAGGACACAGAGCTGCTGGAGGGTGTCCAGTGTAGAGCAACAAAGATGATGAAGGAACTAGAACACCTCCCTTATGAGGAAAGGCTGAAGGAGCTGGGTCTCTAGCTTGGAGAACAGGAGGCTGATGGGTGACCTCATGAATGTCTATAAATATGTGAGAGGTGGATGTCAGGAGGATGGAGCCAGGCTCTTCTCAAGGTCTTCTAGTGATAGGACAAGGGGCAATGGGTGCAAGCTGGAACATAGGAGGTTCTATATATATATATCAGAAGGAACTTCTTCCCAGTGAGAGTGACAGAGCATTGGAACAGGCTGCCTGGGTGGGGGAGTTGTGGAGTGTCTTTCTCTGCAGATGTTCAAGACCCGCCTGGACATGTTCCTGTGCGACTTGGTCTAGGTGGTGCTGCTGTGGCAGAGGGATTGGACTAGATGATCTTTTGAGATCCCCTTCTGATCCCTAATGATTCTATGCGTCTATGATTCTATGAAAAGTACTACTAATTGCTTTAGGTGACATAGATTTTGATACCAAAATAAAAAGCTATGCAGAACTTGAAGGTAACAATACTGAAATTAATAATTTGTTATATTCTCTATTTCTGCTATTAGAGACTTTGGCTAAACATAATTTGATATGATTGCTAAGAACACATAGAATAATAATTAAGTTACTTATAACAACCTAAAAAAAAAAACATTGTCACTGTATTATTGTATATGTACACTAAAAAATTTGCACGCTATTTGAATTATAATTGTATCTATTTGAGTTGTGCCTAAAGTTAAAGAATTTTTAGCCAAATTCCTTTGTCTCCACCTAACTTCACAACCCCATAAGTGCAAGATACATAGCACTCCAAAAATATTTTGTGCTGATATTCTCAGGATACACATCCTAGGATGACCTAGCTCTTCAGACTATGAGGACAAAGGAAAAACCCTGCAACTGTTCCTTAGATTAAAGACAAATAAATATTCCTCAGCACTGAAGACAATGCATTAAATTGCCTGGGTGGGTTTAAAGATATTGGACAGTTTATCTCCCTTCTGAAGTTCAGTTCAAAAAAGTATGAAGGCATATGTGTGCATCAGTGATGAAGCATTTTCTCACTGGGCACATGCTTTGCTTGATAAACATCCATATTCTTCACTTTAGCTTGCACAGAATCAGCATCTAAAACACTTCAGTATCTTCAGTAGGAGCTCTTTTCAACAAAAAAGAATTTTTCATTTCATTCATACAGCAATAGTGCAGATATATGTATTTGCAAACTCTTTTGTGTTTTTGATCTATTTTTATTTGAGTTTGTTCTGTTCTGTGTGAAATGGTTAATTTCATTTCTTTCATGGGAGTTCTCAGCTTTCAGTTCAACTTAGGAGGGGTGATTTGCCTATTGACTATTTTGTTCTGCAACAGTGAATTAAAGACATCTTGAAAAAGTGTCTTGTACTAATCTTTCTGACTGCTCCTTTAGGTTCTGAGTAATTATTGTTTCACAAATTAACAGAATAGAATTGTGCAAAACAGATAGATAAAACCAAAACAAACAAAATTCACTTTAAAATGTATTTCAATCAGCTGTAGAGAGCTTGGTATTCCAATACTCATTTTTTCATATCCCAAAATATATAATTCTGTCCAACTCATTTGCTGAATAAAAGTAATCAATTGAAGTAAGCTTCACAATAACCTCTATAATAAATGTAGATCAATCTGACTTGTTGATAACTGAATAGTGCAGAGGCTGCAATTTACATTTAAGATCAATATCTTCAAGGCAAGGATAAAATATTAATATATAGAATTCCAGTGAATCCTAAGATATTCATTATTGAAAAGTAAGAGTGGAGCATAATCTTCACATAGGGTACACTTGCACTGTTAAATGGGTTGCTACATTCCTGAGTTTGTAGTAAATTCTCCAAGGGCATGATCTTTCTGTTGCTGTGAAAGAATAGGTAGACAAGTCTTTAAATCTCATTACAGTTTGCTGTAGCCCTCAGCAGCTAATACAGCTTTTCAAGAGGTGGTCCTCTGAGAAATATCATTATAGACTTCTCAATAATCCAGCTACCCTACTGTTTTAATTTTTGTGCTTTACTATAAGGTTGAGAAATTATGCTGAATCATTTAGATGCCTGTCATGCTATATTAAAATAAAAATTCTATCTACCTGTGTATCTATCCATCTATCTACCTACCTATTAAGGATAAACAAGACATGAAATATGTTTTACTTTTTAAAATTGCTTTTAAAACAAGTCAGTTAATTTTTACCCAAATGCAGTAATGTTCTAGTCTACTTCTGCATTCTTCCGGGTTTTTCAGAAAGGAGCAACCAATATATTTGACACGCCTATAGTCACTGCCCAAGCCTATTGAAGAGGTGGATTTATCAGAGGAGCCAGGTAGTACTCCTTAACAACGGTGGTTGAGCAAAACAAACCTTTTGGAAGGAAAAAGAGGACATCTGTTGACATAATCTATAAGAAGAGGTTGCAACACCTTATCAACAGAGGAGCCAGCCCAACACTATGCTGATGTGGGAGTCCAGCCACTAGCATTCGTTGCACATCATATTTCAGAAGTTAGGAATACAGAAGTGTTAAGTGTATACAAGAAGTGTTGATGTATGAGCCCCAAGCGGCTTTGTCACAATTGAACGTAATCCAGACTACTCAGCTTGTACACAGGTTGAAGAGATAAACACCCTGCTGACTTTAGTAGTCCAGGTGCAATGCAGGGAGATTAACATGGACAGACTGCATATTCTTTGTGAGCCCATAGAGAGCTGGAAAAGAGCTCAAAAAATAGCCCACTTATTTTGAATTCTCATCTTTCAATTTGCTAGCATGTTTTTTGATTTAAAATGGCTCTACATAACTTAATAGAATTATGACCACAAACGTGCTAAACATCATTAAAGTCACACCTTGAAAGTTGCAATGAAAGTACATAGGTGAAAGTCATCACAAAATACTAATTTTCCTGAAGCTGATTACTTCAGATGCATGGTTGGTTACTATTTCAACAAAATAAATAGGGCAATTAGAGAACATTTTTATTGGACACTGACAAAAAAATAGCTGAACAAACAAATCAAAATGATCCCAAAAAGTGTGATATCCCCATATGTTTGCCTGTCTAATAATGTAAACATCATTGAAGTTCATGAAAAAAAACTTTGGATAGCTTATACATTACAAAGAAACAGGAAAAGCAAACAAAATAAACTGCAAATGCCTAAGAATGTTAAAAGTTACTATCAGGTAAATGAAACAAGTTGATATGCCATTAAATACACTTTACAAACTCATTTGTGTCATAATACTGATGTAGCTGGCTGTGCTCCAGAACCTGGGGGAAGCAGGCATGTTGCCACAGGGTTTTTTTTTCCACAAACAATATACTCTGCCACCTTTCTGAATCATAATCTATCAAAGGGCGTTTTTCAGTGCTTTGATCTTTAGTCTCTTGATATGGTCACAGCCTACCCTAAGATGAATGCTACATAATTCAGAATGATTTCAGTGAAGGGTGTGCATATATTTTTATGGAAAAAACAATTAACTGAATTCTAAGTCAAGCCATGGCATATTCTTTGATAGCTGAAACTGCTTGAGCCATTCTCTGCACACTCTCCATCTATAATCACCACAGAACATGCAAGTTCAGACTGGTAACTTTACTCAAATCCAAACATTCTCTCTGAGAATTTATTTTTAGTATCAAATGTATTAGAATTTTTTAAAATTCTGATCTGCTGGATCTGTCAGCATGATAGGAATTAGGGAATACTGTGAATTAGATAAGATGTAAAGATTTTACCTCAACTCATAGAGGCAAATATAATAAACCAATTATTTCTCTAGCTGCAACTATGGTATCAGCAGTAGCTGACATAGAAGACTACAGCTCGGTGGTCAGGACTACACAGTGGTCAGTGTCTATTTTGGAAAAGGGTCTCAGATAGTATGTGTAGGTGATTGGGTTTTTTTAAACTATAATAAATAACAAAAAAGGAAGTGATATCTGTTAGAAGACAGAGGTAGGAGTAATCCAGGGAAGAAAAAAGAGAAGACCCATGTATGCAACTGACTTCTCTCTCTCTTTATCTACAGGGGAGCTAAAACTGACACTAAGTGTCATCCTTCTGAGATTGGAAGGGCTGTGGTTTGGGAATTGGGTCCAGTAGACATTAGGATTTTATTTTTTTTGTACTTTCTATTAGTGCTTTGAATTTTCTGTTTCTCTGTTTGAACTGGCTGGAATAACTCTACTGTGTTTCTTCAAAAGAAAATGAAAACGGCTCATGGTCCTGCAGCTTTGAAGTGCTGCCTCTGTAATCTACATTGACCAGCTGAGTTGAGTGAATTAAAACTTTCCTAAGACCACACAAAGAAAGTGAACAGAGCCAGGCCCTCTCCTGAAGTGCCAAAGTCAGTAAATTTACTATACTCAGTTCCGTTTTGGTTTTTTGTCTTCAGTGCACATATGTGGGTATAGAATTTCAACCACATTTCAAAAGGGATTCTGGAAGTTTTTTAACACATGCATCTTCAGAGTTAGGAGGGTTTCTTCTCCAATTTTCTATTAGGGAAATGTTAGAGGACTATTTTTCCATGTGAGTAAAAAACAAACCTGACCTTAAATTCCTGAATTGTTCTATTCATATGAGCCTCTAATCTATTTATTCCTTGAGATATCTTTGAAATCAGGACAGCAAATCTGAAGTGAAGAAACCCACAATGAATTCTTTCCTCTTGCTAGGTTATTTCAAGAACTGACATTAGCTTCTTTAAAGGCAACTAAAATTCCTTTAAAACACTGTATGTGTCTTTAGAAGGAACACACACCTCTTAAATTGTCTTTGTTTTTTTTTACCAGGACAAGTCAAAGAGTTCTGTTAATGCCTGTGGCATTAGTTCTAGATCCCACACATAATATGAAAATATCTATTATGTTTTGTAATATAAAAATAACATCTTGGAAAGCAAAACTAGCTGCTGTAATTTAGGTCTTGGGAAGAAAGTAAAACTGGGGAAACGTTCAACTTGCATGTGTACATTCCTGTTTCACTAGCTTGCTATCTGCCTTTATATGTTTTAAAAAAACAGTTAGATCTACATTCCTTGTTAATAATGTACACTTGAAATGAGTGTAAATATAATTTGACATTGGAGCAACTCTATTAAGTCTTTTAATTCTGACTATTAAGTCATATTATTTATAATACAGCAGTAGTTTTACCCATGTGCTATTCTGCATTTATTAGCATTGTATTTAAAGACATTAATCATGTATAAGGCTTCTTGTATAAGGCTTCTTTACCATGTAGTGGAGTCATATGTTGTCAGTTCTATGGAAATAAAGGGAAGTTATGTCTCATATTGTCAAAATGGAAAAGTATTCTTATGCTGTAATAAATTTCCTCAGGAGAAATCTGGTGAGATAATCATCTCAATTACACTAGTATTTTAGTAATGCTGTAAGGATAAGATAATGATGAGAGAATGAGTCATGCTGAAAAGTCCCACAATCTAAATTAAACATGATTAATTTTAACTGACTTACGAACTTTTAAACCAGAAAAGGCATCTGTGTACATAAAATTCTACCTGCAGATGATTGAATTGGCCAGAAATGTATTTTTAATGTAGAAGATAAGGTTTTTGGTCTGTATGACTATTCTGCATTCACCAAATTTAACTATATTTCTTCAGTTGTTTCAATAAATGGAATTCAGATTTGAAACACAACTTGTAAATTTGAAGATGCAAAATTTAACTGTTAAGCTCAAGAATATTTTTGACCTCATCTTTCACACCCACAGTGAGTAACTGCATAAAATAAATAAACAAATAAATAAAAAGCTGATAGAATAAGATAACAGAACATGAAGGATTGGATATGAAGGCTAACATTCATTTTGATGTTGTTACCTAAATGCAGGTGTTGATACTTAGATTTTTAAAGTGAGTCCAAAGAAATGTAGTTAGTTCACTTGGCAGAATCTAAAGACTGTCACTAGCTGGTGTAATTTCAGATACCATAAGATATAAAGATATGTGTATATAACTACCAAATAAGACATAAAACTTACAGGAAACTGATGCCTATCTGAAGTGCCAGGTATCCCAAGTACTTCATGTAGACTTTGTATGGAGAAAAAGCAATGCCTATAGTGGCTGTTCCTGTGCTTTAGCCCCAAATTCAGGAAAATTCATCAGTGCACATTAAAGTGTTTGTTTTGATATCATGAAGAAACAGTATCAGTGTAAGCTTTTCAAACATGCTTTCTTAGAGATCACAAGTAAAGGATACATAATTGTCATAGGGAATTTGCATGGGTTTCTCAGCTTGGAACACTGTGAAATTGCTATGACAACTTGTGAAATAATTTTGGCTTTGCAAACAGGTATAACTGGTTTGTAGTTTCCAGTTTCATGTTTCTAGCTTGTCCTTTATTTGACTTTCATTTTTCTGTTCAGAAAGTATGCATGTTGTAGTTGCAGCAGTCTGGTGAATAGAAAGGGAGAGAGTATCTTCAAAGATCAGAAGATTATGTCTTCTGAATTCCATTGCAGTAGAAGGAAGGTTTCTTCTGAATTCTGTTGTTTGTTGCAAAGGAAAATTTATTTCCCTCATTTTTTGCTGTGAGCATCAGTATACTGGAAATGGAGGACTGGCTTGGAATCACATGGAACAGGGACCTGGACTTTAAAATGCCTGCTGATGCTGAGGGGCACATGCATGGACTGAATGAGCTCTGTTTCTCCACAAGAAGCAAGAACTGCTGGAAGTCTTCCTTTTGAGGGATTTGAGATAGCAGTTATGTAAAAACAAGTGATTAATCTCTGCATGTCTTTGTGGGAGGTTTTATGTGGGGTGAATTAAATGTGTCTTATTGGGTTTTCCCCAAATTGAAAAAGTTTTGGGGTTTTGCCTGCAATTCATCAGTGGTTTTCAAACCCTATTTATTTTGCTTTTGTTGTAGCCCATTAGCACCTTACCTAAATGAGTTGTTTAATTTAATCTTAGGATAAACCCATGACAATAATACATTATATTCAGTGCTAACCTAGCTGTGTTTGAAATGGTAGTGGTTTACCCTTGGTAAATAGCCACAAGCCCATCCAGCTGCTACTCATTCCTTCTCTCAAATGGTCAGGGGAATTTAGGGGAATTCTATTCCATTCTCTCAAATGGTCAGGAAAATATAGTCAATTGAAAAAGATTTTAGTTGTAAGAAACAAATATGAACACTAAAACAGCAACTTTGCTACCCCTTTTTTCAGGCTTAACTTCACTCATTCACTCATAATTCCTCTACTCTGCTGTATTGAGAAGTGGTATGGTGGATTAATGTCACTACATAATGGTACCTCCATGTCGTCGATTTCATGCCTTTTCCTGCTCAACACTGGCTTTCCTGTGGGCTGCAGTTCTGTTAAAATAAAACAACTGCTTCAGCATGAGGTCTCTGAAGGCTGCTGTTCCTTTAGGAAATATAATCTCTTCTGGTGTGCCTCCTCCACAAGCTACAATAGATACCTACTCCATGAAGCATTGTGAAGCATCCCCTCTACTCCTCTTACCTCAGTATTCCCTCTGCTTCCACTATTTTTGCTTCCCTCCTCTAATACCTGCCAATCGCATTTTACCCACTTACAAAGATTTTCACAGAGGTGCCACCAGCTGATGAGCTCAGCTGTGTCCTGGGATGGGTCCATCACAGAGTCATCTGGAACCAGGTGAAACCAACTGTGTCCAGCATGGGGTAGACCCCGACCTATTCCCATAGAGTAGAGCCCTACAACCCTATCACTACCAATATCTTGACACCTATATGCAATACAAAAAACAAGTAAAAAAAGAAAAAAAATAAACCCACAAAAATCTATTGCATGCAACTATAAGTTTCCCCTATAATTTGAATAAGTGGTGAATCTGTCCAAAAGACATTGTATGTACTGCATTCTAGAAAGGAAACAAGCTAGATGTGTGGATGTACTTTTGGTAATAGGATTATAATCACCTTCACTGTTAATGATTTTAGAATTACAGGCAAAGCCAAATATCCCAAACTATTTCTGGCCTTGATTTAATAGAAAAGATATTATTCCCAGTTATCAGTTGTGATGTGATCTCCCTGTCTGGGGTCTAAAATATTTTACTAGTATAGATGTGGACAGACTGAGCTAGCTAGCTGTCATAAAAGGCAGAGAATAGACTCACATCATTATTACTTTGAAAGGTGTAGCCAGAAGATGCCATTAGTCAGCTACAGATCTCTTTATTGGGGGAGCAGTTTACAGCTATCTAGTTAAATGCAAGAAAATATGAAATTATATCTTTGTGCATTATCCACATAATCAGAAAACTACAGAGGACAGCACTGGTGGCATCCACCCAGTAATATACAGAACTCAAGCTTAGATTGTCCAAAATGTACATGTGCACACTTCCCTGTGTATTACCTGTCATAAACATGTCATAGTAGCATCAGTGGAACACAGTCCATTTGACTCCATCCATTACCTTCTCAGATTAATCTTACATTCAGACATCTAGTTACTGTATAACTTTTCTACAGAAAAAAATAAAGCAAACAAACTAATTCAGTCAGGATTCTTGGAATTAATATTGTGACTTCTATGGGCAGCCAAGTGCTAGCATCGTGTTGATGTCATGTGGTTAAGTGAGTCTTTCACAGACTTATTTTTTTCCAAGTTTCCTTTCAACATCAGTGTTCAAGGGAAAAAAATAGAAATTAGCCACATTTTTGCTTACTGAGGATGTAATAAATTATTAAAACACAAAGCTGTTCATCAGAAAATCTATGCTATGCTTTCCTTTAACAAAAATTACTGACTCTCAAATACTGACTTTGTAATACCCTTTATATACACCATTTTTCTGTCTTAAAATGTCTCATATTTTGCAAATGATACTTTAGAAGCCTCTAGACGTTTGATGATGACATATTGGTTGTCCTTTTCTTCACCTTTCCCACACTCCTAACCCTCTTCCCAACTGCAGTACTTCTGATTTTTTTTTTCATTTTGATAAATGAAAAACGCTTCTTACTGTGAAATAACTAATACAAGGGAGAATTTCATGCACACATACGTAAGAAAGAAAAACAGTCATGAAGCACATGTATTTATGTTACTGCTACATGAGTTAACTTTTCAAGTTCTGGAGTCTAGCCTTACCTTTGAATTTATGTGCTATATTCAGAAAACTTAGTCTTTGATTCTACAGACACTTGAAGTAATGCCTACATTCAAGCTTATGAGCAATTATATGGAAGTCATATTAGCAATTTAATATAGGATTAAATGTTTATATGACCTTTGTCTGTTAAACAGACCTAAAAGCAATATTATTGCAGTTTATTTCAATGGTCCTATATTTTACATTTTTCAGCTTATTCCATGCCATTCCTAACCTACCCAAAATTATGATCCATAAATTTAGAAGCTATGTATTCTGCAGTACTGCAAACTGTGGAAGCTAACATCTCAGGTTAAGGATATGAAACTTCTCATATAGATGAAAACTAACAGAGAAATATGTAAGAGCAAGAAGACTTTAAAAAAAGATTTGAGATTGTACCCGTATGAATTGTAAATTGTGTCTGTAAAATTGCAAATGCAAAATTATAAGTGTATAGCTCATGAAGTCTGGAAGCAAAATTTTGAGTTGCTGACTAGAAAACTGGCATAGACTGCTGGTACCCTGATTTAATTTGAATCTTTAACCTAAGCTGTGTTAAAAGTGACTGCATCTACCAGTTTCATGTGGAATCTTTTCTAATAAAGCCCTTCAATATAAGGTGATTTAAGGTGATTCCCACATGCTTAAAAGAACACACGAGATCCTGGGAGAAACATTGTTTATTCATATAAGGAATTAATATTCTATCATGATTATCAAATAGAAAAATAAAATACAGTCATTAAAAATGTAACTTGATGTCATAAAGGAACAGATTCTCAAGAATGTGAGAGGTGATGCCCTTTAATTTAATGTCATAGACAGTGACAGTCTATGAATATTTCACAATCTATCTTTCCACTTACTCTAAACTTAAAAATATATAGTCCCTAAGAAGCATAAGTACATTTTTCAATCTTCTACTTCAACTTCTGCATTACAAATGCTATGGTGTTACAGTCAAGAGACAAACTAGTACATTTGAGACCCTTAACATTTTCATTCAGTACATAAGCAAAATTTTTTTCAGATGTGGCATACCTTAAAATGTTCTTTTAAATTGTCGCAGCAACACAGTCATATGTATCACTGCTAATGCAGAATACAGGAAACTTGTAAAGCTGTGTGCTAACCTTTAATGCATTCAGTTAACTTTTCATATCCACCCACAATCACATTTCTGCTTTACAGAGGAATATCTCAGAAAATACACACTAAGACCAGCTATTACTTCAAACTAACCAGTAGCATTAGACACAAAGTCAGTTTTGTTACAGTAGTTATCAAACACTGTTAATTCTTGACAATAAACCACTGTTTTATTAGGTGTTAATTAATTTCTCAGTTTTACATATTGGTGTATATTGTTGGGTTCAGCATATTAAACTTCTACTAATTCTTGCTACGGAGTGCTTTGAAACTTTTCTTTCTAATTCAAACTACAGACTATTAGAGAGCTTACTTGTATGTAACTGCTGTCAGTAGCTCAAAACAAGAATTTTCAGTGGTTCTGATTCTTACCCGTAGGAGGTTAGAATCGCCTAATCTCTGCAACAGCTGTTCATACTGAATTAAACACAAAAATTAGCTAGATTCTGAAGACACAATTTATTTTTAGAACTGATCTAAAATCTTCTCAGAGTTATGGAAATTATAGCTATGCAGATAAAGAATATGCCTTTTGGCTTTTTGCCCTGCAGGTGATGCTGCTGAGCAGCCTTGACATTCCATAAATATCTGCAGATATTGTTGTTGGGTTTATTCTAAATATTTTCTTTCCTAGTGTTTTACTTGCTCTCGTTTTAAATGTCAGAACAACTGAATGGAGATCTGATGTTGTTCATTTGCACAGTCTAAGAAACAAACCTGTTGACTGTTTCATTCCCTGTTCACTACCCATTTAGAGCTACACCAATATCCATGCCTTCATGGCATGGCCTACTGGAATACATCATGCACTCCTGTTGTGATTATATAATGCATTTTAGTGTCAGCCTGTAAAGCAGCTCTCCCATTTTTCTTTGAAATTCTAAAAGCATTTTAAAAGTTTTTTGGACTAGAGATGGTTTCCATGAAACTAATGCAAAAGAATGAATGAATGAGATCTCTGACTCCTTGATTAAAACATTCATGTCATTCATCCTTCATTGTCTGTAATGTTCATGTGACACAGCCCAAGATCTGTGAAATACTAACACCTGAAATAATATAGACTGGCAGGCTGAAAAACAGCAGCTCGTGTTCATTGATGGAAAAATACACTATGTTTTATTCTAATGGAAAATGATCATAATACCTTACAGTCAACTGAGCAGTGTGTTCTGGATGATTGGGTAGTGAGGTGGATTGTGAACTGGCTGCAGGATAGAAGCCAGAGAGCAGTGGTTAATGGGACAGAATCTAGTTGGAGGCCTGGATCTAGTGGGATCCCCCATGGATCAGTACTGGGACCAGTCCTCTTCAATCTATTCATTAATGACTTGGTTGAGTGATTGGGCTGCACTGTCAGCAAGTTTGCTGATGACACAAAGCTGGGTGGTGTTGACGGCACCCCAGCAAACTGTGCTGCCCTTCAGAGACCTGGACAGGCTAGAGAGCTGGGCAGAGAGAAATTTAATGAGGTATAAAAAGGGTAAGTGAAGAGTCTTGCATCTGGGCAAGAAAAACCCCAGGGACCAGTATAGGTTGGGGACTGACCTGTTGAGAGCAGTGTAAGAGAAAGAAACCTGGGGATCCTAGTGGACAACAAGATAACCATGAGACAGCAAAGTCCTCTTGTGGCCAAGAGGGCGAACAGCATCCTGGGGTGCATCAGAATGGGGGTGGTTAGCAGATCGAGAGAGGTTCTTCTCCTCTTCCATCTACTCTGCACTGGTGAGACTGCATCTGTGTGCAGTTCTGTGACCCTCAATTCAAAAAGGACACAGAGCTGCTAGAGGGTGTCCAGCGTAGAGCAACCAAGATGATGAAGGAATTAGAACAGCTTCCTTATGAGGAAAGGCTGAGGGAGCTGGGTCTTTTTAGCTTGGAGAAGAGGAGGCTGAGGGATGACCTCATTCATGTCTACAAATATGTGAGGGGTGGTTGTTAGGAGGATGGAGCCAGGCTCTTCTCAAAGTCTTCTAGTGACAGGACAAGGGACAATGGGTGCAAGCTGGAACATAGGAGGTTCCATATATATATCAGAAGGAAGTTCTTAAGAATGAAGGTAACAGAGCACTGGAACAGGCTGCGCAGGGAGGTTGTGGAGTCTCCTTCTCCGAAGACATTCAAGACCCGCCTGGATGTGTCCCTGTGCAACTTGGTCTAGGTGATGCTGCTTTGGCAGGGGGATTGGACTAGATGATCCTTTGAGGTACCTTCCAATCCCTAATGATTCTATAGTCAGAGGAAATCATATGAAAAGCATGTGCATTGTTTAAAATATAAGTTTTCCTTATGATTCAAGGACTTTAAGTGTCTAGTGTCATCCAGTTGCCTACAAGTTGACATCTACTATGGTTTCACATGCCTTAATGTATCATTCCTCTCTGTTCAATGCACATTTTGTAGTCCTTTTGCCATTCTGGATCCATTGAATTGTGTTAGATACACTTTTATTTAAGAAAACAAATTGAGCTATAGAAGTCAGATGTGTAAGACTAGAAAAGCCTGCTTCTTCATCAGCTGCAATGGAAGAGGTATCTATATAGTTTTTCTATATATATTTCTCTTTCTATATATTTTTTTCCTTTTGCATGTATTTTTATTTTACACAATAAAAATACTCAGTAACTTCCAATTCAAGAAGTTCTACCAGTGTAGAAGATACTGGTCTGGTGAGTGATAAAGCAACTGGAAAGGAGAAGAGGCAATGATTTTATTGCATTAGAATCGGTACAGCTGTGAAACATTTTAAAAATAAATTCAAGGAAAAGGATCAGTTAAGCTTGACAAGCCACTCTCAGAACATCAGAAATACCTTTCTACAAACAGAATAAAACATATTATTGCTATTCTTTAAATCTTATATTTTTATAATGTTATGGTGGAAATCCACATGACATCTTAAAGCACCACAAAAGGAAGATAATAAAAAAAATACTAAACTCAGTTTCAAACTTGGCAATATCACTTTACAGGTTTTTTTTCTGTGATAAAAAAAGATACCTGAGCTCCATCTTTAGAGCTGCATAACTGAAATAAAATGAAGAAAATATTGATTTTTAATTTGTCCTATTAAGTTTCATGATAAATGCAATAAATCTTAATAATCAAAGCTACAGTGGTTTTTGGGGTGGGGTAAAAAAACCCATGTATGTTACACACAAAAAACCTTCCCAACAGAGAAATTTGAATTAATTCTTAGTAGTATTTTCCTCCTAAAACTTCAGAGGGACTTACCAAACTAAAATGTAAAGCATCATCATACACTTATACAATTGATTTTGTATTAAGTGTTTTGGATTTACCGTTTTGCATCATGTATGTGTGTGGTGTCATGTGTTGAAGCTGGCCAATCACTAGATGAATTATATATAGATGTTCTCTGTTAACCTGTCTCCTTTCCCAAAGGAGAAGGGAAAGAGAATACAGGAGAAACTTATGGATTGGAAATGAAAACTAAAACAGTTTCAATGAAAATAATAACAAATAAAGTGAAATATATAGAAGTACATACAAAACCATTATCAAATCCAATCCACTGATGGCAATAACATCACCATCACTACTGTAATACTGTGGGCAGATGCTGGGGAAGTTCCAGACTGGACTTGGTGGCAGACAGGAACCAGACTGACGAGCTGGATTCTGGAACTGCATTCAGGACTGCATATACTGGGATCAAAGGGGGAACAAAGTCATCCTCAGACACTGACTATTGAAGAAGAAAGCTTGACCCTTATGATAGCTCAGCATTATACCTAATATGATGTCTACAGAATGGAATACCATCTTGGTTATTTTAGGTCACCTGTCCCGTCCACTCCATTTCACATTGCAACCTTTTATTTGCAGCATACTAGTGTGGTACACAAGATTTAGCAGTGACTCTGGTTTTCACATGAGCAAGAGTGCCACTACCCCTGGTAGTAACTGTAAGAATCAAACACTGCCACTTTTAGAAGCACACACTGTCTATACAAATATGCCATTAACTTCAGAAAGTGAAAGTACTTAGAAGAGACTGAGCTGTAAAGCAGAATCACTGAACAGAATTAGTTCTGTTCGAGCTCAAACCAGGACAACTCCTTAGCCAAATATTTCTGGCATTTGTTTAGTAGCTGGCTTATTGAAAAGTTCTCTCACCCATACCACAAAAACAAGTTAAACATTGTTTTACTTTGAGTCTGAACTGGACAGACAGGAGTGAAAATAGTTTAAAAATTGAAAACATTTTAAATTTAACCATCTTGTCTTCTGGGATTTTGTTCTCACAGTTTCTCTTGATTTTGACACAATTTAGCATGACAGAAACTCCCTTGTAGACATAGATTTACTGCATAAATCTCTTTCTCAAACACTTGAAAAAAGGCTAGATTCTGAGTTTCATTAACTCATTTATCTTTTGTATTATAGTAGTTTTTTCTCCTGTTCTGGTTTTGTCTATGGCCTGTGCATGCAGAAGAAACAGTATAATAATAATTTATAATACAGTAATAATATAATAATGGTTTGTATTGTCTTCCAAATAATTTGTTTCCATTACTGTTATTATGTGCCCCTAGCTCTTTGTTGTTAGTGAGATCAAGCTGGATTTCTACTGAGACTATGACAGTAGTGCCACGAGCTTTTAATCTGTCATGTCCCAGTGAAACTTCCTTCAACTGTTCTTGTAACTTAGAAGGTCTTTGTAGTGAAGCTTTTCATATTAAATTTTTTGATCAAATTCCATCTCATACTTTATCCAACTGTAATATGCATGCAGTCATTGTAATGAAGTATGGGAAACCACATTCCATGCAGGTGAACAAATACCATAGATTTGATTCTGGCTGAAGGGAAAGCCAGACCTGGAATAAAAGTCAGTTTTAGTCAAAGAGACAGGAGAGTTGGCATTGTGAATTTTACTTCCTTGTTGAAATGTTGTGACAATCATGATTAGAATGACAGGAAAAAAGCCTGTATAAAAATATGTTTCTTTATAGGGGTTGCTGGTCATGTCTCTTTTAAACAGTCACCCTTCAATACTTGCCCATCCATTTGTCCCTGAGGATACAAACACTCAAGCTACAAACACACTAGTATAAAAGTAACCTTGTAATAGAAAGAGTCTATAAGGGTTTTCAATGATGCATAAGGTCTTTAAGATATATGAGGTCAAAAAAAACCCCAAACTATTTTGAACATTATTCTGGACCTGCTTATAAGACACCTATCTTTAAAACACTGTATTTGTGCAAATTCAATTAAAATAGCATTTGACAAATTCACTTCTTAAGTCCACTAGATGTCTGGGGGATATTCGATTCCAGTCATGCCTTTTCCCTCTTTACTCAATTAGCAATAAGTAAACCCAAAACACCAAAGTGCCTTCTAGCTTCTGCTGCTTGGAAAACTCAGATCTCCTTCAAGGGAGAGGCTATCTAGCTTAAAACTAACATCAGTTTCAGTACAACTCTATGAAGTAGCCAAGGACTCATTGGAAAGATAAAGTAAGCAAAAGGTTTTGGGAAGGATTTAGACTGTACCGGATTGGGGGTGTAGGCTTGGTTTTCAACTTAATACATGCATAGACAGTCTCTGAGGACACAAAGAAGAATAGAGAGAACCCTAGCTTGTTGTCTCTTTTCAAATACTAAGTTGCATCATAGACAGACTTGGGTGGAAGGAAAACGGCATCCAAGAAATGTGTACAGAAAAAACATGCTCCTAAAAGATGCTTTTGACATGCTGGCTCTCTTCTAGATAGGGAAGTAAAAGCAAAAAGAAAGAATTCTTCACAGTGGAGAAACAGTGTTCAGTTCAAACCAGACACGAAAATCACTTTCCAGCAAGTATAGTTCAATGCTATGTATGTAGTACAGCATGAGACCATTGAGCTGGCAAGAAAGACTAACTGTAGTCCAATGTCATAGCAACATATGATGGCCTCAAGACACCACAAAAGTTGGAAATACCTGAAGGCAACAAATTGAAGTCCTGCTTGCGTATTCAGCTGTCAGAAACATGAATGCTGAGATGGGGCATATGGGAAGCTTGTTACATGCAGCTCTCTGGTGTAACAAGGTCAGGATCGCTAACAATGACAGAAGTACCCGTAAGCATAAAGTGTGAGATTCTTGACATCCCTAACCTGCCCTTAACCTCAGGACATTTTGTACAGAATTTGGCTTCCGTATAGGCACGCATGTTAAGAGGGTGGCTTAAGAATTAGAAGGAGGCCATTATTAATGTATTTAAATTCAGAAAAGCAGAAATGGTATGAAGTAAATTACCCACACATACCTACCTGTGCTTGAATATGTCAGTTTCCTCCCATAATCGATACAAACAAACTTTAGTTCAAACAAAAGCAAAAGAATCACCACCATCAGTATTAAATAATAAAGAACTTAAATAATTGTTGGGGTTTTTTACATAAACCCTACTTTCATAAGTCTTCATTTTATTTGTTCAGTTTTAGAGTATTGACTCAGAGAGACTCAGTTTTGAGAGAATAAAACAATACTGAATTTTCTCATTGTGACTCTGACCCTTTATATTTTGAATTTATACAATTAGGTTTCAGCAAACAGTTGTGCAACCTATTTCCTCTTTATATGCATACATATAACTGTCAAATATTCAGTTTCACTGAATTTCTTAGCTTCCAAAGAATCACACTTTATCAAATATGGCTTTAGAATATATTTTCACTTAAAATATAGTTGAAGACCAGACTGTCCTAATTAATAAAAAAATTAGACAGTAATTTGTAATGCATTGCAAGTAAAAAAATTCTTTCCAAGTCAGGAAATATGCTTTCTAATATCTAATTTACAGTATGCTCTAATGTCAGATCACAGACTAATATGATACATTACATTCTGCGAAAAATCTCAAGTTCTCCTGGTGATGCCATTGCAACATTTACAAAAGTTTAAACATATTTGTGATGTCCACCCAGGTAAAGATGGAGGTCAAGGGAGGTGATGCTTCCTATCTATTCTGCACTGGAGATGCCATTTGTGGAGTGCCAGGTCCAGTTCCAAGCTCTCTGTACAGGAGAGACATAGAAATACTGGAGAAAGTGTAAAGGTGGAGATAGAGTGCCTCCCATTGGGAAGATAATAAACTGGAGGACAGTAAACATTGTGAGGATAATTTACCTTTGATTCTTTGAAGATTTATACCTCTAGCTGTGCTTGTACTGGACTTTGCACTGTATCATATGAGGAAAATGTGTATCAAAGTAAAGTAAATTTCTTTAGTGTCTTTCAGCTCACACTATCAGTTTTATGAAACATCAGTGGAAAGGCTATGGCACTAAAGAACCACCATGATTTTGTTCTGATATTAGTAATGCATCTGCAGATCATAGGTTTTTAAGGCCTGCCTTAAACAAGCACTCAGAGATAACAGCAAAGTCAGAACTCTGATGAGTACTTCCCTTACTCTTCTAATGAGGTTTACAATTGTCTCACACGGACTCACTTGGCAAGGGTTTGACTTGATGCCATGCCAAGCAAAATGATCCTGTGATTCTGTGACTCTCTTATGGGGTATTCTAATCTCCTTTATGTCAACATCAGGCCAAGTATTTGCACTGTGGTGCAAAACCACACAATCTCTTCATGATTTTTTAGGCAGTCACATTCAGTGCAGTTGGCAAGATCTGTTTCTTGCAGAATAGCAGTAGTAAATGCTCTCTGAAAAGAAAAACTCTTGCCCATCAGAGTTATACCTCAGAGAAGGGACGATCAAGCCAGGTTAATGATATTCCCACGCAGATGAGTTCATTGTGTGAGGCAATGCTCTTCACCAGTTGTGTTGAAAGGTGCATGTTGCTTGCTCAGGGCTAGACCTATGATGTCCATCAGTGCAAGCAGTAAGTATAAACAAAGCAACAAAAAAAATTACATCCCTTGAAAGATATTCATAATACCAGAGAATAAAAAAAACCCAAAAAAACTATTTATATTTTATCTACTACTTATGCTGTCATTCTTCAATTAAGTAAGTATAGAACTTCATTGTAGTGTTGTGTGTTACTGCAACACGTCTGAGCTTGATGTCATCACAAACATTTTGTCAGAAGAGCAGATTTAAAGACAGAGTACATATCTGGTGAATGACAGGAAGTAAATTTGCATTTGCAGCATTTTATGAGGCTACTATTTACATAATGTGGCAGATGCCTGACTAAAAACTGACAATGACCAGGGCCTATTAAAGACCTGATAAAGCCAGGATTTGGGAAAGATGGGATAGAGATCAGGGCTTCGTGGACATTAAAACTTGATTACTCTGTTTTGGGGACTCAGCCTGCCTTTGTCATGTGCTTGACCCCAGCTGATTAGAACAACTACAGTTCAATAAATGGAGACACACTACAGAGTCCTTTTGTGCTAGTCCTCCTAAGACCAGTGACTATATAGTTGGACACACTGATTTTGCATTGAGGTGCCACTCAAGATTGGGTGAGACACAGATCATCCCCTCACTGTTTTTGTGAGTTAACATTTCTTCTAGATGTGAAGACCTTTCAGTAAGCCCTCTCCTTCTGTGTGAGTTATCTCCTTTCTGGGTACCCTTGAGTGAAACGTTTTGTTTTTTCAGTACATTTTGGATCATAGAATCATAGAATCATTAGGGATTGTAAGGGACCTCAAAAGATCATCTAGTCCAATCCCCCTGCCACAGCAGGATCACCTAGACCAAGTCACACAGGAACACATCCAGGTGAGTCTTGAATGTCTCCAGAAAAGGAGACTCCCTGGACAGGAAATTGTTCCCTCCCTTTTCCTGGGATGGAGGTGAGGCTGATCGGTCTATAGTTACCTGGGTCCTCCTTCTTACCCTTCTTGAAGATTCGAGTGACATTTGCTAACCTTCAGTCCCTAGGCATCTCTCCTGATCCCCGTGACTTAGAAAAGATGATGGAGAGTAGCTTAGCAATGACTTTCTCCGTCTTCCTTAGTACACGCGAGTGCATTCCATCAGGGCCCATGGATTTATGTACAACCAGTCTGCTGAACGTATCCTTAACCCAGTCCTCATCTACCAAGGTAGGTTCCTCTGGAGCCTCAGCAGTCTGAGCTTTGATAACAGGACAACTCCCAGAAGTATTGAGTCTAAGGTGTTCAGTATCTCTGCTTTCTCTGTGAAAGGAATGTTTGCAAAACTTAGGCATTAGTTGCATAGTTGCGTATTCCCACCTGGCATTCAAACTTGGAATTTACTCTGATTTGTCAGAGTGCCAGGTAATTTTTGTTGGTAAGAAACCCACATTTTGGGTAGCAATTGCTGTCTGTTTTGTGGGTGCCTGTGAGACCTAAACTTCCTTTTAGAAAGTTGAGAGCTGATAAGTGGTTTACCCCAAAATATAATGTGATAACTGGGTAGGGTTTCTTAGATATTCTCAATTGGAATAATACTGTAACAATATATTAGAGTAGCATGTGAGGTGGCTAACTGCACTAGGACTCTATTTGAGCTAAAAGTGCTGTCATATTTATTATATTAAAGCCATTTAAATAATAATAAATTATTTTAATGATACAATTTTTTAAATCACAGAAATTGCAATAGCATCATTATGTATGATATAAATGTACACAGAGATAAACAATGCTGAAATACAGTGCTGTCAATACTGTTAAGGGGTAACATTCGAGTCACAAAGCTAGATACTTTGAATGCCAAAATAATTTGTATTTTTCAGAATACAGATATCTATTTTAAAACCAGCAAACTATGGTAGTTTTCTATGTCATTTCTTAGGATACTGAAGATTTTAAGTGCACCAGATGTAATTAGTGAACTATCTTGACCTTTTAAATGTCTACTTAGAAAAGCTATTTCACATTTTTTTTAAATAATAATATTATTAACTATTATTTTTATTTCATCGTTCTGTTCCTGGACTGTTGTAATGGTTTAGCAAGAGGGTCTAAATCAATTGGGGTTGGTGCCTGTAATTCAAGCACAACAACCAGCTCTCACTGAGAGTTCAACAGGCAGTGAAGCAACTTTACTAGAAAGACAACAGTTTATTGAATCCATCACCGAGAAGAAAAGGAAAAAAAATCCCCATATAAGTGAAAGAATCGAAAAGATAAAACAGAAACTGTATCACAGTGCCTTTACACACAGTCTGAGAGAAATGGGAGGCAGCTAACACATTGGTTTTGGCCTTAAATGAGAGGTCTGGGGTAAGAGGGTATACACACTCATAACCAACAGCCACTAACACACACACACACTTCCACCCCACTTTCCAGAAAAGAAAGGGGTGGTGGTGGTGAAGCAGGAATACAGCACAAATATATATTTGGTGCTGGCAGAAAAGTCCTTTTTCCCAATTCTCATGCAGACAGCACTCCGTAATGTCTCTGACATACTCCTAGCTCCTGTTGGCTCGGGGCTCTTCTTTGAGACTACAGCAGCATCAAATGTGGAGGATACACCAGAATTCCAGACTCTCTCTCTGTTTGCCAAAAGCTTAAAAGATCAGCTTATTTGTGATCTCTCTTTCTCATCTCTCTTTCTCTCTCTTACTAGAGGCTTCTCTCAGTCTCTCTCAGTGGCAAAGTATACAGGATCCTTGCCAGCCCTGTGGAGACAAAGCTGACATGGTATCAGTTCTGTGGAGCCTCCCCTCATATGGGATATAGGCTTTTTTGGGTCTCATCCAAGGGCTTTCTACAGGCCTTATGCAGAACCTTTCTTTCTTCTCCCCTGTGGTCAATCACCAAGGGAGGTAGAGGGTTAAGAGCTCACCTCTGGCATCTTCAAAGGCATTTGCTGCAGTGTGGCTCTGGAGGAACTGCCCTTTTTCTGGTCCACTGCCAAGGACAAGAATGAGCTGGTGCAGCTTTTCTGTATCTGAGCCCTCAGTGAAAGAGGGGAGGGCTGCAGGTTCACCCTGACACAAGGAGATTTGCAGGTACAGAGACTGTCTTGTCTCTTCGGCCTCTCTGTGTTTGAGCTCTCATACAAAAGCAGGCCATGGCTTACCCCCTCAGCAGAGTAACAGCTAGGCTTCCACCCTTTGGTGGTAGGGGGTTGAGAGCCATTGCTCACCCCCCCACACCCCCTCCTAGAGGATCTCCTTGTCTTTGAAGATGTGTCACAGCAGGAGCAGAAGCAGAAGCAGGAGCAGGAGACAAAGCGAAGATGTCGATAAGACAAGAAGGGAAGGAAACAACAAGGAGGAAGTACCTTCCCTTGAGGACTCTGTCCACCAATCACCTGTAGAGTCCAGACACTGGCACAGGAGGTCTGCTAGGAAAGCTACTTCCAGCTTCAAAATAAAAAAAATTGTTGGCATAAAAGCACCACAACTAATATTTGAAAATTTGGTAATTTTCAAACCAGCACACCTGTAGATGGGTTAACACAGAGGAGAGAGCTTAGTGAGGCTTTGACACAAGATTTTACAAAAAAAAAATCAGCATTCGCTCAATGGGGTGAGTGAAGAGTTATGTAAATAAGAATTTCTAGACATATGCTGTTCATACCAGGTTGTGATGATGTGTTTCAAGAGGCAAGCTGATTCTCTCCTGCTGCTCATAAAAATGTCTTGCCCGGCATAGATTGGGTGATATCTTTGTACAGAAAGAAGACTTCGGAATTTCATGTTGCTTTAGTTTAACTTTAAAATGAGATGAAAACAGACATAATGATAAAATTACTACACATTTACTAATTGTAAAATTTAATCTTTGCTGATCTTTAAGTGTTTTTATCTTCGATTGTATGTCTTAATTTAATCTACTTTTTCTATAGAAAAAGAGAACTTTTGCATAATTTTCCATCAATAACACGTAGGAATGGTTAATACTCACCTAAGGACATCACTCATCATATCTGTCGCAGAGATGCAGTCCCTTTGCCATGACACTACTCAGTAACCTGTAGTCATTCTGCTTTGTGAATGAATGGAATGCCTCATTCAACTCAACTCAAAACAGGGAAATGTAGCACAAGAAGACCAAGCAGAGCATTATGTATCCAAAACTAAGTGGCAAAGAAGAAATTCTGTTTAAAATAATCCCCTAGTCTATATCATGTTGCATTTAACCTAGTTGGTTCAGTAGAACAGTTTAGAAAATGAGTTTGAAGCTTGTTCTATGGGTATGGTGGAGAGAACACAAAATTGAGTAAAAGCAGAACAAATGGCATAAGAAAGAAAGGCAAGAATTTCCTAATTGGTTTTATCACTGAATATGATACTTTCTATGACAATGACAACTTGCTAAGCATGGTAATTGTCCAGGGAGTGCTTGACAACCTAAGCAAAACCCATACTAAGGAACTGGCTAACATTTTATCAGCTAGGACTATTACAAAATAATGTTTGAGCCTATGCTACATCTCTATATTTTAGGACTACATATAGTTATTTGATTTGATTTCCACTACTGACAGTGGACTGCACTAGAACACACTATTATGTTCTTGATTTAGTTCTAGATCAACACAGACTCATAGAACAGAGACAAAGATCACCATAAAGCTTCATTTCACTGCTCTGCCTTCCTTTTTGTCTTCATAACCAGCCCCAGTAGAGCAAAGAAGAAAGACAGGTTTCAAGACCTTTCAGCTAGATGTCTTTTCTGTTTTGTGATCACCTTAGGAAAAGGGAATTTTAGGCATCTTTGCAAGGTGGGTAGGAGTAAACACAAGAACTGAACTTGAAAAGTGTATTCACTTCACAGAATTTTTCTCAAAAAAATTAATTAAAATAGAAGGTAAATTACTTTTTCTTTACATTAGTCTGAGAAACTCTGAGTCCTGACACCAAAATTATTCTTTCATTAAAGAGAATAAATCCAATGAGCTTGGATAAGAGGAGGCTGAGGGGTGACCTCATTCATGTCTATAAATATGTGAGGATTGGGTGTCAGGAGGATGGAGCCAGGCTCTTCTCAAGGTCATCTGGTGAAAGGACAAGGGGCAATGGGTGCAAGCTGGAACAGGGGAGGTTCCATCTAAATATTAGAAGTAACTTCACAGTGAGGGTTATGAAGCATTGGAACAGGCTGCTCAGGGAGTCTCCTTCTCTTGAGACGTTGCCTCTGGGCAAAAACTAAAAGTAGGCGTGGGAAATGTCTCTTTCATCTCTGTTGCATTATGAACTAATATTTAGCCAAAGCTTAAACTAACAAAAATTTATGTCTCTTTTGAGTCTGTTATTTTCCGTATGGGACATTGACATTCATAAGTCTTTTTTAGGATGTTTTACCTTAGTAGCTATAACAGTATCTAGTGTTTCCCCAAAATTTTTCATTCTGTACTTGCCACATCATATAAATTATATCCAAGTTATATTAACAGCATCTGGAGTGTGATAATCAAAGGAAATTGCAGCTATTACCCTCCCAGATAGCTTTTCAGGTATCATTACAGACAGTCACTAGCCCCTGAAATTATTAATCTGGAATGCTGTAACAGTTTTGTGAGAAAATAACTCGCAAATATTTTTGATGGAACTTTGTCATTTAGTTAGCTGAAAAAGTTCTCAGAAAATATAGACAATCTTCCTTGGAAAACTAAAATTAAGATCAGGGGAGTAAATATGCATACTTTGGCTAAGAAACTTCCACAGTGATATGTCATGAGTACAGAGAAACTAAAAAGAAGCTGATTCCTTCCTTTTAACACCCACCCTCATATAGTTATAGACATTAATTAGATGTCCTTTCAGCCTTCACAACTAAACAGCCCCAGTTCTCTCAGCCTTTCTGCATAGGAGAGACGTTCATGTTCCTTAATCATCCTTGTAGCTTTCCATTGGAGACTCTCCAGTAGATACCTGTGTCTCTTTAACTGGGATGTCAGCTAGCCAATGTAGTGCTAAATTCCTCAATAATTAGTTTTCTTCTGTACCTCTGAGTGTGCTATCAACAAAGAATCATGCAATGGCATAAGTCATATCTCTCATAATCATCTAGTTCCAATGTTTATGCCATGGAAATGGACACCTTTCACTAAAACCAGGTTGCTCAAAGGCTTGCCCAATCTTAAACATTTCTGTCTTTTATCCAATTTGAGTCTACGTTCAGACTAAAATAATTGTTCTTTATAGTTTCATATCAGATCCTGTAAAATGTCACTCCAAAAAAGGCAACCTTTGAGCACTGGAAGGCCACAATAAGGTCTCCATGGAGATTTTGCTTATGAGAAGCTGAACACAAATTCTCTTTTTCTTCCCTCATAAGAGAGGTGTTCCAGTCCTCTAACCATTTTCCCTGCTCTCCTTTGGATCTGCTTCAACAGGACTTTCTTTACTGTGGACCTCAATTCTGGACACAGCATTCTAAGTGGGATCACATAAGAGTGAAGTAGAGGCGTGAAATCACCTCCCTCAACCTGCTGACCATTCTTCTTTTAGAGCATGTTTGCACAGACTAATGATTGATGTTTGACAAATACATTTTTGGTAAGTATACTGTCCTGGGTAGTGCAGAGTCAAACAAAAAAAACCAAACTGGCATTGTGGATTAATATCTATATAAAAGATGCAAAATATAAACTTCAGGGAATCCATTTGAAACTGCACGCAATGAATTAGCTACAAAGAAGATGAAGAAATGGATTAAAACTCTTCTGTCATTAAAGACTGGATAGCAGACAAAACACTGATATAAAATTAGTAATTAATATAAGGACAAGAAAGCAGTGAAAGAGAGGAAATGAAGAAAAGGAAAGGAGATTGATGTAAAATTAGAACATTACATTTTGAAACAAACAAAAAAGCATTCTGGGATTTATAATGCCCAAACATGTATGAAATGTGATACACTTAATCTAATGAAACTGAGAAACTGCGCAGTCAATTTGCTGATGTAAACATCAGTGCAGATTTTAGTAGCAGAAATCATGATTGACTGCTCAAGGACAGCAAATACAACACATTGTCTTTCTCCTTTGCATCTTTTAAATTTTCATGACTCTGAGCATGAAATGTGATAATAGAATTTAGAGAAAACATCTTTAATACACGAGGTTTCCCATCCCCCTTCTCTGAAGTAGGTGAATTCTGAGAGTGATTAGACAAAAAAAAGCCCTAAAAACAACCAAATAAACAGATTCAAGACATGAAGTGAGCATAACAGCAGTGCTGTTTTGTAATGGCATTTCAGCAATCATTTATCACTCAAAATATATTTATACACCTCTGCTGTACCATTACACCTCAGTTCAAACTGCGATGGGTTTATAATCACTGAGAGGGTGTTAAGGGGAAGAAGGAAAATTTAAACAGAAATGGCAATCAAAAAATTGTGGAAGAAAACATGTTCAGGCTGGGAAAGAACATGTTTCGGCTTGATCTCGATTAAACAATACTCTGTCCTTGAGGACAGGTGGTAAACAGCTATTATATCCAATTGGCTTTAAGACAAACAAATATGTAATACTTTTGTACCCAAAGATAAAAGGTCAATACGAATGCCCTCTGATCTGTGTATAAAAGGAGTGTAGGATTGCTTAATAAACTGTCTTCTTAGGATTGTTGCAGAGTCCGTGCCCATCAATTGCAACAAATGGTGACCCTGATGTGATTGGGTCTATATTTCCTCAGACCTCAGAGCAGACTGCTGGCAAGCCCAGCTCAGCTGATGATATTTACAGCAGGAATTGACAAAGGATTACTGGAGAGCTGCTTAATGCTGACATGAAACTGATCAATGCCTCAGTGGATTAGAGGTAAGCAGCTGGGAAATTCTAGTAAAAATGGGTCAAAATATGACTAAAGAAGAAAGGTCTATTTTAGATATTTTGGTGCATATCCTTAAGTCTCAAGGAGTTCTTTATGACAATCATAAAATTGTTGCTCATCTGGCTGCATAAAAATGATACTGCTTGCAAGGCTGACAACGCTTTCCAAATAGATACCTGGGAGAAAGGGGCACAAACCCTGATTGATGCTGCTTATGCACAATGATGCCCCAGCACAATCGTTACTTACTATGTGGTATCTGATTAAAGAAGCACTTGAGAAACTTAAAGCAGACCAAAAGACTGTTGCTGCCACTGTAGTAATGACTTCATCCTCAGATGCAAAAAGTGAAGCCCTTATCTCTACTGCACTGCAGCCCTTAGTGCCAAACTCAGACTAAAATATTTCCACCACCTCCAAGTAACCCCTTCTTGCTTGATACTTTGGCTTCTGTGATTCCAATCTTATTACCACTGGCTCCAGCTGCCAGCCTGCCCCGCTGGTTTACCATGTCGGGAACTGAGGTGTTGTCTTTAGATCCTTTTCAGAACAATCACAATCCCTTGGCTACATGAGCCAAGATACATGATCAGGCAGATTCAGAGGAAAGAAAACGTTGTCAAAGGGTCCTTCGTCCTCTGAAAGATCTTAGCATAATTGATGTGATAGACACCTGTAACTGCATCAGGACTGTGGCAATGGCTAAGTATGTGGCAATGGCTACCACTTTTGCTGATGCAAACATGAAGGGACAGACTTGTTTTAATTGTAATCAGTCTGGACATCTTACAGAAGAAAAACTGCACCCCCTTACTACTGGCAGCGGACCACATACAAGAGACTGCAAAGATATTTTTTTGCTTGGGTAAGCTGCAGATGGCCCATCCCCAGCTAGACATGAGGTCCCTTCTAGAGAAAGTGTGGAATGAGGGTCTTATCTGTGCTTTTGTAAGGGGTTAGTCCCCTCTCTTTAGTATTTCCTGGTTCATGAACACAGCATACTGTTTAACAGAATATGGTTCTGTTGGATTGTCTAAAGGAACACGGTTTTATTGGGATTTGTTGAAGTTTGGAATTTAGCTACAGATTAATTGGTTATAACTTTGGCTATGACATATTAGACTTTTTGAATTGCTGTTTGTGTTTCTAACCCTGGGACGTCATGAGGTGACCTTAAGGAGACCGCTCCTGGGTGCACATTAACACATTGTAAAGATTTTTGTAACTTGAGGAGAAAGAAACTGTTGGTTTATATAGTTTTCATAATGTCCACTCACCCTAACAACTAGCTCTGCTGAGTGATACGTGCTTTTAATTTCTACCTTCCCCTCCCCTCTTCCCCTCTACCCCCACTTGGTGTTATGCTGTTGCAAAGGAGGAGGAGAGCTGGGCAGTACAGTGACGTATGGAGAAAGTTANAAGGAGAAGGAGAGGAGCTGGGCAGTACAGTGAAGTATGGAGAAAGTTAAAGGAGCCCTGGGAAGACCCAGTCTTATCACTGCTCATTAAGTGTGGAAAATGCTGCTCTGAAAGCAATAAATTAGTCAGCCTGCTATGCAGTAAAACAAGATTTTAAGGCGGACCCCCTGATTAAATTAAAGCTAGGGTCCCAGAGAAAGGAGGTAGTAGTTTTGGTTTTAAAACAGAACTTCATACCCAAAGATACGCAAATGCTTTTGCCACTGTACAATGTTTGGAAACTATTGAATTGCATATTACTGTCATGAAGCGGAAGCCATGGTGAGACACGCTGTGAGGACAGCAGGGCTAGAGGCAGCATCTGAAAAAGTACAGAGAATAAGCCCATGCATGGAAAATATCAGAACAAACTATGGTATAAAAAGGCATCATCTGAGGCCTGTTTCCTCACTGAACTGGGCCATGAGCCAGGCAAAGCTGCAAACAAAGGCAAATCTTTGCCTCCCAACTCGACCTCTTGACACGTACTGGCCACATGTGACAAGAGAGTGGACAAGTATGAAAGCCACACTGCTGGGCAGGTGGGCTGAGCTGCACACATCCTATCATTGTGATCATGTTGTCACCGTGGGGATGTCCACTAAGAATGAATGCCAGTCAGCTTGCATCTTCCAGGTGGTGGGAGATAGCCTTGAAAACTGTTAAAGGCTGGCATATGCCTCTCAAACAGTAATGTCATTTTTACAGGATTGGGTAGTGCAGCATCGTACAGGTATACCTCACTCCCCTACTGGTCAAACAATCATAGAGCGTGCCCATGGCTCACACAAATATACATTACAAAAACAAAAAGGGAGTGATATGGGAGAAAATACGTTCAGGCTGAGAGAGAACATGATCAGACTGGGAAAAAGACATGTTTGGGCTTGATATCAACAAAAAGAGGCTCTGCCTTGAGGAAAGGTGGTAAATAGATATTACAGCCAATTAGCATTAAGGCAAACAAATACAACAAAAACTTGNAGGTGGTGGGAGATAGCCTTGAAAACTGTTAAAGGCTGGCATATGCCTCTCAAACAGTAATGTCATTTTTACAGGATTGGGTAGTGCAGCATCGTACAGGTATACCTCACTCCCCTACTGGTCAAACAATCATAGAGCGTGCCCATGGCTCACACAAATATACATTACAAAAACAAAAAGGGAGTGATATGGGAGAAAATACGTTCAGGCTGAGAGAGAACATGATCAGACTGGGAAAAAGACATGTTTGGGCTTGATATCAACAAAAAGAGGCTCTGCCTTGAGGAAAGGTGGTAAATAGATATTACAGCCAATTAGCATTAAGGCAAACAAATACAACAAAAACTTGTGTATCCAATGATAAAAGGCCAAATGTAAGGACAGCCCTCTGATCTGTGTATAGAAGAAGAGTAGGATTGCTTGATAAACTATCTTCGCTGGATCAAGTTGCAAAGTCTGTGAGTGTCAATTGCCACAAAAAAAAAATCCTCCTTTATTCCTGTTCAGAATTGAATGAGAAGAAAAAAATGATAAAAAATAAAATAAGAAATAATGAAAGAAATAGTTTTTTTAGAACTATTTCATTATGGGAGGTCCATGATACTGATCAGCTTTTACAACGGATGTTGTAAAACCACAGGGAACAGAAGGAATTTCATATTACCCAAAAATATCAGCCAAGTGTTTCAGTTATCATGTATGAAGATATACAGAGCTGCTAACCTGAACTTCACAAAACAAATCAGCGAGTGGTCCCACCTGAAAAAATCTGGTCCCTGTTTCCTATTCCCCCGTCACACTGTTTCATCCCTATTGGCACTGTTATCATACTCAGTTCATCACAAATGAAATCTATCTGATCCTCCCCTTTCCCACATCTCTTCACTCAAGGATCAGTAGAGGTATCAGTTTGGATTCTGACCATGTGCTACAGTGTTGATGAAAATGTTTGTTTATTAGCACTTTGTCCATAAGAATATCAAAAAATGTCACATTTAGAAATACTTCAAGTCAGATAGCTTGTGCCTTCACACAATCGAGCAGGTGATGAATGTACTAAAGATGCTAAACCAAAGACTAAATATTTACCATTAAACACTTTTTGTTCCACGTCACTTCCAAAATTCTTCTAATCAGCCTCTGATTTATAAATAGGGGAGGGAAAAAAGCTCTTTGTGAGCTCTCACTTCACTGAAAAACATTGGACGAGACTGTAAATAGTGCTGGTCTAAATACATCCCTTACTTATAAACCAAAACAAAGTTCATTATACACACTTTTGTCCCACTACAAGCTTCTTTCAGGTCACCTTACACAATACCTTTCAGGACCAATGAGGGTATCACACTGTTTTTTATACTTGAACACCTTCATTGAATTCATGGATTCCTTTCTGATTTACACCTATGTAACCAAGCACAAGATCAGGCAGCTGCTCATTCCTAGGAGACTATAATTAACATTCCAATTAGAGGGAAAATCTATTGCAAGGCAACTATTGCAATGTCTTGATGTTAATGTTCCAAATCCCCTCCATGCCAATCCTACCAGAACAGTCTCAGCTGTGGCTCATGATTATAGCATCAAGAATCTACCTGACTTATATCCTTCTCACTCACTAGCTGAAGATACAACTAATCATGCTAAAGGACAGCATTCAGTACACCAGAAGGTGTAAAATCAATTTTTAAAGTAATTTAGTGAAGGAAAATACATTATGGCTGTGCCATTATGAGCACAAAACACTACATATTTCAAATTATACTTCCCAAGCAATTTTAACTCAGTCAGTTTGCATAAATATATAAAAGATTAAAGCTACTGTCATATGCTGAAAAAAAAAAAAAAGGCAACATATGTGCCAGTGAATTCAGTGAATTGAGTTCTCACCACAGTGAGAACCATTAATTTGGTGATTTTGATGAAAATAAAAGCTAACCCTTCACATTATTTTTATTTGTTTATTTATTATTTTGTCTTTTGAGTTTTACTATAACTCTTTCTACTTTACCAGGAAAAAAAAGATGTCTGTTGATCACGCAGTCTTCAATTCTTAAAATTTCTTTGATGTAAAAACTATTTATATGATATGAACATGGAGGACAATTCACACATTTTTAACAAATCAAATACTGCAATATAGTTCTAAGCAGAAAATCCAAAGTCACTAAATCACAGAATGGTAGGCATTGGAAGGGACCTCTAGAGATCATATAGTTCAAACCCACTGCAGAAACATATTCACCTAAAGAAAATAAAGAAGGAATGCATCCAGGCAGATTTTGAAATGTTTCGGAGAAGCAAACTCCACATCTCTGGGCAGTCTGTTCCAGTGCTCTGATACCCTCAAAGTAAAGAATTTTCTCCTCATGTTCAGATGGAACTTCTTGGGGTCCATTTGTACCCACTGCTCCCTGTCCTGTTGCTGAGCATCACTGAAAAAAGTTTAGCCCTGTCCTCTGACACCTGCCTTCCCATGTAAGAGAGATACTCTAGTTTCCTCATCATATTCATAGTTCTCTGCTAACTCTCTAGTGTACTTTGTTGTCTTGATCTGGGGATACCAGAACAGTACACAATACACCAGATACAGCTTCATAAGGGCTGAGTAGAGAGTGAAGAGAAACTCAACCTGCTGGCCACACTCAGTGCACCTCAGAATCCCATTGACCTTCTTAGCATCAAGGACACATTGCTGGCTCATAATTAACTTGTTTGCTAGGACTCCCAGATTCTTCTCTGAGGAGCTGCTCTCCATCAGGCCAACAACTAATCTGAACTACTATATGGGTTTATTCCTCCCTTCACATACCCTTGCATCATGACCTACATCTATGAAAAAAGGATCAGAAGCCCTCCAAAGCAGTTCTTGACATGGAATGCAGTGATCAGTGGTGGTCAAAGGGTCCCATCTGCAGCCTGAGGGGGACAACACACTGTACCAGAGTGGTCAGTACTTGAAAGAGTCATGACTTTGAGGTAACCCACATTAGAATACATAGCAAGATGACATCCCATGGATCACACTCTGTTAGGGACTGTCTCTGCTAGAGTAGGGTATAATCACATTGCCACTTTTATCAACTTTCTGTTTTTCCTCTAAGGGTCCACTGTGTGCATACTTGCTGGTAATCTTTCTCTCTTGCAGTTCATGTTTTGTTTTTATTGGATTTTGTTTACCCAAATCAAGTTGCATTTTTCCTTTGAATGTAAGTGGTGAGCGAACCTTCTAGTTGGTTTTTTGGGCATTTTATTTCTTAGTTTTGAAGCATTTTGCTAATTAGAAAGACTCTTCTGCTACTGGCCAGCCTTGGTCAACCAGTGGCAGTTTTGAAATTGTTTTGAATCTAAGATAGACAAAGGTGGGAAAATTCTTTTCCAAAATAATTGAAGAATTTAATATTTACAAATTTCAGAGGATATCTATAGTGTACAATACATGGATTATAAAGGGCTACAAGGTAACTATTATCTATAACATTTAACAAGTAGATAACAAAGATTAATCTTTAGGTCATCTTACTCAAGTACAGGCAATTTATTAGGAAGTTTGCATAATTCTCATTAATGAGGATGTTTGTTCCTCTCTGCATGAAGACCTTTGAATTATTTTTTTTGACATCATATTTGATATGCACAGAAAAGGATACAAGCATATGGGTCTTAATCGCACAGGAAACTACCATTTAGGTTTAAACATGGATTGTAAGTTCTTCCATTTTTATGATTAACCTTTCCTATAATTTCCAATTAGGATCCCTATTTTGTAATGTAGATGAGATACTGATTCTGTGTTTATTCAACATAATTTGGTTGTAAATGTGAAACATGGAAATCCTCATGTTGCCACAGAATCTTTCATCTGTTCACTGAAAAGGAAGTTTTACACATGGAACAAAATATAGCTTTGAAAATTTGTTTTCTTTTGAAATGCTGTATTTGTTCTTGACCATAAGAAGGGTTTAAAATATCATTCTACATTGCAAAGTCTTAAGTGTGCAAAAGAGGAAAATGTAGATATGGAAACGGTTATAAAAGAAATAATGTCTTTTTTTTTCAAAAGAAAGGATTGCAACAGTAAAATTCCTTTAACAAGAAGGATAGAGTGTGACTATCTTTTCCATCTTAAAATACAAATGTAATACAATAGTCTACATCTGTGATGTTCTTTCTTGATGGTCACAAAAAACATTTTCAATTGTGTCCTTTTTTGAGGCTTATGTATTATAATACATTTATCCAGTTTTTCAGATCCTTACACAAAGCATTTTGCCACTTTTATCTTTGTACATTTTCAAATCCTCAAAATAGAAAATATTCTAATTTTGTTTTATTTTTTAAGCAACTTTATGATAATTGATCCATGCCTGAACTCTAAAAGTCCAGGAAACAGTTTTTATCAGACAGCTCTTTATTTAATGTGTTTAAATCAATTATTTTTTAAGATAAGATAAAACTATTTACAAAAAGTATTTTGCTACAAATGTGTGAGCTGGATAATTAATTTCTTGGCTATATGGTTCCTTTCCACCTATGATTCAAATTGATTTTCAGAAATGCTTCTCATTTAAGATTCTTCTTAATTTACTCTTAACCTCCAGGTCAAGCAGACAAATTATCAATAAAGAAGAAAGAACATGAATAAGTCATGTGCATGTCAATAGGTTTACACCATACAACACTTGGAACAGCTAAAGTCAAGCAGGATAAGTTTGAAGGCCTATATTCTAATTCTCTGTCTTGAGAAAGACATCTAGACAACTAGTAATTTAATCACATTTCAAAATGAAAATAACACTACTCTTTTTCTAAAGTAAACCTGCATTCACATCATTACTTGACATTTCATATTGGAATAGTTAGAACCCAAATAGCAAAAAATTTTGAAGAGATAATTTCTATTCCTTTGTACACTGGGGACTGCAACCATTGATATATTACAGCTTCAGCCTTACAGGCCAGGAATGACTACTTTGGGCTTGACTCAAAGGATCCAGGAGAAGAAAGTTCATAGAAGAAAAATCAAAGGTTCTTATGTTAAGGTTCAAAGTCTCCTGTGTCCAATAGACAAAGACAATGAAAGGCCTCTAGCAGATAACAGTTCATGAACTTTTCGAATATGATTTCAATTTTTATAACACAACATTCCATATTTTTCTGTATTTGAAAATCAGTTAGCTTTTACCATCTAAAATATCCTCTGGCAAGCATCTGATCTTGACTACATATTGTGTCAAGCAATTACTTCTTTTGTTTCACTTAAGACAAATTTGGTATTCACCTTTCCCATGCCACTCACAATTCTATAGATTCCCACAGCACATCCTTTCTCTTTCTTTGTGTGGGAAGTTCATATACCTCTGATCTTCCTTGTACACTTTCCAATTTCACCCTTTTGACATAAAGTCCAACTGGCACATACCATTCAAGTTGTGCACCAATAGTGCGTTACATATTGATTTTCTGCTTTGTTTTTTTACTTGATCACTTGCAATGTTTTTTCAATTACTGAGCATTGTTCTGATATTTTAATATTACAAACCATAATCCTGTTCCTGTATTTCAGTAGTTGAAGATGGTCAGATCAAATATCACTGCTCAGAAAATGGGTTCTTTGCCAAAACCTCTCTTTCTGACCCATTTATCCCACGCTTTGTCACTCAGGCACTCAGCGTTAAGAAGACATTCTCTGTTCCTTCACTGTCAGCTTCTGTGCTTCTAAACAACTCTGCAATTAGAATAATGGATTGCCAGCAGCTAATATTGTTAAGGCACATAAAATATCACAAGTGCCTTTCCTTCACAGAAGAGTTAGTAAATGTTTGTTATGGAAAGACTATCTTTCTGTCTTCACATCAACTTTATTAAGAGACTTTGGTGATGGCGACACCATTCAGAAACCTGGTTATATAATCTGCATATAATTAAATTATGCTTATTCATTTTTCCAAAACAGTTAGTAGATTCATAATAGTTTACCTCCCATTGACAGAACTGGTGCTAACTTTTCCTTTATCTATGTGCCCCACTACAGTTTCCTGGCTAATTTTTCTGCTACAGATTCCCCTGTCTGCAGTAGTTTGAATCCTCTCTGGTAACATTTTCGGAAATTGGCATCATATCAGTAACATTCTAAATCACTGGTAGTGATGTAAGTTCAAGAAAGAGTATTCATATCATGACTGGTAATTCATCTGGTTAATACTTTAGTTGAGTTAGAAGTTTCAAGCTGTTATTGTTTATTGATTTTCTTTTTTTATATAGCATCTTTTACTGTCATTTCCACCTTAGACATATCTCCAAATTCACTTAGCTTTGAAAAAAAAAACTTTGTATGCTCTTCCCCCTCTCCTTCCCAATGAGCACAGATGTAAAAATTAGTTCTTTCTGACAAGGCGTTATCTTTTAAAAACACACTTTACATGCATTGATCTTTTTTGGCCCTAAAGTCTCTGTGGCTTCTCCTGATCACAGTGTCTTCTGTATGGATTTCTACAAACATCTTTTGACTGACACGCCAAAGTTTAGTTTTATTTGGTCCATATTTTCTTCTTCTATTTAATCTGCTAGAAGTATTGTTTTCAATTTTTATTTTCTATATTGAACACTGCTTCAGCTTTCTTAAGGATGCTTTTGAGCTTTAGAAACCTGTTACCTTAGTGTAAGATGATGGCAAGGATCTTTTGTGTTCTTTCTAAGAATTACCTCACCATTTCTCTCATGTGAAAACGTGTCCTACTTACTGTAAGCAAGTTCAAAAATACTCCATACAATTTTGGAGAGGAAACCTAATTAATGATACAATTTGCTGTGCATTTGATCATCCTTCAGAATCACAGAATTACTGAAGATGGAAAAGACCTCGTCATCAAGTCCAGCCTATGACCTAACACCACCACAAAAGATATACCATGGCACTAAGTTAAGGCATAATGTGACTCTATCTCATATGTCATTCGGTATTATAAGCATTTAGCATATCCAGATGGACATCTCTAGTAGGACCCTGGCATTGACTGTCATAAGGATAAAAAGAGAATTGTATTAAAAATGTAGAAGACAGCTACAAAATGAAGTCTAGAAATAAGTATACTGACCCCTTGAGGGGTCAATTCTTAACATGAATTAGACCCCTTCTAATTCATGTTAAGAAGGTTATAAAGCTATGAATCATTTCAGAAACTGGACCAGATTTCAGAATGTGTGAGTTTAAGAAAAAGTCATTGCCATTCCAGTCCTCATCTCAGTTAAGCTTCTTAAAGGTAAAATGAGTTCATGATTTTTGTTTGTTTACAGATTAGATTCCTCGGAAGTCATATTTTACTTTCAAGAATTTACCATATTTTTTACTTCATGTTTCTGTTCTCTCTAATGAAATGGCTTCTATGTCTCCATGACTTTGTAAAAAGGACTTAAGAGTTCTTCATATACTGGCATTTTCACTAGGGTTTGCTAAGACCACAATTTCCTTCTATTGTGGTTTTGAAAACATTGGTATCCTTAATTGAAACCAAAGCCAAAAGAGCTTAATTTTTTTAAATTAAAGGAAAATTATGTAAAATTCCATATTTAGAGACTAAAACAGGGATTTTTTTATAACTCAGCTGCTCAGTCCACAAGTCCACAAGTCAATTAACTGTCTGGAAAATCAGACTGCATGATGGAACAGCTACCTACAGCTAGTCCTCTCATTATGGCTAGAGTATTTGGGAGTCAATACTGTGGGAGGCAATAACTCAGAATGCAGAAGTTTTGACAGATAAGACATAATGAAGCATTTAGATTCAAAGAGATCAGATGGGGTTTGTGGCTTTGTATTTTTATACAGAATTATGTGTGTTAAGGACTTGGTTTTAACAACATCTTCTGAAGTGGAATGTCTTTTGATTACATCGTGTTTTCTTATTTTTTGCCAAATAGAAGTTTTTTTCTAAATCTGTTATGGCCAATATTTGTTGAAGGCTTCACCTTGGCTGTTTCTTTTGCCATTATTTTCTATGGAATGTAAAAGAATAGTCTGAGGACAATTTCTTAACTTCTGCACGTAAGAAATAATTATTCTAAGAGGTAATTGTTTAAAATCATTAGGAAATCAATTATCCTAACATTTATTGTGGTATTTCATCAATTTGTCTGTGTTCTGCTGAAATAATTCATTATTATAGCTCTATTAGTTTTAACTCTTAAAGGTCTCACAACATGCTATTCTCCATTTGCTCTGATTATGAGGTCAGTGGTACAAATCTATCTCATTTTCTCTGCTCTCCTAAAGTCTCATATGTCCATCTTTATTAGGCACATGCTTTCTCTTAGGAATAGTTTATGACTAGATCACAATATAATATTGATTCTTTCAAGTGTATTTCGGTAACATATATATTTTATATCACCAGGTTTTCTCATTTGGCCAGCCGTCCTATTAAAAATGTCTCTTTGATATTAATGTACACAACACATGCTACACTAAATTTGGCTGCCATTACTCATCATCACTCACTTGGAAATTTAAGTCTTTCATTGGTCTTTACATGGACACATTATATGCTATCTTATTGTCTTTCTCTGTTGAGGAAGTAAAATCTGGTGCTGTATATGCTGTTTGATTGTTTTCAGAATGGAATTAATCAATGTCAGAAACTGTCATATATCTCCTTTATAGTTCCTTTCCAAGGTAAAACACTACAGAATTTAGCAGACATTGAACTCATGTTTAAAACAGCAATTTTATAACTAAATAACAGATTAGTTTGCTCCATTTAACTCAGTACTTCTACTCTTCAGTGTGCATTTCCAGGTGAATATTACATGTTTAAGGAAATTAGTCACCTAAATTAAACAAAAAAAATCCACTTCCTTTTCTAACTGGGCTTGTGTAAATTTGTAAACACTGACACAATATAAAAAATGCAGGAGATAACTTGCTGACAGTCAAAGCACTTAAAATATTTAAGAGCAAGGCCTGTTGAGCTAATATCACTTTCTGAACTCTGTGTTCTCATTTCACATTATTGCTTTATTCTGGTATCTGTCTTATTTTCTGTATTCCTTTTTACCTCTGTGAATGCAGTTTGTGGGGTTTTAACTGCTCAAAGATCATGATTCAATGTCTTTTTTTTTTACTCTTGCTCTGCAACACCTGCTTCTGTTTATGATATTTTAGTGCTCAGAGAGATGGTACGTTGACAGACCTGGAAATAGGAGTCTTGTTTGTATGTTTACAGGATTTCAGCAAACTGAAGGAGTAAAAGATTTTATCAGTGTTTCTCAGCTTCCCTGGAAAGACCTCAGATAAGGTACTTCATCCAGGTTCTCTTTTCTAAGCCTTCTCAGGAGGTTGCTAGTTGTAGAGGTATTTTGTTTTTTTAAATGGATCACTGCTTACTGGACTAAGATAAATTGGCAATTTCTGCCTTAGGAACACAGAAGTTATCTCTTAGGCAAGAACACATCTATCAATTCCCTAGTTACAGCTCTTACATTCCATTATCAAGTCATAGTACCTGTTCACTCTTCACAGCAGCAACTAAGAGCTTCACAGCATGTTCCAATGCAGCTCTTGTGAGGTGAGGAAGTGCTTCCATTACCATTTAACAGACAAGTTAATAAAATCAAACAAATTAAGAATGAAACTTCATATAATATATAGGACAAAGCTTATACAACTAAAATAACATTTATCTGATGATGATTTGCTCAAGTCCATGTAAGCAGGCTATCAAACAGAACAAAGTGCTGAAGCTAGCTATATCTGCCATTATTGCAAGTCCTAAGAGATTAAAGCACTTTTTTTCTTTTATGTCATTCCAAACCATGGAGTATAAAGATAGATTTTGTACCCTCAAGTGAAGAAGGACATATCATTAGAAACTCTGGAGCATTTTTCTGAAATATTCTGAAAATTTCTATCTTGAAAGGTGGAGAAGTCACATAGACTTTAAGACTAGTCTCATGATACTCCAAGTCCTGTGACTTAACAAGGAGACTGGCATTTTAAAAGTACTAACGAAGCCCAAGTCCATTCACAAAAAACAATCTGATCATACACACTTAGTGTGTTGTCAAAGCACAGCTCACTCTGATACAAAGAAATTGCCAATTTTTCTCTTAGTATATCAATACCATGGAAATGTAATTAATATAGAAAGGATGTGAATATGATGGTCACAGATGAGGCCATGGAAGCTGCCAAGAGCTGAGATAATTAAAGAATCTCCAATGGAATTTGTTTACTGTAATAAAAATTTTAAACTGAGTGCCTCTTGCTGGTCAAGACACATAACAATAGCACAAGGATGACAAAATTCATTTTTCCATATTCACTTGGTCAATATAATTACTTATACCCCAGAGATTAAAATATTAATAGTAAAACAATTTTAAAAAAACCCGCTTGGAAAGAAGAAGAGATGTAATACCTCAAATTCCGCATAAATTGTTCAGCGTTTTGATTCTAAGATACTTAATTGACACCTAGGAAAACATTTCTGCTATTTAGATCAGTTAAAGTGTATAGAACACTGTTATTGTTTGCAAAAGTTGGCATGAAACATGGCAATGCAGTATAATATTTAAGCTATCCCTTCCTTTAATAATAGATAAAGAAGGTCTGCTTTTGTTGAAAGTACTGAGGAGCAGCAGTAGCAGCAGTAGTTTGCAACCACTATGGTCTGCTGTGAAAGTAATGTCACACTGGTACTGGCAGTACTACAAATCAATAGGTTAGTTTCTTATTTTTTATTGTAACTTGAGAAAATAAAAAATATAACATTTGTGACTGAATCAGAGGTAGGTTCACAAAAGAGAAAGCAGAGCTAATGTAGCAAAATGATTCATAACAATGTGCAGGAATACTTTCCTTGCTATATGAAGCTCTATTTTGGCCGCTCACTCCAGCACTCCTTGTCTCAACAGATCCCTGGTAAGTGACTAACAGTATGCTAACACTTTGAAGCTTCTTCAAAGTAATATAAAGATTGACTGTGCACACACAGTCTTTTAAACTGGATGGTGTCCTGACAGCTTTGTCTGACACTGTCCTACATACGTAAACAATCCCACATACCTTGGCATCAAATTTTATTAAAAAGTTGCATCCACTGGTCAAACTTTATTAAATCATTGGTTTGTATGAATAAATATATTGTTGCTTCTCTAACAAGCCAAGTGCATAACTCCATCTGTGATACACAGAACCACAGAGTAATAATCATGGTTGGAAAGGATCACCAAGTCCCCTCAGCCTTCTCCAAACTAGACCTGTGTAGTTCACTCAGCCTCTCCTCATATGACCTGTTCTCTAGACCCCTCAAGAACTTTGTAGCTCTCCTCTGAACATGTTCCAGCGCCTCAATGTCCTTTTATAGTGAGGGACCCAGAACAGACCACAGTACTCAAGAAGAGGCCTCACAAGGGCAGAGTACAGAGGCACGGTAACCTCCCTTCTCCTGCTGACCAGGCTATTCCTTATACAGGCCAGGATCCTCTTGGCCTTCTTGGCCACCTGAGCACACTGCTGGTTCATATTAAACCAACTGTCTACCAGCATCCCCAGGTCCTGAGCAGCACTCGAGCCACTTGTCCCCTCCAGGAAGCCCTGCAGGCTTGTTTGCTCCTTTGAAATGCCTCCACACTAACACAAGCAGCGTGGGGAATCAGCAGGAAGAACTAGAGATCTGTGTGTAGTCGTGAGGCCATGATCTCATTGCAACTACTGAGACATGGTGGGATAGCTTGAATGACTCGACTGATGTCATGGAGGCTCTGTACTGTTCATGGACCAGCAAGGCAAGAAAGGCAGAGTTGTGGGGTGGTTCCTTTTGGTGAAGGACAACCTTGAATGTACCAAGCTCTACGTAGGGGAGGACGAAGGACCAGCAGAATGCTTATAGGTAAGAATTAAAAGGCACATAACATGGGTAATAATATTGTGGGTGTTTACTACAGGCCACCTACTCAGGGTGAGGAGATTGATGACACAAGCAGCTGAAAGCAGCCTCATGATCATGGGCCCTGGTACTCATAGAAGACTACCCTGACACTCGCTACAAAGGTAACACAGCCAGATACACTCAATTCAGGAGAATCCTGCTGTGCATTGAGGATAACGAATCTAATACCTATTGCCAGAGAAGACCTTTACTCTTTGACTCCTGAGTGAATCAAAGAGCCAGCTCTCTGACAGAGACTTGCATGCAAACATATAGATGGGGTATAGCTACATTCTCACACAACATGCGAGCTTTCTAAATCACCTTTGAAAAGCATATTTCTTCTTGTCAAATGGACCAAAAACCTACTTATTTCCCTAAGTATAGATTGCCCTGTCAAAGTTGTCTGTTGGCTTTCTCAACAGGCAACCTGAACCTCGTCCTAGAAATAACAGCTCACAGATTATACATGTAAATCCAAACAAGACTAAAATTACTCAATCCAAATATCAGGAAAAAACCCCAGATACCTAACTAGAATACTCATTAAGTAACTTTTGTATTACAGTTTTCTATGGCAGGGCTTTGATTACCCAAGGGCTTGACAGACTGGGCTCAAGGTCACCATCATCAAAATGCTGTGTAGAAAGAGCTGTGTGAAAAAGTGCTCTGAGAAGTAAAGGCCTGTTTACCTCAGCAGGATCTGAATTTAAGGTCAAGTCCTTTCCTTTGCTTCTGCTCTCATAGCTATGCCCTGCTGTGTACCTTACTGTCCTGGACTGGACCTCAACCCACTGACTTGACTTCTTGGCTTGATGTCAGGTGTAGCTTCTCGTAAATATGTTTACTGATTGGGATTATTGGATGACCCTGGTTACTCTCATCAGATTTGTTCTGCTTTTGTTGTTCAAGTACTATGTTCACTGTAACAGTGAGGTTCCTGCCCTGTCTGCCTCACTACAGGTCTTTTCTTCTAGCTTGACTTCCCTTATGGGGTACCTGTGATACACAGAGACTTCATTTTCTGTCAGTAAAAGCAGAAGTCAGGTTATACTGTTAAACATTCTGCACTCAGCAATAGTTTTGTGCAGCACTTTTGCCTGAAGCTAATGATGGAAGTCAAGAAAATCCTTCACAAATTGTGGAGGACATAATCATTCTTCTCAGCACAATGAACCATAATGACATTACTCTCTTTAGTTTTCTATTACCACCTGAAGACTTCAGACATAGTTTTCAACAGTTACGGTTTGGAAAATCAGTTAGTTCAGCAACCACACTCTCATCCTCCTTTGACCTAGGAAGGGAACTCTTTTTCTTTGGGATGTAACAGGTGCCCAAATGTTGAACCAAAGCTCCAATTCAGAGGAAAAATTTTAAACAAATATAACCTGTGGAATGTCTACTGTCCCCAAAAGTCAATTGGACTACTGATATGGTTCAAAGTTATGCGTAAAACTTAATCACCTTTTTAATCACAACAAAATAAGAAATATAAAGTGGTCCTTCTCAAGCTTGCTCTGCTGTGGAGTAAGCTAACAGAACACATTTGACAATCTAAAATCACCTTTTAGAGTTATCTGCTACCTCCATTTTAAAGTTGTTCTTATAGTACTTTAATGGCCAAAGAAGAGTAAATTGTCAGAACCAAAAGTGGAAAGAATAAAATGCTAAATAGACACAGCTTTTAAATAGCTACTACAGTAATAGAAATTGTAAAATAGAAATATTGTAAGTAATAATAGAAAGAATAAAGTATCTCCATTTAACGTGGCTTTTCAACTGTTAATACTTTGCCGAAAAGGCCACATTCAACTTACATGTCACAAAGTTTCTATAGAATATATTGGCACACAGCTCTTAATTGCAAAACTTTTTTAATAATTAAAATGTTTTCCATCAAAGCAGGAGGTAATAGTTTCCTATTTACTTTACACATTAGCCTGTAAATAACCACAGAAAATAATTGCACCATATCACTCAGGTAAATTTGTTTTGATGTTAGTGCTTACTGTAATAAAAGTCTTATGCTAAATCTACATTAGCAATTTTGTTAATTCCACAAACAAAACAAAAAAGGGGGCAGTACAAAATTAGTAACAGAACCTCTAAGAAATAAAACACTGTAACTGCCATTTCTTCTGGACACTAAAGCCTGTAAACAGCAAATATAACTCGCAGTCAGGTATATCATAACCTTAGGAACTCATAACTAGTTGCAAATGACTGAATTTCCACTCCCACCTGTCTTAAAATGACAGCCACTGTTGAGTTCTGAAGCATCAAAAAACCAGAGACTACAATTACTGAAATTTGGTAGGTCCTGCATAAAGAGAGTGAACTTTAGACAACTGATATACCACATTGTTTCCCCACCAGGTAGGCCTGCAATTTATTCACGTGCAGCACTGATCCATGATCTCTTCTGTTTGTTACCCTGCTAGATCTGAACACTGAATTTCCCTCACTCTGAATGAGAAACCTGAGAGTTTTGTCTGTGTGCCTAGGAACCACTGAAAAAAAGGTAAGAGAAATAACAGTAAACCAAACATGAACTTCAGAATATACTATACTCTGTGATTTTGTAAATTTTTCTGAATATCAGAAAAAAATGGGAAAAAAAAGAAGACTAGAAAAATCATATAAGCCTACATAGAGAAGTAGGGCTTTAAGAGCTAAGAAACTTGAGTATTTCACTCTTTTGATCATAGCCCACTCATTTTATCAAAATGCTGTAATTTTTCCTATAGCTTGTCTTTCAGACATCAGAGGAGAAATTATTCACTAACATATCCCTGTCGTCTACCGCATCAAATCTGTGGAGAAGAAGAAAGGTTTTCAGAGTTCATTCAAGATTCAGTAGAAAGGTAGACAGCTCAAGGATAGTTGTAAATGTGGTGCTAGAAGAACAGTATGGGTTGTGGAATGTCTCATTAAACACTACAGAAGAGTAAACCTGAAAATGCATTCCACGTTAAGACGTACAGTTTCACACTGGTGAAAAATCATTAACAGCTACTGGTTGGAGGCAGATTGGGAATAAATTGGCAAGTTATCATGTCTCTGTTCTTGTTATTATTTGAATTTGGCAGGTCTTAGCCTGAAGGATTTGGAATTGCTATGGCAACTTGTGATATTTCAAATTCAAAGCCTTCCCTTAGCTTCAGCTTGGCCAATCTGCATCTCTGCAAATGAGCAATTGTTTTTTTAAATGGAAAGATAAAAAAACCAAACCCTAGTACTGACAGTCTGGAGTTTCCTACTTCTTGTTGGGAGCCAGACTTGTCTGGTCTTTGTTTGGAGAATAAGCACATGTCACTGGAGCAGAACATGACAGCCATCTTGTCCTTTATAATGTGTTGAATAGACAGTTGGAATTTGGAATCTCCATTAGTGGTTTAAAGAATCCATTAGTGGTTTAAAGAACAAGTCATATGAAGAGGGCTGAGGGAGCTGGACATGTTTAGTTTGGAGAAGAGGGGGCTGAGGGGGGAACCTCATTGCCCTCCACAACTACCTGAAGGGAGGTTGTAGAGGAGTGGGTGTTGGCCTCTTCTCCTTGGTGACTGATGATAGAGCCAGGGGCAATGATCTGAAGTTGAGACAGAGAATGTTTAGACTAGATATTAGGAAGGAATTCTTTACAGAAAGAGTGGTGAGGCACTGGAATGTCCTTCCCATGGAGGTGGTTGAGTCACCAATCCTGGAAGCATTTAAGAAACACTTAGACATGTTGCATTGTGACATGCTATACTGGCAGTCATGCAGTGGGTTACTCTGTGTTTTTTGACCTATCAGGTATTTAGGCTTTCTGTTGGTGTGGGTATGGTTCCACTCAGTGATTCAGGAGGTCTTTTCCAACAATGATTATTCTGTGACTCTGTATGCTGAGATGGAGAGAGTCCCCTGTCTGTTGTCCACGGGCATTTACTCACTGGAATAGAGGACTGGCTTGGAAGCACATGGGACTGGAAACTGTGAGCACTGAGAAATGGATGTGTGGACTTAAAGGTAGACATCACATTTCCACAGGAAAAGAACTTCTGGAGGTTTCTTCCCCTTGAATGGGTTGGAGGTAGAAACATGGCCATTATGTAAGAACATGAGATTATGTGTATGGACTTCGACCTCTCTGCTTGCCTTGTTCTGTGTGTTCTCAATCTCTGCACAAGTGCCATGAGAATAGTAGGTAAAAAGGACAAACCTCTACCTCCAAAATACAGCTTTTGTTTTTCCATTGTTCCATCTCTCTTAGAACTGTGTAGTTCAGTTTCTCAAACTGCTGTGGTGTTTTTCAGCACTTTTAGTCATATGAACTGATGTATTAAAAGCAACAGGAATAGATTAAAAGAAAAAATACAAATTTCCACTGTGAGCTCAAATGAATCCCAGAATAAGTAGAAGAAAAGTGTGGTAAAAGAAGACATAAGTAGTAGTAACTGCCTCTTTCAAGAGTAGCTTCAGACTATCAAACTGATTTAATTATTTGTGATCTCATCTGCCTCTTTCAAGAGTAGTTTCAGAGTATCAAACTAATTTAATTATTGTGATCTTATCTGGTAGACTCCTTTCCCACAACACTCACTAAGAGTGTACTAACAGCTTTCAAACATGCGTGGGTCTCTCAATACTAGCTGTCATATCAATGTAACACCTGCAGCATGCAATTGTATTAGAAAACGTCTACACCAGTGAAATATGAACAAAATTTATTGTTAATATCCCATCAGCACTTACTTTTCTCATTAAGAATTTCATGTTTCTGAGTATCCTGGACTGTGCTTACTAAAGCTGGAAGAATTTTTAAAACTTTTTTCACAAAGTCCACTTACTGAAGGAATAACTATTCTGACTTCAGTGGCAGAACAACTTCAGGAAATTTCAAACCCTTTTGGTTCTCTGTTCTGTTATTCCCACACCACTAGTGTGTTTTACACTCTCTTCGGTTATGCTAACACTGCAGTTTGGCTGCACTAGTGAACCAGAAGACTGAAACTAGATTAAAAGCAGGACCAATTTTAATAAGGCCATTTCTGCCTTCTACTTCTATCACTGTCTCACAAACACTTGTTTCAGCATAATGAGGGATGCTAAAAATTTGGAATTTGAGGAATTTTAGGATGGCTTTAGTCCATAAAGCAATATATTATACACAGTTCAGGGGTAGATTTGGAGGTATACAGTTTTTGTATCAGAAAAGAGTATTTTTTTCTTTTGAGCATTTTAATTTCAGTCTTTTGATCTGGAAAAAAAAGTGCTTTGAATTGTTTGGAAGGTTGAGGAATTGTTGTTTATTTGTATGATACTTTTTATGTGACTCGGGCAGCAGAAACATCACAGCTATGTTGCCATTATGCCTAACTTCTTCAAAAAAGAAGCTGAAATTTGCAGATATATCAATGATGATGCAGTGTCAAGGGAGTTAAAAGACTGTGAGGAAAATGGCACTGATCCACAAAAGGTAAGTGGGATGTCAGGATGTGGAGGACATCAGGAGATAATTCAAAGGGCTTTATTAGTTTAGTATTCAGTGGCATTAAGTGCATAAGGACAAGTAATGAGACAGTCTGCAGACTAAGTTGCTTCACTGGATAAACAAAGCTGAAAAGAAAAAAGGCTGGAACGTCTTAATAAGGTATTTCTGCAGAAGCCTGGATTTGAAGCCCTCTTTTTTGCCTCTCCTCCTTCGTAGTCATTCTCATTCTTCTCCCACTTTTAAGGTTACAAAGTCAATGACTCTCCATAGTACTTCCTTGAGGCCACTCCTCATTTTCCAATCCCTTCTAGTCTCTACTTTGAGTATGCCATTTGACTGAATTCAGCCACCAAGAAGTAGGGGGAAAAAAAAGTCATCTAGTCATAGATATCGTGATTTCTCTTGTATCCCAGTTTGTCTGTAGTGTGTAGGGGAGCATGAGAGAAGATGTGTTTAAAATAAAATTATGAGGCCTGCATGTACAGTGTCTTGGGCATGAAAAACAGTCTGAATTTAAAAAAAACAGCTCTGCACCCAAGCTGATGACTATCTATTTCAGGCTTATTTAACAGCAATATATATACCCAGCTCTGTGCAGAGTTTCCCACAGATGTCTATGAGTGAACACAAAAAATTTTACACATAGCATTTTGTCCTTGACAGAGATGTTTGGAAATTTCTATGCATTCATCCCATCAAACCAGCACTTAATCTCCACATTGCTATGCCATATTTTTTTCTTCTAGAGCTTGCACAGTTGTGGATGCAAATACCAGATACCCTATGTACTCACGCAGTTATTCTGGAATTTCTGTTCTATGCAAAACAGAGGCATGTTTTTCAGAAAGCATGTACCTTCCTAATCCAAAACCACTGTCTTTGGTAGTCTACGAAGTGGGCCTATTTAAGCCTACACAAACTAAATAAGTGATCCTGCCGTGGCAGGGGGATTGGACTAGATGTTCTTTCGAGGTCCTTTCTGGTCCCTCATGATTCTATGACTCTATGAATTATTTTACTGTAGCAGCATATTGTATCTTCTATCAAATTTAAAATGTCTTTGCAAAATCTTGAGAAGCAGAAATAGTGGGATTTGAAATAGTTCTAAAAGGAACAGGGAAAAAGGATTGTCTTTGGACAAATAATGACAAAGATTTTGCATAAAGAATAAACAAAAAGTCTTGCAGCTCTTCGTATAAAACTTGTCATGGCACATACATAATACTGTCTATGACTCTTTCCATTATTGCTTCCTACAGACAGCAAAAATCTCTGTTGTGCACACAGAATCAGAGAATCAGAGAATCACAGTCTAACCTTTGACCTCTGCCATGCCACCACTAAATCATGTCCCTAAGCACCAGCTCCACACTTTGTTTAAATACCTTCAGGGGTGATGATTCCACCACTGGAATGGTGGATCCCGTCCCAGTGTGCATCAACCCTTTCAGTGAATACATTCTTCCTGATATCAAGAGTAAAACTCCCCTGGTGCAGCTTTCAACCATTTCTGTCAGTCCTACTACTTGCTACAAGGGAGAAGAGGCTTTCTCCATCCAACTTCAGTCTTACAAGGTCTTAATCCTTTTGCCTCAGAAGCCTGTTTGGATGCCTTTTGCTCTCAGCAGTCAAGTTGGGCTTCACTAGGTCCTAGAGATGTTCAGTAGGATGCATGATGTATTGAGACCCCCAGGAAGAAAACTTGTGTTCTTGAAAGTTTATGCTGTGAGATTTCATGCTAGGTGAGGCTGAACATGAAAATACAAAGGAGAACCGATCTGTGAATTCTTTGACAGCAGTGATAGCAATGTTCACTAGTTTTTCAAATAAAAGTAAGAGAAGAGTTCATTGTCTAAATTACAAGACTGGCCACTTGGGAGAAATACGGGAATGTTGTCAGAGAAGGCAGGTATGCAATGAGAAGAGCTAAAGCCCACCTGGAAGTTAATCTGGCAAGAGATATCAAAGACAGTAAGAAGGAGGTTTTCCAGTATATCAATAGAAAAAGGGGGACTAGGGAAAATGTGGTCTGCTGATGAATGACACAGGCACCTTAGTGACACAAGACACATAGAGGGTGGAGTTACTGAATGCCCTTTTGCTTCAGTCGTCAATGGTGAAGCCAGACCTTATGAAATGTGGGCCCTGGAGACAGGAGATAAGGTCTGGAGAGAAGACAACACTCTCTCAGTGGAGAAGGAATAGATTAGAAAGCTCTTAGTTAAGCTGGACATCCATAAATCTATGAGCCCTGATAGGATAGTGCTAAGAGAGCTGCCAGATTTTAGTATCAGGCCATTTTCCATCATCTTTGAAAGGTGATGGAGAACAAGAGAGGTACTTGAGGACTGGAAGAAGGAAAATTCACTCAAATTTTCAAGAAGAGCAAGAAATACAACCCAGAAAACTACAAGCCAGTTAGTTTCACCTTATCCCTGTAAAGATGATGGAACAAATTCTTTTGTATGTCATTTTTAACAATCTGGAAGCAGAGGAAATTATTGGTAGTAGTTCACCATGTATTCATCAAGAGGAAATCATGCTTGTCTAGTCTGATAGTTTATTATGATGTCATATCAGGCTGGGTCATTGAGAGAGCAGTGGATGTTGTCTACCTTGACTTCAGTGAGGCCTTCAACACCATCTTCTATGACATCCTCATTAGGAAAGTCATGCAGTGTAAGCTGGATACATGGATGGTGAGGTGGGTCAAGAGCTGGGTGAGTGAGAGAAATCATCATTATCAACAATGCAGAGTTGAGTTGGTGATCTGCGACCAGTGGTGTTCCCAGGGGTCTGGAGGTCATCCTGCTGTGCTACTTTTCCCTGAGGAGCCTACATCTGGAGTACTGTGCCCACTTCTGGGCTTCTCCATTCAAGAGAGACATGAAACTACTGAAGAGAGTTCATCAGAGGGGAGCAAAGATGACTGGAGGTCTGGACTATCTCACTTACAAGGAAAGGTTGAAAGAACTGAGACTATTTAGACTTGAGAACAGAAGAATAAGAGGAAACCTCATTGCCACCTATGAATACCTGAAGGGTGGCTGTAGGGGTGATGGTACCAGACTGTTTTCAGTTGTACCCAGTGACAGGATAAGAACTGATGAGCACAAGCTGGAACACAAAAGGTTTCACATAGAAATAAGGAAAAAGTTCTTTACAGTGGGAATCACAAAGAGAAAGAACAGGCTGCCCAGAGAGGCTAGTGAGTCTCCTTCCCTTGAGATATTAAAACCCCATCTGGATGCAGCCCTGGCAATGTGCTTTAGGCAGTCCTGCCTAATAATACAGGGATAAAGATAAACCCAAGAAGTTAAAGAACTGAGGAGTCAACAGGAAAAATAATTTATTTCTAAAAACAAAGGGTAAAAAAAATTAAGCCAAAATCTAATTCAGCACCTGAAATAGGTGCCAAAATGCAGGTATTCTAAAATAATTCAAAACAAGCAACACAAGACTTTTCACTAAAAAGTGCAAAAGAAAACAATTCAAATAGAAGCAGATATTAAGGAGTGAGAATGGAGTCATAATTCAAAATAATGTAGGTATTATCTACTAAACAGAGTACTGATGTGCGTTAATTTTCTGTCTGGGTGATAATATAAGCTATGAATGAGAAAAAAATGCTACAAACAGTGAAAGATAGCAACTTAACCTAAGGAAATTGGGAAATCTGATAATGAAAGAGTAAAGTTGTGGAAGAACTATTATTACTGGAGCTATATGCTCACATTTTTTCCACTGCTTGGAATAGAGAGATATAAAAGTAAAAAGAAGAAATTGTAAAGTGTAGCAAATTAAGGACATTTTTGTAAAGAAAACTTTTAGAAAGAGTGTAGATAAGTCATTATTTGTCTGGAAAACAATAATTGGGGGAGGGAATATAATGTCTTATTTTGGTAAGTCTAAAATGTTTGATGTTACTGTAGAAAACAATATAACTTTACCTAACCACCAAATAAGACTGAATCATCAAAATAAGCCTTTCAGTTATTTTTCGTGCACTGCCTGAAAGAATTTTCACCACTAACATTCACCATGCAGTACAAACCTCTTTGGCACATTAGCCTCAAATTTACAATCACCTACGCTTAGTATCTGTGCATCTATCTATGGAATTTTCTATGCATTATTAGGTCCATTTATTTACTAGTAGGCTCTTTTTGTTGTGAAGAACAACTTAGGGTTGTAAAAGGTATCAGAACTGAGGACTACATAGCCAAAGCTGTTCAAAGTAAATATTATTTCTTTGTTGCATACTTTTTAAAGTATTTGAATGTTTATGCATACAGATTAGTCACAAAGACAGTACAAGGGAGGTTTTTATTTCAATGTTCAATTAAGTAGTTGAATGAAGCTACTTAGCAAATGGCTGGTATAAACATGCCAGTTACATTAAGAGTTCTTTCAATAGAGAAAGCAATTCCTTTGTGGGGGGGTCAGGTGTTATTCTTACTCAACTACAACTGGGAATTAAAACAGTGTGATAAAGACAAGACCTAGAACTGTGTGCTCAAAAATGAATCACACTTTGCAGTATACCATAAAATACTTTGAGGTAGTTTTAAACTAAGCTCTCAAAGACTGCTCTAGCAAATGACCTGACAGTAGTAATGATTTATTCGTATTTTCTTAGATATCTCCCTTGAGCCATAAAAACAGATTATAACCTAGTTTATCCATGATATGGGATTGTTAATGCCAGTAAATAACAAATGATATCTTTCCTGGGCAAAGTTCTTTAAAACACTATTCCTAACAATTTACCAGCCTCAGAAAGTTCACTGCTTTGTCATATTTACCACTTGTATCATATTAAAGCCTATTACACACAGAATTTTGAGTTCAGATAAATGGCGATATACAGCATTACAACACGCTATGTCAATTTTGTGAACAGATCATTGTAATCTGTATTTTAATGTGGATTATTCCTTGATGAGACAGGTTGTATTTATGATAATTTTATATTTTCACTTTGCACAGATTTGTGAATATTTAGCAGTGTAGTTGGTGAAATCAGTAAGACAAAAATGTCTGAACAATCCTGTTCAGGCTTATAAATTATTCTTCCACCCACAGAGTACTGCTACAGAGGATTGAAAGAAACTGAGGGACCAGAGTAGTTAGTTTTCCTTTTATCTGAAAGGTATTTTCTTGAATATTGTGTTCACTGAAAGTGTAAATTAGCCAGATGTTCAAAACAGTTTTATTGATTTTTTTGTGGATAAGTATTGATTTTATTCAACTTGCAAGGTAAAGACCAAGCCCTGGATCTACTGAGATGTTGGTCTGAAACATGCTGATAGGCAATTCACAAAAAGATGCAAGAATGGCATTGTTTCCGAACTAGTGGGTTGAAGGGCAGACAACAATTCATGAATGTGAGTTCGGTGCCCTGTAGAGGCTGGTATCAGTTAATCCAGCGCAATAAATGCTGACCTGTTAAGTCAGTGGGACACAGCTGAATCTAGAAGTCTGAAAGTCTGTCTCAGTTTATCCATGATAGATTACAAATGTAGTCAATGAAAAGAGCAAAAGAGGATGACATACAAAAGGTAAGTAAGTTCAATTATTTTAGACACATATTGTAACATAGATTGTATCTTGGTGTGTCTCACTTTATCCATTGACAATAATGGTGAATGTAGATATGACATTCACCTCTTCAAACTTTATCAGTGTAGAGTTTTATATTCTTTGGCTTGTTTTTCTCTGTTGACTACAAATTCTTCAAGATTGAATGACTGGGAGATCAGCATTGAAGGAATATCAGTTTAGGTGAGATGACTTCCATCCCAATAGCTTCATTCTAACCAGTGGTCTCTCCTTTACGGGTCTGATGAACACAATTATGTCAAAACTTAACAAAGATTCCTAGACAAGAATCTAGTCTTACTGTAGTTAATATATGGCTTCAGGCTTACAGTAAAATAAGTGAATCACCTCTTCATTGTTATCAGTACCAGTAGAGTGATAATCTTTCTTTGGAGGAATAGCATTATTTATTTCTACCGGCTGCATAGATAGCTTAGGCACTTATTTAACACTTGTTCACTGGAATGGGTCTCCATGTTGCCTATTTTTTTTTAAATTACATACTTACTATGAGTTACGATTTTTTTGGTTCTGTTTCCTTTTTTTGTGTCTGGTGGAGAAAGCAGGGATTCTATAAAATTATTTATCATGAACAAGTAGTCATTTCATTGGTTTTAAATATTAAGTGAACATTCATAAAAATGAAGATAGTAGAATAGAATAGAATAGAATAGAATAGAATAGAATAGAATAGAATAGAATAGAATAGAATAGAATAGAATAGAATAGAAGCCACACAGGGATACTCATTATGACCCAACTGAGCTCCTGTAAGACTAGGAACAGAAGCTAGTAATAGACCCTTAAGATCATTAAGTCCAACCAATAATGCTACCCTGCCAAGTTCACCACTAGATCATATATCTAAACAACCTTTAAACACATCCAAGGATGGTTACTCAATGACTTCCCTGAGCAGCCTGTTCCAGTGCCTGATTATCAGTAAAATTTTTTTCCTAATGGCCAGCCTAAACCTCTGGTGGTGCAGCTTAAAGCCATTCCCTCTTTTCTATCACTATTTACCTGTGAGGAGACCAGCACCTACCCTCTCTACAATGTCTCTTCAGGTAGTTGTAGAGAACAATGTCTCTCCTCACCCTTCTCTTCCTCAGTCTAGACAGCCCCAACTCCCTTGGCTGTTCCTCAAAAGACTTGTTGTCTAGGCCCTTCAGCAGCTTTGTTGCTCATCCTGTTAGGCTGCTAAAAAAAAAGTCTTGTAGCTTGTGTGTTTGTTTTCATTCATTTTGAAGGTAATCTGGAATCTTCTGCCTCCTTTACATGACATCAAAAAAGGAAGGTTCTCGTTTTCATAATGTGGGAAACATGACAGGTACCCCATAAGTTTTGAGGGTCTGTATTTTAGAGCTGCAGCTGTAGATGGACTCTTTCATCTATTTTTACTTTTTTTTTTTTTTTAGTGAATATGCTCTGACTGGAAAATTCTGGTTTAAGGATAATTGATATGGTAGAAAAATATGCCTTATCAAAATCGCATGTTTACAACAATTGAACGTTGGAAGCTTTCCACAAGATAGAAAAATAATTAGATATTCTTCCCATAGGTATTGACTATTCTGTAACTTGAATGTGTTAAGGACATTTTGACTGCTCCTGAGAGATGCATTGTTCAGGCCTACATGCACAATCCAGTCTACGAAGAGCAGGACATGAGCTACGTGACTGCAAGCAAGGACACAATGTCCTTGCCTCCCTAAAAGAGGAGGTAAAGGGTGGCTGAAATGCAAGTGCTGAACCAATTAAAGTTTGCTTGTGGGTGCATGCTTTTGTGTTGTTTCTGACCACTCAGTCTCCCTCCATAAACTACTAAAAGAACTGCAAAATGGGTACACACACTGAAAGAAGACTGTGACCCCATTGGAAGA
>VZRI01012083.1:39824-64187 GCA_013397515.1 Upupa epops | reverse complement strand
TTTTTTTTTTTTTTTTGGAAGTTCCTTTTAGTTTGGAGGGAGAGTTACAGTGGTAACCTAGAGTAGGGAGGGAGAAAGACACACTGGGGTAACCATTTTTCCCTTGTTAGTGGTAAGAGGAGAGTGGGTCACTGGGGAACCTAGAGATCAGCATGGAAGAAGTGTGCCTGCAAAACCTTGAAGGAAAGCATGTGTAAGGAGGGGATGGATCCTGAAAGTTACCATGGTTCTGAGGGGGACCTCCTGAGGACCACAGCTAGATCCTCTCTTGTTGGAAGGACTGCAGACCACCAGAGACTCCATGCTAGTCTGAGAAGTTCATGGAGGACTGTCTCCTGTGGGATGGATGTCACATTTCCACAGGGAAGGATTGTGAGGGATTTTCCCCCTGAGGAGATGAAGGTAGCAGAGTTGGGCCGGAGAGCTATAGTTGAGAACTGCTTCTATCCATCTCTGTCTTTGGTGAAGTTTTTGTTATTCATGTTAGATTTGATTTTATTTTCCCCAAGTCAAGTCTGTCTTTTGCCTGCGTCCATAAGTAATGGATGAGGCCTAAAAGTTTGAGATTTTTCGTCTCATATCTCAAAGTCAAGATGTTTGCTAATTAGGGTGAACCAGTCCTGGGACTGGCCAGCCTTAACGAAGCAGTGACATCTAAATTTTTAACATTTTTTGTTTTCATACTTTCATGGTGAAATAATGAATGGCTCCATTAAAAACATGGGCTTTTAAATAATGAAAAATATCTGATTCTGTAGTCTGGCACAGTCAAATACTTATAAAATGCACTAAATAAAAAGAGGTGGAAATTATTGAGAAACATAAAATGAAGAAAGAAAAGAGGGAAGGAAAGGCAAGGAAGAAAGAGAAAAGTGTAAGCTGATGAGTGTTTTGTCTGTCACATCTCACTCTCTTCAGAGTTGTCACTAATCAAGTTCTTCACTATCCCTCCTTTTATTTTCTTCCTGGAGCAATAATTATCATCTATTATCAACATAAATCAAAAAGGTGGTGCTGAAGCATACTTATCAAGTTGCATGTAATTTAATTGCAATATTTTGTCAAGGACACTTAGTCCTGAAAATAACCTCTGTGTAGAATTTCAAACCTGTTCTTGGCAGTTTAACGACTCCTATTCAATAAATTAAGCAGAACTCAGTGATGAAATGGAACAAGTGGAGAATAAAGTAAGCCCCTCTCTCTCTTTTGAATAAGGATAGGCATAATATTATTGTCTCTCTCACTGGTAAGGTGTCATGCTGAGAGCAAGAAGAAAGCTGTTTTATAACAATGTTATATTGCTTCATAGGAAGTCTGAAAAACGTCTTGGCTTTTTTAGAGAAATTTACTTCAATGTTTATAATTGCAAGTATAAGACTTCCCATATCATAGCTTAAATAAAATTTGCTCTGTTCAATATATTTTAAAGGCTACAAAATGCATTGTTTGCTATTAGTGTAAACGTTTTGCCATTTGCTTACTGAATTCAAAGTTGGCAGGATCAGATTTGAAAAAAATCTATATTGATTCAAAAACCAGTCAGTTTTCTCACCCTGAAGAATATGTAATTGGATCTTGAAAATATTCTATCTCCTTAAGTATACTAATTTATGAACACATTTAAGAAGCATGAAAAGGTATACTAACATACTCTAATGCAGGTTTTTTATATTTTACTATTACTGACCCTTAGTTCATTGTTTTGGACTGGTTTGGGCTGATCTTATTTTTAGTTGAACAGACATATTTATTATGGTTTACTGAGAAATCCTTCTTTCACAGTCCAACATCTTTGAAATGTGCACGTTCAAAAGATGACAGGATTTCATTATTTTGACATACAGTGGATAATGTATTTATGAGGATTCATTTCTTCTGGAAAAGAAAGATGGCCTTAAGATCTGGTTTTATTTGCCTGCTCTGTCCCATATTTCCTATCTGACCTTGAGCAAATCTTGGGGAACTCTGCATTAGTGCTAGTTAAGATGATAAAACTACACAGTTCAGCACAGTTCGGATTCACTGTCTCAGCTGCTGAAGCACAAAAGCCTTGTCTTTGCTAAAACTGAGTTAATAACTATTCCTTTAAAGATTTATTTTTTTTCATTTCTCAGGAAAGTCTTTTTATGGTATGCAAATCAAACTTAGATTATTTTTTTTCTCACCATCCTGGCCTTTCTTGACTACACAAAGTTTCAGGGTTCTACATGTATTTATGCTCATTTTTGTGAACATGGAGTGAAGGTTCACTTATAAATCAGGAAACCTGGGAATCTGGCTTTTCTTGTTTCTAAACCATAAAACATGCAAAAAGTCCAAACCACAAAACTCAGGAGACCGGATGTATATACACAGTTTTTTTCTGCATACCCAGAAAGGGAAATATTTGGTGAAGGATTTTACGTGTCTTCTCCCAGGACTACTTACATATTTTACTGAAGTGATTTTTAGTATGAAATGCACAAATAATCTATGGATAAAAATAAGAAAAGCATGGTGTTCTTTCGGTGAATTTTGTCTTTGAAAGGGGGAATTAAAGAAGAAAACCAAAACACAAGCCACTTCCTTGTATAATTCAACATTTGTAAACATTAATTTCAGTGAAACTCAGGAGTTTTTTTGAGGGTTATGGCTGCTGTTATACTGTTCCTTAATTACTAACAACATGTAACCTGTGTCTGTGAATATTGAATAGTAAGCTCTAAAATTCAGTACCACAGATATGTTTCATTTAGAATTTCTTCAAAGCTTATACAAAACCAGTTTGTGTCCACAATTTTCTAAGAACTTCATTGTTTCAGAGCTGTTACAGTTTTTATTTCTATTCAGTGATTTCCATAATAATAAACACCAGCTTCTAAGGCAGCTTCATACAACCATAAAATTTTAAAGCACTGTAACTCTTACAAAAAGGAAGGAACAGTATAGAAGATCGCTCTGAATTATGTTCTGTTACACAAACGGAAAAACAGGAATTAAAACTATGTGTTTCATTGTTAGCTAATATTATCCTAGAATTATCACTATGCATTCTGTAATGTAAGCAGAATTTGATTATATAAGTACCTCTATATAATCTTTACAACTTTAAATGTGAAGTAACTAGTAAACACACCTGTAATTTAACGAATTGAGAAGTAAAAGTCAAAGTGTGTTTTCCTAGAGCAAAACTTGAGATCCACTCTCATAAACTACAATTTTCCTCTTAGACAGTAAGCGCTTTTCATGGCATATCTGCCACTCAGACACCTTAGCAAGTTTACTGACAACATCAAGGTGTGTGGTATTGTTGACACAATGGAGAGAAAGGGTGCCATCCAGAGTAACTTTGACAGGTTTGAGAATTAGGCCTGTGAAAACCCCATGTAGTTCAACAACACAAGTTCAAATGAATGAATTGAGAACAGCCCTGAGGAGAAGAACATGAGGATGTTTGATAAGTAGCTCAACAAGACCCATCACTGTGACCTTATAGCCCATAAGACCAACCATATCATAGGTTGCATCAATATAATTGTGACCAGCAGATCAGAGGAGGTAATTTTCCCTTCTCAACTCTGCTCTTAGTAGCAATTGGCATACTGTGTCCAGGTCTAGAGTGCTTTTCCTGGATCAATGACAAGACATGGATCTGTTGGATTGAGTCCAGAGAAGGGCCACAAATTGCTTAGAACACTTAAACAGCTCTCCTATGAGGACAGATTGAGAGAGTTGGGATTGTTACTATTGTTAATTCTGGAGAAAAGCAAGCATCCCAGATATGTTTTAGTAGCATTCCAGCCCTTAAACGGGGCTTAGAGGAAAGAGAGGAACTTTTGATAAGGGCTTGTAGTGAGATGACAGGAGGTAATGACTTTAAATGGAAAGAGGATAGATTTAAATTAAATGTAGAGAAGTTCTTTGTTGTGAGTATGGTGAAGCATTTTAACAGGTTGAACAGTTAAGTATTCAATACTCCTTCCCTGAAAGTGTTCATGGAAAGATGGAATAGGGCTTTTAGCAATCTGATCTAGTGGAAGGTGTCCCTGATCATGGCAGGGGCATGGAACTAGATGATCTTTAAGGTTCCTTCTAACTCAAGACATTCTATGATTCTATGATTTTATGACACTGATTCTATGAAGAAAAAAAATCTAATTCTTTCTCCCTCTTAATTTGCCTTGCAAATGATGTAACAAAACAAAAATACTTAGAACAATTCAATTAATTATCACTATTGATATTAATTTAAATAATAACCATAACATTTCATAGTTTCTTAAGTATATGATATGCCTCTGGAGTTGCCATATTAGAAAGCAACAGGCTAAAATTCAACCTTTTTTAAATAAATGGATTATAAATATCTTGTAAAATCTCTTACCTTGTTGCTACACTACAAGCCTGAAAGGTATTTTGCTGAAAACTATGTGAAACTTTACTCCAAATTTTTTCATACACTGGATATGACTGTTACAAGAGAATGAGAATAAAATGAAGAATCAGAATTTTGGAAATAACACTGGTTTTATTTTGAAAGATTAAACTGATTTTCAAGAGAGATCAAATAGCTTCACAGTCCATAATTTGTAAGTGTAACATGCAGCAGCTGAGAGGAATTATTTATGACATGTCTAGCATGCCTATATCATGCCTGACAACCCTATAATTGGACAATCAGTGACAAAAAAGTAGCCATTTTTAGAATTCATATTTTAAAGGATAAAGAATGCTTACAAAAAATCCTGTAATTTTTATAGAAATGGCATTAATCCAACATGAAAATGTCCCAATTGAAATAACTTTAATCAGAATTTGTAATTCCAATTTTACCTGTACAAACCACATCAAGCCTTAAAAGCAATCTCTGCCATTTTTTTCCATTACAACAGATGGTTCATGATGAACCAGCATGTGGAAACAACAAACTTCCTTCTTTCTTACCCTTGATTTTCAGGTTTTATTGCTATGCCCTTGTTATGATACGTAATATATTATGTAAGTCTTAGAATACATGACTGCACTTGCTTGGCCTTTGACAAAAGAAAGTAAGACTCTTTATTTTGTTAGAAAGTAAGATCCTTTTATTTTATTTAGAAATAGTTATGATATTGATCTAGAACATCTATCAGTAGAAGGTTATTCTCAAAACTAAGTCAGCGGATATACTTTGATAACAGAAGGTTAAGTCATTGTTCATGCTCACTGAAGAACTTTCATTATGATTGTCATTTGTTTCAAACCTAATTTGAGATGTACATTAACAACTATTTAATTTTTCATGACCTCTTCAGGTCTCCATGACAGCAGCTACTAATAAGATCCTATTCTTAATAGGATGATATTCATACCCTACTAAGCACTAACTGAACACCTGTTGACAGTCTGAAGAAATATAGTGGCTGCATTTCCTTCTACATATTTCCAATGTGTTTATTCTAGACCAAAAGACCAGACAGAAGTTATTAATTGTGTAAAGCTTATGATTTTTACTGTTCTGTTATAAAAGAATGATAGAGTGTATTGAAAAACATGGAAGGTATCTTTCAGAAGTAATGTCATACTCTGATTAACAATAAGTTGAATGGCTCAAACATTATCATCCAGTAGAGAAGTGGGGAATGGAAGCAGTCTACAACTTCCAAGGCTCAGCTGCTACAGCTGGCAAAGAAATGCATATTCTGTGGTGAGAACAGAACAAGCACAAAGACAAATGGCCCTGAATCACCACTGTTCTATCTGCAGAGTTATGATTATGCAGTAGGAATATGACACTCTCTTGCATTACAGAGTACAATATGGAATGAATGGCTTTGTCTCACTATTGTTTTGTCTAAGTCCCTAAAATACTAAGTCATCCACATCATGTGGGGTGAAGAAATGTGGGATAAAAAGAGGAAGCAAACAATGGTGCACCAATTATGCATTATCTCCTTCCACTCCATCCTGCCTATTATGCTAAGAAACTAAGACAATAGACAGAGACACCAAGAATCTATGGTGCCAAGAAATCACAGATATTACTAGAGCCTGAGATCTAAAACTCTATTTTCTGTCTTTTTTTTTCCACTTTTCTTTATTCTTTGAGCATATCATCTATTCACCTTAGTATACTCAATTTTTATGCTGACCTATGGTACGAGTCTCCCTAACCTGATCCAAGCAAATCCATGAACCTGAGTTACTCCTTTTCATTTCTCTGATTGGAACCTAGCAGTGGAAATTGTTTTACAAAGAGATTCATTGAACAATGTAATTTGATCTTCTCTTGTTATCTGGTGTGGAATAGTTCTTTCTGTGAGAGACTTATGACAGTTGAAGCTCTCTTTGTGCAATAATAATCTTAGGGATTCTTTGCCATACCTAGTGACAAAGTCAAGCTTCTATTAGGTCATTACATACTGTCAGCATGAGAAAAATAGTCTCACCAAAATCCAAAACTGAAATGCTTAGAGTATAGCAAACAGGGCAATTTTTTTGCATTGGGAGAATAGTTGTTGTATTGTATTCTTTTTTTAGTGAGCGCTGTTGCTATTAACTATTACAATTCTCAGTGTACTGATTCTTTTTCTGGGTGGATAAGTATTAAACACTTATGTTTGAAAACTGCCAATTTAATTAAGAGTTCTTGTCACTTGTCTACTGCAAATTCCTTAATAGAACATTTAATAGTTCATGAAAACTATAATACCATAGAGGTAAGAAAATAAAATGTGCCCCTTATCACCACTAAACTGGAAGACAGGACATTACTGGTCTAGTCTTTCGTTGTCACATTTATTTCTGCTTATAGAAAAATGTTATAGAAGATTGTATCATTTTAGACATTTTGTGGTTCTGAAAAGTACGGAATAAGTCTGCTTCTTGCCTTTTTATGCCTAGAGCATCTATTAATAAGAATATTATCAATTCTAGATGGTGTTTTGACTAGGCTGTTACACAGCCCAAGGAGCATGGACATAAACAGAAAGTACAGTTCACTACTGGATTCTGCATACTGTAAGGGCGAGTTTATATAACTCATTAGGCAACTGAAGACCACAGAGGCAAAGCAGACTACCTCTGATCAGAAATATCTGGAAAGAAAACACAGAGGTAATAAGAAAGTCCATAACAAAAGGAAAACCCATCCAAATTGACCATCTGTTAAACTTACAGTCCACCAGGTAAAGTCCATTATCAGAAGCCATCTATCTGCAGAGAGGGAGAATCCTGTCAAGACAGGCAGAATAACTCTAACCAACCCCTTGTCTCCCGGGGACCTCTGCAAGCAGGCTGTCTCTTACTTTGGTGATGCTTCAACAATTTCCTCTTGAGGAGAGATATCTTTCAGAATTTAAAACACTTGTCTCTCACAAGCAAAAGGTATCATCCATATATCAACCTCAGTTCTTAGCACTTCAGATATCTAAAGGCAGATTGTAAGAAGTGCATTTGCAAAGCAATATGGTGTATAAAACAGGCAGAATTTTCTGTGATCTATCAAACAATATTTATTCAGTTTCATTTAAAATTCATTTACCAACCACTATAGATAGTGTAACAGTCTGAGAGCATGATTTTATGCAGAATACCAGGCAACAAGTAATATTTGGAGTAGAAATGTGTTAACTGTTTTTGGTATCTTAGCTCCTATTTTCATCTAGGCATTTCCATCCTGAAATCAAGACTATTATATAAAAAAGACTTTTACAATGAGAAAAGCTTTGGCTATTATTATTAAGATAACACTAAATTTTCTGGGGAATGGAGCCAGTCAGTACACTTGAGATCATCCAGAGGATTGCATCCAGAGGAGTGTAAACAGGCTGGAGAAGTGGTCTGAAAAGAACCTCACTAAGTTCACGAAGGCAAAAAGCAAAATAGGGCAGACCTCATGCAGTGATATAGACTGTGCAATGACAAAAAAGAAAAAAGTTCTGTCAAAAAGACCTGTGTGCCCCTGAAGAATAGTGAGCTGAACATGAGTGAGCAGTACGCTCTGGCCACAAAGTCAGCAACATTAATAGAAGCACAGATAGCAGGTCCAAGAAAGCAATTATGGATTTCTGTATTTAAGAGTATACTATATCATACTTGCACTTGCAAAACTCTACCCCACTATGAAGTTCCTTCCAAATTCAAACTGCAACAATGGTTTGGGGAAAGCAGGCAGACTGGAGGTGTGAAATTTTTCACATATCTAGAATATGATCCTAGATGTATTGTAAGAAGGACCAGAGATCTTGAGGTTAGGATAACTGAATAGCATGTGAAGACTACAGAATGTGACAGGTAGCAATGTGAGGTGCTAATGAAATCAACAATATAATCATGTTTGTGGCTGAACTGCAGAAGAGGTTGAGGAAAATTAAATGCCAAACACAAATGTCGTACATTATTGAAGGTGAACTTTGTGAGACGTCTTTGTGAATGGGATGCCAGTAGGTTATGGTAGCTTCACTGGTAAACCCTTGAAAAGTAGATACTAGTTACATAGTAATAGCAGAAATACAAAACAGTATCAGAGGAGAAAAAGTAGTTAGGGGTGACCTGTTTCTTGGGAAGACAGTTATGGAAAATAAAGGGAGACACAAAGGTAGAAAAATAATAATAAATAAATAAAAAAAAAAATTCAAACAGAAGGGAAGGAGGATAAAGTGTGGAAACGAGATGACCAGGACTACCTGATTGGCAGGTCAGCCCCATCTTCTTCTATTCAACCATGAGCAAATGTCCAGAACAAATGATGGTGAGGTTGATTCTTCTCATCTAACTCTGACTATAGTATTCACATCTGATGACAACGTGAATGACTCTTTATCTTTGCATGTTTCTTCCTTCTGCTAGTCTATAGGCAGAGTAAGCTAATTCAAGTGACAGATCCCCATTCTTTTGTGTGATAACAGGAATCAAAATTACAAGATCAGTTACGATGGAAAAAGCTGAGATATAAATTCATTTTACTTAAACACATGTAAAACATAAAAATGCAATTAGAAAATATGGCAGGGTAGTAGGGTTAGTTTAATATAATGGAACTTACAAAGAAAGAATGGCTCTCAAATACTGTTTAATAAAACCACAAGGGGCTATAAAATGTTTTGAGACTTAGTACATTTTCCTCATCAGATTTATCTGGGGATAGAAGATTACTTTCATTAATTAAAAGCTAATGCATCTTTTGGGTTCCATAAGGCGTTCTGTATTAGTCATTCTGAACCATAATAAATTCTTCAAAGCCTCAGAAAAAGGTGGGAGCATAAGAGAGCAGGTAAGGATCTTCAAGGTCACTGATGTTTATAGGCATGTGCACTGGGAGTTGATATTTTTATTTTGTATTAATGTTTGTGTTATATGATCTCAGTCAGCTATTATTAGCAAAAATAAATTTAAAAGCATGAAGGACTGGTACGTGGCAAGTTTTCCAAATGTAAAACTGTAAAAAACTTCATGTGGAAGCTGTATTAACCTAATAATTAAGGTTCTAATATATGTCTTGATTTCCATTTTTTGAAAACCTATTGTTCCAATGGCATTTTACAAAACAAAGAGAATAAAAAGTAAAAATTGCCTACCACAAAAAGTAAAAAGGAAATACTGAAGTACTGATAAACATAAGGGTTTCTTTTAGCACATCAGAAATTCATAAAAAAATCCATGATTTATATTTGTTATTTTTGCTTTTGTTTCTGGAAAGCAGCTTTATCAAAGTTTCCATTACATTTGTAAATTATGTAAATAATCCAATATGGAAAAAGTCCAATTATTTTTGGTGTAATTATCTGTTACCTGTGAGAAGAATTTATTACGCATTGAGTTAAACAGTAACATTTGAAAAATTTTTAGTCATCAAAAACATACGAGAGTTTGCTAAAATGGAAAGTTAAGAAAGCAAGGAATACTCACAATGGTTTTGTCTTTCAAACTATAAAGAATTTTCCAAATCTAAAAATCACTCTTGGAGAACATTCAAAGAATAGTTGGCATATATGATGACCTATTTGTGAAAATTTATCAATGCTTTTAAATAAAGATTCTGGAAGTAAAAATTACAAAACTTTTCTGACACTGTATTTAAAATCAGAATATTGTACTGTTTCAGAAACTGGTACTGATATTTCTAGGAAATTATTCTGCCCAAGTCAGATTTAAAAATTGTATATATTTTTTTAACCAATTTTGGACACTAGATTTATTATCTTTTAGTACTACAAAACTGTTTTTATTTTCTTAATGATATTATTCCTGTGGAATAGATGACTCACACATTTCCTTCTTTAATATTTTAAATCTTAATGCAAAAATTAATGCATTAAGAAATTATTTTCTTGTGCCTCTGATATTCTCGGTGAGAATTTGGAACACAGTTTTGAGGACAAAAATTGAAGATAACCAACCAGGTTATATGAAAGCACAAATTAAGAAAATATTGGTATTTAAATTCAGAAAAAAATAAAACTTGTTGCTTCTGGTGATATGCCTACTAAGAGAGTAGGCTCATAGTTTCTGTCCCTTGTCAACAACATAGTAAAGCATATTATGTTTAATAGAAAAATACAGAAAGTTTTAGTTTCATTACTGTTGCAAGCACAGAAAACTGAACCTAACTATATTGTATTAATGCACTTCATCCAAGTTCAAAGGCAATAAAGCCAGGCAAGGATGTATAACCAGGGGAGAGGACCTGGATTTTATGGTCCAGACCAATAAAGTTAATGGAGAAATGCTTATTTATGAGTAGCCTGTCCCAAAGCCTACACCAAAATCATAGCTTTGTTACCTTTAACAACTATATTTTTGTCTTTTAATTGTGATATGTGATGTTTAAAACACACTTTTTGTTATTAAACTCTGATGTGTACAGTGTATGTTTTAAGAGGCATATTTTATGAAACAAGAATGTTCATAACAATGAACACAGAACAACAGGGAAGAAACAGAAAACTTTTGGGAATCCAAGTGTGCATGAGAAAACCATATAGAAACTTCCTGTTGTTAAGTAAGCCAGTCAAACAAATTGCAAACTAAGTACAATGGAAAAGCACCTTCTGTTGTTTTACATGTAATAGGTTTTTGTGTGTATTCTAGACTATCCACAACCACAGCCTGCTAGAAAATGCACACAATCTTATAAACATTTATAGTGACACATAAGCATAAGATAAAGAGAGAAGCTAAGACATTAAAGCTTTTTGTTTCAAATAAAAGAGGAAAGTTTCATTAAGATATAATTTATAATTAAGATATAATTGCTTAAGAAAAAAGACTGCAAAACTGCAGTAAATACTCAGCTGAAAAACATCTTCCGTAAACTTTTTTTCATCTTAATATTTGATTGATTTTGAAATGCTTGCATAGTTTATACATAGTGTCCTTTCATCTGTTCCTTAGACAAGGGGTAATGGGCATAAAATAGAAAACAGGACATGCAATGTGAACATAAAGAAAACCTTTTTTATGGTGAACAAGGCAGAGCACTGGACAGGCTGCTCAGATGTTGTAGGGTCTCAGACTTCAGGAGACATTCAAAATTTACCTGGACATAGTCCTCTATATCTGTCTAGAAGAACCCGCTCTGGCTGGGTGGTTGGAATAGATGATCTCCAGAGTTCCCTTCCAACACTACCATTCTGTGATCCTATGATTCTTTGATTCTCTAAAAGAAACCTTTTAGCATGTCATACAATCATTGGAAATAAAAAAAAGTAAGTTTGTTGAAAGACAGTGGCAGAAAATAAACATGCTTGCTTTGAGACAGAGATGCTAACGGATGAAACAGCCTGAAAATGAGGGACTGATTTAATAGACACATTTGTTATTATCTTAGGATGGAAAATAGAGGCTTCTAAGGTGAAATAATATCTTTGTGAAAAAAAAAAAAACAGCAACTCTGAAAAAAATGATCAATCATTCTTTTACTGTCCTTGTAAGGGATATTGAAGGAACAGTACTAGTCTCTCAGAGCTCATGCTACAACTACACAGTTAACAAGCAAAGGTTTTAAAGGATAGCAGCAATTAGTTTTTGTAAGACCAAGAGATTGGTGAAGATATAGGTGAGAATAAAAGAAAAGCTGAAATTAAATTAATAAAAAAGAGAGGAATGAATATACGCAAAATAATAAACTTCAAAAAATTACTTACAAAAGAGAATTAAATTTAGTTATTTATCTCCAGCTGAAAATCATATTTTTAATTTACATGTTAATAATAAAATTCTCAACAAGTAATGCTGCACACTAGACAAGGACCTTTAAGTGAAATTAATTTTCTTTTGGATGAGGTACTTTAGGTGAAATGAGACTAGAAGAAATATATTTTAAAAAACATTAGGCTTTTTTCTGTCATAGAGACACCAAACTCATGTTCTTTATTTATGACATAAAATTGATACATGATATAAAATTATGGAATATAATCAATACATATTTTATATATTTATTAATCAAAATATTCTATAGTACTTTTAAAACTTAATCTAATGGTATGTATCTTGACAAGGTTGGGAGCGCAGCCACAGGCAGAAAGCACAGTTCATTATTGGACTCTGCATATTGTAATGACAACTTTATATAACTTATTACACAACTCATGATCATAGAGGCAAGGCAGACCACTTCAGAATTGAAATATACAGAAAGAAAGCCCAGGGGCAATGAAATACCACAAAATAAAGGGAAAACCCATCCAAATCGATTTTCTGTTGAACTTGGGGGCCATCAAATAAGATCCATTAATGGCAGCAGTCTGTCCAGAGAGAGGAAGCACCCCATCAGGTTAGGCAGCATAGCCCTCTGTCCGTCTCAAGGGGGCCTCTGCAAGTAGTCTGTCTCCAATACTGTGATGCTGCTTTGATGATTTCCTCCCTGAGGCTGAACACCTTTTGCCATTTGAAGCAAAATATCTGCTGCCATTTAATCCAGATTCTCTCTCAAATTTCTCTGCCTATGGGAAGTTGTTGCAGTGAACATTACATGATCTGTTCGTTTTCCTGCTGACGTAGCAGAATAGAGAACCTATCACGTCACATCCAGCAAGCCCACATGCGCACAATACAACAGGAAGTCAGCCAGAGAGTGTTTTCCTTCACACTCCCCCACAAAAATCTGAACATTGGCAGTCTTTCACAGGGAGAAGGTATTACCCATGTGTCAACCTCAATTCTTAGCACTTCAGTATATTGTAGGATCATTCCATATTCTCTTTTACATAACACTTTTAATATTTATTATTTCTATATGGAAGTATAGTTATGAACTGATATACATTTTATTTCTTTCCATTTTAAAAATGACATTTTAATGTAATCCCCAATAAAACTCCGCTCATGTGAACATATCTAAAAACACACTATTTTTTTTCTCGCAAAGGAATACTAGGACAAGGAAAGTATATTCATCTTCTCACTTACACATGTTATCTCGGTGTCTATTTTCCACTTGGTTTCAAGCCTAAGGTAAACGTAACCTTGCTGAAATTGCAGTCTGCCAGATAAGCCTGTAGTGATCAAAAACATAGGACAGAAAAGCAAACACAGTTATCCTATGAATGTTTCCATCAGTTACACTTGTTTTTTATTCACTTCCACTATTTATCAGAACTCTTCTTGTAATGCAGAAAACCACTTCACATGAGGAAGTGACGAAATTTTAAAATACCTAAATAGGTACTTAAAAGGAGAGAAAACTGAATTTATAAAGTAATTATCAATGATTAGATTAGTTTGTTGTATTTTTCTTCTCTCTCAAAATCTAAATTACATTCTTCCACCTGTGCTGTGATAGTTTTGAATCATTGTCTCTACAGTAACAGAATGAACTTTCCCATTGAACTGTGATATATCACATTTTTAAATCATATTAAGGTCATTAATGAGTTTGACAGATGTCCCTTTAAGAATCTAAATTACTCAGTGGTCATGCGTCTTGATATTTAAGAAAGAATTTTCTCAGTATCTCACTAGACCTGCATTCATGAGCAGAAGAGGAAAACCATATGAACTCATCAAGCCTCAGCAGTCTTTTACATACCATGCTTGGTCAGAGTCCCATCACCTACCACTTCCCCTTGGTGCAGATCCACAGTTCAGGTATATCCCATTGTGGGACCTTGCCAGGCAGAGCTTTCTCACCACGTGTGTGACACCAGGTCTCAGAATTGCTCTGCAATTTCAAGTTTCTTTGTGGAGACAGCACTTTTGCTGCCCAAAGTACATAGTCCCAGTTTTCTCCAAACCAACAAATGAAAGCTCCCCTTGGTATTAGCATCATGCTAGTTGTCTGGGAGAAGAGCCTGACTCCCATCTGTCTACGACTTCCTTCAGGTAGGTATAGAGAGTGATAAGGTCCCCCCTGAGTCTCCTCCAGGCTAAACAACCCCAGCTCCCTCAGCTTCTACTCATTAGACTTTATCCCAGTCCCTTCACTACCCTCATTGCCCCTCTGGACCCATGCCAGCACCCTAATGTCTTTCTTGAAGGGAAGGGCCAAGAACTGCCCCCAGTACTCAAAGAGAGGCCTCATCAGTGCCAAGCACAAATGGCTCACATTTAATTGGCTGTCAGCCAGTACTCCCAGGTCCCTCTTTGCCAGGCTGCCCTCCAACCACTCAATCCCTAGACTGTAGCTTCAGGGTGTTATTATGACCAGAATGTAGGACCCTGCACTTGGCCTTGTTAAACCTCTTTCTATTGGCCTCTGCCCATTGAAACAGCCTGTCCAGATCTCTCTGCAGCATCTTCCCACCCTCCAGCAGATTGTCACTCTCACTTTTTTTTATTAATAATTTAAGTATCAGAACTCCATTTTTTTTTTTAGAAATCAGTACTAATTTGGAGCACCTTGTTAATACTTTAAAACATCAGGTTTTCCACTGTCTGCCCAACACTTTATTTCTTCTCTTAACTCAGGATCTTCTGTAATGCTTTATGAACAATTAATTAACATTCATAATCTAGAGGATACAGTTGCTAGTGTGTTATGATTTCCTAAATTCCTTATCAAGCTGATGATTTCAAATGAATATCTAATACTATTTTATGATCTTTAACACATTACTCAGTTATTAATACTATAGCTGAACTTTTCAAACATAATCTGACATTTTTTAGAGATATAAAGTGCAAGAATTGCTGTGAATTTTCTTTTAAATATCTTGGTATCAGATATATCCTTTATAACTGCTGGACTAAATTGAGTAAGCTATAAAAATATGTCACCAGAGTACTGAGAGAAAATGCAATATTTTCAGTGATCTTTGTTCTTCATTATTCAGTGAGCAAACTTGGCTTAATGTAGGATAAATTTGTTTAGGGATGTTAGTTGAATGGTTCTTCATCAGGTTTTTCTAATTATAAAACTACTTCTCCTGTAAGTTAAAAATGAAATTATTCTGCCAAGTTTTATCTCACAGGAGTGTGAAATCATTATGTTATTTATCAGTTCTAATCTTTAACTTCTATATTAGATCAGACCAAAAATTTTGGAACATTATTTTTTAAAAACAGACCATTCATGATCTGAAATGCCAGTGAATAGTGAGGCTGGGCAGGAAGCCAGGAATTCAGAGTGAAGGAAACCAGCAAGGCAGAAGCACACCATTGGGCACAGTCCTACAGTATCTAACCAGGAGAGGACTTGGACATGGGTAGTGACCAGGATGGACAGGAAAGTCACAGTATCATGGTAATGATGAGGCTGGAAAAGACCTAAAGATCATCCAGTCCAACCTAAAACCAACCAAGTAACCCTAAACATCTGACATCTAGATTATGCCACTCAGCACTTCATCCAGCCTAACCTTGAACACCTCCAGAGACGGTGACCCAACCACATCCATGGGCAGCCTGTTCCAAAACCAGATCACTCTTTCAGTAAGACCTTTTCCTAATGTCAAGACTAAACCTCCCCCAATGACCTCACAGCCTTGAAGCTATGGGAAGTATGTGCCTGTGAGCCAGGGTCAGGGCCAGGAAAGCACTGCTGTAGCCTAGTTCTAGCCATGATGCAGAATGAGTGTCTGCGTAGGTACACTGCAGAGGAGGTGCCAGATGGGTTTGCTGCAGCTTCTTCTCATTAAGCCCTTCTCAATTACCTGCTTGTGTTAGCATAGCTGCATTGTATCAACCAACTTTGAACAAGGACTAATAAGCACTTCAGAGTAACAAATCTCAGACACTGGGATTTGGCTGTTACCATTATCTAGTTCCAAAAGGAAGGCAATATTTCAAGTGAACATATTTTTCTAGAATTTTTTGTTGAACATGATAATATGATACAACAGAGCTACATAATATAAAGCTAGCTCCCAGCTAAAATGCATGTGGCAAAAAGCTGTTTGCAGCTCAGGAAATATTCTATCATTTTATACTTTCAAAATGAACTCATAATGGAACACTTGCTGCTACAAAAATATCTTTCATCTGTTCTTTTAATAGATACATATGAGAACAGTCGGATGCTGGCTCTTTAATGCAGAGCAGAAGGTACTTACCTTTTCCTGTAACAAACTACAGGATTTCTCTTGAGGTTTCATGTATAATTTAATATAAAAAGCAAACAAGGAAAATCTTTAGTGTATCATAAAATTTTTCTTTTAAGTGAATATTATATTTCACCTAGTGAACACTCTTTGATTTCTCTATCTTTGTAAAAGCATAATTATATCCTGAAGCATCTGCTTGATGAATGGGAGCACAGCAAACAGCAACATACACAAATGAGAAAAAAGAAACCATATACATAAGCGGCAAACCATATGACAGCAGTAAAAATGGTCATGAAATTGTTCTTTTCCTGATTGTATTACTCTACATAATATATATTTAGATATTTATGCTCTTCTCTATTTGTACTTGTACTTTGCTGTCTCAAAGAAAGGTCATTCCTTATGATATATACATTGCAGAAATAAGGCTATTCTTCATGACCTCACCATTTCCCTTTTGTAAAGTGTGACAGAAGTCACTAACATGTCCTTAACCTTTGCTTGGAAAAACAAACATATTTTTCTCATTTATTTTACATATATATATACACGAATACACCTATATACATATAAATTACATGCATTTTATACATCTAGATATACAGATTTTTTGTAGAAACTATTCTTTATAATATACAATATATTATGTAATGCATATTTTTAATAACATATTTTTTCCAGACATATTTTTCAAATGATAATTGAAACATATATAGGATTACTCAGCTCTAACTCTTAGAAAAAATACATACCAACAGATAAACATTTTTTCAATGCTGTCTTTCCTAGGCCTTTGCTTGTTTACTGAAGTACAAGTGCTACACAAAGCCCCGAGTGACTGGTCTGAATTCAGTGGCAATAATGCTTTCAGCAGGAAGTTCAACTCTAGACAGCTTCTGGTTTTCCTTCAAACTTGCTTTTATGAATTTCAAAAAATATTTTTCATCATTATTTGGAATCAAATTAGTTAATCTATTCTGTGATAATTTTAAGGTAACTGTAATAATGAAACTTTCTTTAAAACAAGATTGTTGTTTTGTTGTTTGTTTTTTTTCTGAACCAAAAAAAAAGATAAAAAGAAAAGCAGTTACCAAGATGTCTTATTTTTGATCACTTCTGAACTTCTGAAATCTTGCTTGCAGATATATAATCTAGATTTTTCATCTGTTAAAATTATCTTTTAGTGTGCACAGAAATATAATAGAAATTGAAAGACTTATTTTCTATGTGAGACAAAATGATATCCTAAGATTTTTTTTAATTTAGACCTATATTTGGATCATTGTTTACTGTTCTTGAAATCAGTATTTTTGTGGATTAGGTACAGCTAGAAAAAACCTTATCACGTAAAATTTTAATATATAATTTGTTCCATTTTTCTTAGCAGAATTTGTTATGGAGATCTTATTTTCATGTTTGCCTTTACTTTAAAACTGCTTGAAAACTTGCATGAGATAATGAAGCAGAAAACAAACATCCTATGGTTCATAAGTTAGTTATCCCTCTTAGATATTTCTTTATTCTAGATCTGAGGTTCAGCTCTGTAATTTAATACATTTTTCTACCTGAAATGCATGTATGTAGTTAAATTAGCCTCAGTTACATGTTAGGTATTTTTGAATGGTCAGATGAATAAGTATTCTTTTTTAAAAATATTTGCAAACAAAAATCAGTAAAGGTTCAAAGACAGTCAAAATGAAAATAAAAATAACCAAACTGAGGGCTGGAAAAGTCGCAATTATGGAAGACATTTCTTTGTGTGGAGTTCTCAAAAGCTAAAAAGGTGGGGGTTTAGAACAGGAACAGACTTAGGCTCTTGATGATTTATACAAATTCATAGAATCAGAATCATCAGGGATAGTAAGGGACCCTGAAAGATCATCCAGTCCAATCCCCCTGCCACAGCAGGACCACCCAGGTGGGTTTCAAACGTCTCCAGAAAAGGAGATTCCACAGACCTTCTGGGCAGCCCCCTCCAGTGCCCTGTCACCCTCACTGGGATGAAGTTATAGAATCGGTCAGGGTTGGAAGAGACCACAGGATCATCCAGTTCCAACCCCCCTGCCATCGGCAGGGACACCCCACCCTAGCAGGCGCCAATGTATTACAGTAAAAGAAGGCTAGGAAATTCAGAAAGATGTCTGAGGAGATGTAATACAGAAAGAGAACTTCAGAAAGCACACTTCAGAACCATGGGGTAATGTATATCTGAAAGTACCACTGAGGCAGATGAGATCTGAGCTACAAATGCCTAGCTTGAACTGGTCAGGCAAAACCAGTATCTGCTTGCAAACAACACATAAATGAAGTAATTGTTGTCAGCCTCTCAGTCTTGCTGCAGATTGAAGATAGAGACCAAATAGTTATGTAATCACAGCAATAACCATTAACTGGACTTTAATAAAGAAGGTGTCCTGAGACTTAGTAAATTCCAAGACTTGTACCATCAGTCTGATTAAGAAACTAATAAATAATGAAAACATTTAATTTCTTGTGTTGGAAACTCCATACTTGGACTTTCACTTCCACCCTGAATGAAGATAAAGCCCCCAGTTTAAAACATGTGCAATGAGACTGGGTGGGACTCAGTCATGCTCAGTGATCAGAGTAAGTGTCTGGTTCCCTTGAATCCATGGTGCAGGTCCAATCTGAACTGTAGGGGCTGAAGAAGTAGTTAGAGAGTGGATGGGGGATGTGTGGTGAAAGAGACAGACTGTGTATCTATTAGAAAGGAAATCATAAACTAGAAAACATTCTCTGCATACCCTGCTTAATAAAAAACTTAAATATCAGAGTTGCAGCAGCTGTATCATTAAAAATGATCTCCTGTATCATTAAAAATCTCTGTTCTCCTGTATCATTAAAAATGCCTCTAAGGGCCTATTAAGTTTTGGAACTTTTCAGGTGATAGATATTATATAATAGAAGTGGATGCCGTATTCCATCAATGGAGAAGCATAAAATTAGGAAAATATCTCACTAAATTCTTTCACTTTACTCTTTACCATGAATATGGAGATAGGATCTCTTAACCAGGCTGTTTATTTCAACCATGTATAAAATTAAAGAAAGTAAACATTAAGAGAAAAATAGGCAAACTGAAAGAAAAGACATAAATTGTGTTTAAAGGAACAGGTACCAGTTGAAGGAGATAATAAATGAAAGAAGATAAAATGGCCTGTTGAAGTCAAAATACTATGTACAGCATTGAGAACTGCAATATCAATCACATCTAAATAATTTAGAAGGAAGGAAGGTAGCATAAACAAGTTTACTTCTAATTTATGAAAAGAACTCAAGTTCTGCCAAAAAACAAATAAAACCGAAAGAAATTTAATTAGAGGTTCCTGGTGCCTAATAAAGGATGTCTGAATTCTCATTACCAATATGTGTGGAAGTGCAAGTTTTTACATAGATTTTTCAAAAAAGTAAAAGAAAGTAAGACATTACGTTACCACTTTAACTTTAATTTTGTATAGCATGATCATAAGAGAAATTGATGATTAATTATTTACATTAATATAGTCACAGACATGTGGAAACCTGGAAATGGGAATAACTTGTAGAAAACAAATTTCTAAGCAGGAAATGGTAATTTCAAATGTACATGTATTTAAGTAGTCATGAACTTGGGTTTTTTGGTCAAAAATAATTATAATTTATGTTTTGGCATTATGTTTTTGGATATTTATTTTATCTTGATACTTTAATAATCCTCTTCTATTGATATAAACAGCTTTCATGTAGAAAAAAAGCACAATCTGTCTTTCAGAGTGCAGCTTAAAGTTTCTTTTTAAGGTAGGTATATGGGAATCTATTATAAGAAATATTCTGGTTTTAAGTTCCCTTAGTAAACCAAACTAGAATCCAATGTGATGTTTATTATGCATATCATTCTTCATTAGAGGTGCAAGCAGATAAATAACTAATTCTCACTACAAACTTGTTACAGAAAAAAAATGCTGATTCATGATGCTGATAGACAAGACACACTCATAACTTTGACACAGGCATGTTCTGGCAGAAGGCTTCTCAGCAGGGTAATAAAGGCATGTTGGAAGAACATATTTTACTTCAGCTGGTCAGGATCCAGATTTGTGTCATGCAAGCCTGACAAGAATTGTTTCCAGCTCCCCTGAGGTAAGGGGCCAATTACAGCTGCTGGTTTCTTCAGCTGCACACATGATCTCTTGGTAAACATAACTAATTTATCGGCTGACTGAGTAAATAGCTACTCTTTGTCATTGCAAACAAATAAGGCATTTCCCTTTTGCTTAAAAAAAGTAAAATCACATATTTCTTCTTTAAACACCATGATCTAATCACCATTTTTCCAGTAGTCCTTGACAGAGAAACCATTTAATTGCTACTTCAAAAATGTTCCAAACTTTTAAAATATGGGTTTGAGCTAATTAGATACTGCAAATCCAACTTATTTTGGACTAAGTATACAAATATAATTTTTCAGATGTTAGATAAGGGGTTAGTCAATTTAGGGGTTTGTCTTTTTTGGGGTTTTTTGTTATTTTTGCAGCTCCAATTCTGTCAGGTTTAGGTTATTGTATCACTTAACTTTTACAACTACTTGAAAAAAAATATTTTACTAATTTTAACAATTAATGGGAAGAAATAGTGAAACATTAAAAGGACTTTTTTACTTGTAAGATATACTCCCTACCTACTAAGGTATGTACATAATTGTGGTACAAGCACACACTCAGTCTATCCAGAAAGTTCATATTATTACAGCAAAAAAAATTGACATATCTGTAAAGATTCAGTACTAACTTGCTTACCATATGAAAAAAACTATTTAAGCCATTTAAATTTCTTGCATAATTCCAAGGAAGGCATTAAATCTATGCTTGGTGAAGAGGTCAGTTTATTTGACTACAAGCAACCTTTAGGTTTTGTGCATAATGCTTGTGTCAATTCCTAGACAAGACTCAATCACAATTTTTGTGACAAATGGAAAATAATTGAGACAATATCATAGTATGTAGACAAGTGAGAAACACAGTACTACTTAGTTGAATGTTGTAAAGAACAACTAACTATTTAATTAAAGCAATTAGCACTTGTCGCTAAATTTCAATCATTCTGCCCATAAATCACAGCTTAGTAATATATGAGAACAATTATAAAAACTACCCTGAAAAATGTTTTGGTTTTGTGAATTGCTATCTAATAAAATAACTTAAAACAGTGACAGTAAACTGAATTAACAACAAATTATTTAAGTTTCCACTCTTTTCCAAGGTTATGACTGACTGTTTTCAGCCTGTGGATCCTACATGTATTCCAAAATTTTATGTGCAAGACCTGAGGAACAGTTTACTTTGCTCAGAGTGAGTATAGTTATGCCTCTTCCACCAGCTCAACATAGCAAGAAGCTACAGACCAGATTAAAGAATGGGAAGAGGTTCAAAAGCCAGTAAGATGGCTTTTCCCTTCCCTTTCATCCCACCAAATTAATGTTTGACCCTTAAGCTTAAACCTTGCCAAATACTTGTCTCATATTTTTAAATAAAACACCACAAAATGAAATACAAATCAGGGGTTTTTGTAACTTTATGTAATCATTCTGATTGTTTTTTAATGAAAGACATTTCTCATTATACATTTTTTCTCTTTGACCTTCAGAGTTCCACTGAAGTTTCCTTAATTTATTTCTAATCCACTACTCAGCTATCAATTTCTATGCCTTGCAATTACTTTGATAATATCCATTCACTTTCCTTCTTACTATATCCTATGTATTTTGTCTGTTTCCTCCTCCAGTGTCACTCTCACTTTCTTGTCTGCTCCCTGGACTCTGCCCCAGCCTGTTCAGTTTTGCTCCTGGTCCAGCTTTCTAAAATTTCTTCCTAAAATTTGATAATAGAACTCAGAAAACAAAGTTAAAGGAAGTGTATTCCTACGCACTAAAAGAAACAATAAATTGGTTATTAGTATTATTCCTAGAACTAGGAAAACTTGCTACTAACAAATCTTTCTAAAAAACTAGAATGGGTATTTAAAAAAAGATAAATAAAAATGTTGGTCATGTCAAAGGAATAAATCTGTTTTTATGGTTCCATGTTATCTGGTCAAAATCCCCAGTCAGTCTTACTCATCTAAGACAGGACTTCAGTAGAGCCTAGATATAATTTTAAAAGGAATTTTACTTTAAGATATTTTTGAATACTTATTAATAATTCTGAAAACATACATACCAAATGATGACAAATGTCGAATTTGCAACCAGTTCTTCACTGAAATTGGCAGTTTCAAGAGCTATTAGACCAGTGCTTGTGAAACATTAGTCTGAAAAGACAATTTTATTACCAAAAAGTATAAAAACATTCAGGCACATTTTTCATTTGCATTTACACTATTTGCTTACCAGAAAAATTAAAATTAACTTTAAAAAAATATATATTTATCTGATACTTTTTTAAAGGTATTTCTGTGCTATTTTATTTTAATTCTAGATGTGAAAGATTTTTTTTCCCTTCCGAAGAATGAAAAACTTGATTGATTGATTGATTGATTGATTGATCAATAGAACAGACTCATGAAACACAGGAGTTATACCATTTTACTGAAGACTCATGTACCAAACTCAGAAAGATTTTGTCTAATTTTCAATAAAATATTACAAATTATCTAGAAGTCTTTGAGATGAAAACCTACTGAATAAGTTTTTCTGTTGTTTTTTATACCTATGAAGTAAATTATCATTTTTCTTTTTTAAATACTCTACAGATATTTTCTATAAAACTGGGATTAAAAAATTTTTGTGACAAAACTATCTCTTTGCCAAACTAAAGGTTTTTTTTCCTTATTTGAGGAACACCTTTAAATAAGCCACTTTGATTATGCTCATTGAATTGGAAAATGCTAAAGATAATGCCACTTTAGCTTTCTTTTGATGAAAAATGTATTAAGGTACATCATTCAAAGCCACTCTGTCTCAAAATGTAAATGGATTTTGCCTCTGGTGAGCCTAAGTGTCGGAGTGAAAAATTCTCAGTATACAAATAATTACAGTATGAAGTCTGGAGTATCAGACACTATGAATTTCCATTAATTTATGACTAGTTTAAGTGATGGAGTTTTTTCAGTTCAACACACATAAGTAGAATTCTCCAGCTTTTTTGGTTTCCTTATTTATTAACTTCCCAATGTCTTCTGGACATATCCTTCCCATATTATCTATTTAACAGCTTAAATTCAAATTTAAGCTATAGTCTAATCTTTTTTCTTCAGATCCCTGAACATGTCGATATGCTTAATGAAGTAATAATCCTGCAGTATGCATGCACAGCTCATGTAAAGGCATTATGGCACTGGAGAGTAATAAGTGTCATTGAACAGATCTTATATCAATATTTTAGCATGTACACTAAATGCTAATTAAAAATTGGTCTTAATGCATAACCAAGCCAAATCTCTTTTTTTTTTTTCCTCCTCGGTAACCTTTCTATGACTATGAATGACAAAATTATTGAGGCTGGAAAAGACCTCTGAGATCATCAAGTCCTGCCCATGACCTATATCACCAAATTAGCTAGACTTGGCACTAAGTACCAAGTCCAGTCTTTTCTTAAATGTCTCCAGTGATGCAGATTCCACCAGTGCCCTGGGCAGTCCATTCCAGTGTCTGATCACCCTTTCTGTGAGAAAGTGCTTCCTAACATTCAAACTAACCCTCCCCTGGTGCAGCTTCAGCCCAAGTCCTCTTATCCTACCACTAATTGCCTGAGAGAAGAGCCTGACCCCCACCTGCTTACATTGTGCCCCATGATGAGATGAACTCAATGGAAATGAAAACCGAGTCAAAGGCTGTCTTGGGTTCTGGAATGTAAAGTTTGTATTCTATTCTCATCTGTTGGGAGGATATGTGGTTTTATTTCTTGCATGGGAGTGGGAGGAG
>VZRI01012083.1:0-29582 GCA_013397515.1 Upupa epops | reverse complement strand
CGCCGATCCTGGAGAGACTGAAATTGGGACAGGTTTTATTCTGCTCTGTCGGGATCCCTAGGAGACTTTATATTCTGACTGGTTGTTTGGGGTGTACGGTTGGGTTATTTCCTTAGTGTTCTTAATAAAGAATTGTTGTTCCTTTTCCCAAATCTCTTGCCTGAAGGCCTTTAAATTGAAAGAATTTAATACCTGTCTTCCCAAACCAAGACAAGAGAGAAAATTAGGAAGGCACAAAGCCCAGCTGAAACTCAATTTGGCGACTGACATAAAGGACAGGTACTCAACAATAAAAAGAGAATAAGAGAGAATCTCTATCGCTTACTGGATGTGGGAGGGGAGCATTGCAACCAATGATGAGAAAAAGGCTGAGATACTTAATGCAGTCTTTGCATCTGTCTTTAATGGACAGACCAACTGTTCCTAGTTTCCTGAGCTTGAAGATAAGGATGGTGAACAGTAAAAATCCCCCATAATCCAGGAAGAAGTAGTTAATGGTCTGCTTCTGCAGCAAGGCACTCCTAAGTCTATGGGTTCAGATGGCATTGACGCAACAGTACTTAGGGAACTGTGAGGATAGCTCCTAAGCCTCTCTCCACCATTTTTCAACAAACCTGGTGAACTGGGGAGGTATCAAATGACTGGAAGCTGGCTGATGTGATGCCTACCTAACAAGAAGGGTCAGAAGGAAGATCTAGGAAACTACAGGCCTTTAGGCCTGTCTTCGGTACCAGGAAAAATCATGAAGAGGATCATCTTGAGTGAGCTGCAGAGCAGCCAAGGAATCAGGGCCAGCCAACATACGTTTATGAAAGGGAGATCTTGCTTAACTAACTTCATCTGTTTCTACAACCATGTGTGACTCACCTTTTGGATGGGAGAAAGGCTGTGCATGTTTTATTCTTGGACTTTGGGAAGCTTTTGACACAATCTCCCACAATATTCTTCTGGAGAAACAGGTGAATCATTGTATAGATAAATGCACTCTTCACTGAGTTAAAAACTGGCTGGCTGTTCCCAGAGATTTGTGATTAATAGGGTGAAACCTAGCTAGTGGCCAGTCACAAGAGGTGTCCCTCAGTGCTTAGTTTTGGGGCCAGTCTTGTTTAGTATTTGTATTGATGACTCACACCTGGGGATTGAGAGCATCCTGAGTCAGTTTGCAGACAACACCAAATTGTGTGGGTGTTGATCTACTCAAGGGCAGGAAAGCTCTACAGAGGAACTCTACTGAGGTTGGATCAATGGGCTGAGGCAAATTGTATGAGGTACGACAAAGGTAAGTGCCGGGTCCTGTATTTCAGTTACAAGCACCCCAGGCAACCTACAGGCTCAAGGATGGGTGTCTTGAAAGCTGCCCAGCAGAAAAGGACCTGGGGATGCTGGTAGACAGACAACTTAATATGAGCCAGCAGCATTCCCAGGTGGCCAAGAGGATCCTGGTTTTTATTGGGAATAGCATGGTCAGCAGGAGAAGGCTCTTGTGAGGTCTCATCTTAAGCACTGTGTCCAGTTCTGGTCCCCTCATGATAGGAAAGACATTGAGATGATGAAACATGTCCAGAGGAATGCTACCATGCTCATGAGGCATTTAGAGAACAAGTCATATGAGGAGAGGGTGGGGGAGCTGGGCATGTTTAGATTGGAGAAGAGGAGGTTGAAGGGGCACCTCATTACCCTCTACAGCTACCTGAAAGGAGGTTGTAGAGAAGTGGGTGTTGACCTCTTTTCCTTGATGACTTACAACGCAACTGGGGGACATGGTCTGAAATTGAGGCAGGGTAGGTTTAGATTAGATATTAGGAAGAAATTTTTTACAGAAAGAGTGCTGAGGCACTGGAACAGCCTTCCCAGGGAGGTGGTTGAGTCACCATCCCTGGAGATGTTTGAGAAGCATGTAGACATGATGCTTCATAACATGCTATAGTGGCAGACATGGAGGGGGTTATTTTGTGTTTTTCAATCTCTCAGTTATCTAGGTTTTCTTTTTTGGTGTGGGTATGGTTCGACTCAGTGTTCAAGGATGTCCTTTCCAATCATGATTATTCCGTTATTCTGTAAAAGCAGTTTAGTTATCTCCTACCAAAACCTCTCTATCTAGATGTGTAAGTTCAGAACCTAAAGTAAAAAAAAAAAGGCTTCAATAGAATGACTCTGTAGGAAAGTTTTTATTGAGAGTAGATGATATAGAACTGTTCCAGACTTATTTAGGTGATATTTACATCATGGAAATGTGATAGAAAATACTCTGTTGACAGTGTTTTTAGCATCAGGAATCGTTGGTGTCTCAGGTCACTTAATTTTATAAGGTACCTTATGAAGGTTTAGTGAGAGGTACTACTTTGCTTGAACTGCCAATGTCTCCTTTGGGACACTGCATAAATTTGTTATAAAGCAGTATAATGAATAATTAAATTATATTTTCAGACTAAAAATCATTGGGGAACATTTATCATCTGCTTCTATCTCAAAATCATATAGAAAATTGCAACAGCAGCATAAAGTCTCAGTATGTCAGATGTTTTGCATTAGAATGCATAGTTCAGGCATTTAGAAGCTGGCTTGTTCAAGGGTTTTAATCTGTACCCAATGATTAATACTTCAACATTTTTCTGCATACATTATATTGAAGTATGTTTTGTTTAAGCTTGTTTCCTAAACAATAGAAAAGAATAGAATCATTCTGTATGACGTTGAAAGAAAGAGCAGACAATATATTGCAAACTGTTAAATAGTAGATTGCAGTTATGTTGAGATCTCCAGTCAGGTTTTAGAGCTTATTACCCAATTCTGATAATGATTGTACGTCAATTATCTTTAGGTCTGGATAAAGATGATAATGGACATAGGGATGATGTATACATATCTGCCACTCATCTCTAATGGAAAAAATAAGGCAGATAATGGTCTTTGTGAATTCTTTCTCCTAGCAATATCTGAAGTATGTAGCAATTTCATTCTTGAGCAATGTCCTTTTTCAATCATTTGCAGCCTTTAAATCTTACATAAAATACTTACAACTGAAGACACAAGATAGACACTTTCAATATATTCTGGAAAAATATGTTGCCTTTGCAGTGTTTTGATGAAGTTGTAACACAGCCCAAGCAGCACAGCTGTAAGCAGAAAGCACAGTTCACCATTGGACTTGCATTTTAATGTCAACTTTATATAACTCATTACACAAGTCATCATCACAGAGGCAAGGCAGACCACCTCAGACTAGAAATATCCAGAAAGCCCAGGGAAAATGAGAAATTATGCAATACAAGGAAAACATTTGTCAAACTCATGGTCCACAAAATAAAGTCCACTATTGTCTGTAGAAGTCTGTCTCTTATACTGTGCTGCTGCTTTGATGATTTTCTCCCTGAGGCAGAACACCTGTTGCCATCTAGTCCAGATTCTCTGTCAAAGTTTCCTGCCTCCAAGAAAGTTAGCCAGGGAGTGTTTTCCTTCACACTCCCCATGAGAATCTAGACATTCGCAGTCTTTTGCCAAAAAATGGTATCATTCATGAGTCAACCTCAGTTCTTAGCACTTCTTGCAGGAAAATGTATGTCTGCTTATTGACAATTATTCGGGAAGATTAGTTCCAACAAGTGACTACTACAAAATGCAAAAGTTGAGAACAGTACAAACATCTACTACTTAACTTCTTTTTGCTCCTTTGAAGCTGGAGGCAGCTTTCCTAGCAGACCTCCTGTGTTGCTGTCTGCACTCTATAGGCGATTGGTGGACAGAGCCCTAAAGGGAAGGTACTTCCTCACTCTTCTTTCCATTCTTTTCATCGCCATCTTCATCTCATCTCTTGCTCCTGCTGTGACACATCTTCACAGACAGGGAGCTCCTCTAGGAGAAAGCTCCCCCTCAATGAGAGCAATGGCTCTCAACCCCCTGCCACCGAAGGGTGGAAGCCCAGCTGTAACTGCTATGGAGCTAAGCCACAGCCCTCTTTTGTATGGGAGCTCTAACACAGAGAGGCCAAAGAGACAAGCCTGTCTCTGTACCTGCAAACCCCCTTCTGTGGGAGGTGAACCTGCAGCCCTACCCTATTTCACTGAGGGCTCAGATACAGAAAAGCTGGACTAGCTCGTTCCTCTTCTTAGCAGTGGGCTTAAGCAAGGCAGCTCCTCCACATAGCCACTTCTATAATGAATGCCTTTGAAGATGCCAGACAGGGGTGAGCTCTTAACCCTCTACCTCCCTTGGTGCCTGACCACAGGGGAGAAGAAAGAAAGGTTCTGCATAAGGCCTGTAGAAAGCCCTTGGATGAGACCCCAAAAAGCCTATACACCATAACAGGTGTGGTTGTACATAACTAGTGTCATGTTTGGCTTGTCTCCACCAGGATGGCAAAGAACCTGTGTACTCTGCCACTGATAGACTGAGAGAAGCCTCCACTAAGAGATAAAGATCACAAATACTGATCTCCTTTTGGCAAACAGAGAGAGTGTCTGGATCTCCTTTGCATCCTCCACATTTGATGCTGTTACAGCCTCAAACAAGAGCTAAGAGCCAACAGGAGCTAGAGGTATGTCAGAAATGTCAGACAGGGCTGATGTATGAGGATCGAGAAAAGGAACTCTTTCACAAGCGCCAAATTTATATTGAGTGCAGTATTCCTGCCTTCCCCCCCACTTCCCCCTGGCCACTTTCTCTTCTGGAAAATGGGGTGCGAGTGTGTGTGTGTGGTGGTGGCTGTTTTTTATGGTTATGAGTGTTTGTGTACTCTCTCTTACCCCAGACCTCTCATTTAAGGCCAAAACCAAATGTGTTATCTATCCTCTTTCTCTCAGACTGTGTGTAAAGGCATTGTGATACAGTTTCTGTTTCACCTTTTTGATTCTTTTACTTATTTGGGATATGTTCCTTTTCTTCTTGGTGATGGGTTCAATAAACTGTTGTCTCTCTAGCAAAGTTGCTAAATTGCCTGTTGAACTGTCAGTGAGAGCTGGTTGATGTGCTTGAACTACAGGCACCAACTCATACTGATTTAGACCCTCTCCCTGAACCATTATACCTGGTGTCACTCTAATTGAACTACCTAATAGACTAGGATCAATTACTAGAAGGAAACACTTTCTGACCATAGAGCAAATGCTTATTAAATCACAGAATTATTTGGATTGGAAGGAATCTTTCAAGGTCATTTATTCCAAACTCCTGAAGTGATCTTTCTGAGTCCTATTCAGTGTTACCTTGAATGTTTCCTGGGACAAGGCCTTCAGGAAACATGTTCCAGTGTTTCACCACTCTCATAGTAAAGTATTTCTTTCTTATATCCAACCTAGATCTATTGTCTTTTAGTTTAAAATCATTACCTCTTCTTCTGTCATAAGAGGCCTTGTTAAGAAGTCCACCCCATCTTTCTTTTCTTTACCCACAAGTACTGCAAGGCTGCACAATGTTTTTCTGGACACTTCACTACTCCCCTGAAGTAGTTTTGAAGACAAAGTAAAAGCTATTCATACATCATCATACATACAAGGCAAACCAAATAAATATTGCCAAATGCATCTTCTTGCTGCTGAAAAGAATAATAAAAAAAAAGCAACCACAAGTATGGAAGATAAAAATGTACTTTATAGATAAGAAAAAAGTAAAAATTGTAGTTATAGATAGTATATTTGAACTATTAGGCAAAAATAGTTAAATATAAAAATTAAGCAGATTTTCTGATACCCTAATCTCTTCCAGCCAAAGCATCAGACATTCAAATATTTTAACACCAGACTTTATCAGAGCAGAAAAAAACATCTTTGTGAATATAGGATTATTTTTTTATTTTTTTTTAATAAAAATTAAATCACAAATAATCCCTAAATGTAAGTATAATAAGATACCTTTGTTCTTTTAATGATTGAATAATTTTTGATGTCTACATGATAGAAAGACACAGGAGAGAATCTTCTTACTGAGTTACCACTTAAAAATGGGCAAAAATTTTTCTACTATGCCTAAGTTTTTACTAAATGTTACGAGACTATTTGGCCTACAAATATACTGATATGCTTGTGTGCACATTTTATTTTCATAATATGTAAACAATTAGCAAAAATGTACACACAGCTGTGTGGTAAAATAAAAGACCATGTTGTACAATGCCTTTTCATAAAAGTACTGTAATATAAGCAGTATTAAAATGCCTCCACAATTTTCTACTGTCTATTTGAAGAAGTCCATATTCATAGTATCATGTTACACGTGTAAAATAAGTAAATAAATGAACAAGTATCTTGTCATAGTTCTGTTCAAGAACTAGTAATTCAGAGAAGGGAAAAAGATGGAATTGTTGCAAGTAGAGGAGTTAATGCATGGTCAATTTGTCTTTATAACATAAACCACAAAAACAACATTGCATTCAGGTTTTTCTTTCTAGCTGTCTGAAAAAGCTAACTTTCTGAATTTTTGTGATATAAAAATATAAACAAGAAGGTTGCATTTTCTTTCTCTTAGAGTCTTCACTGTTGACCTTATTCACACATGCTTGGTATTTTCATCCAGCTGCCTTTCACTGTAGTATGAACAAATTAGTGAGTCATAAAAACACTGTAAGGCAGTCTACTGCCAATCTGATAGGTAAAAACATACAGGCTTCCTTTGCTTGCCATTTTTTAGGCTTTATCTCATTTTTGCAAAACTAACTTTTTTCCTTGGAATCAATTGCTTCTTCATATTTTGTGATTAACATTTAACTGTGTTTTAAAATTACTCATCAAGAACATATTTCTTTGATACTCTTAACATGCTTTAAAGCTACCTAAGCCTACACTTATGGTATAAAAAAGCATATGTTTTGAAATTTCGCTTTAATAACAGTGTAGAATGTCCATATTCTTACCTGTGTAACAAATTCAAAATAATATATTAATAGCTTACTTTTAAAAAAAATCTCATTTTCTTTTTCTTCAGAAGAGAAAATTTTGCACTGATTGAACACAGTGTGAAAAAGCTCAATATATAGATCTTATATGTTAAAATTACAAGAAGGAATTTATTCTGTAAATATGTTTTTAGGAGAATGATCTTTTATAAGGTGCATCATATTACAGTTCTAATTTTTGCTAGAGTAAAGATACTTGCTAAACAATGCAACTATTTTTAATAAAATATATATTTATTTCTTAAATATATGTGAATCTGTATATTTAAATGTATTTGAAAATTAAATAATACTGGATATAATCACTAGCTAATGGAAATCAATGACTGCATTATTACCAATTAAGATAAACTAGCTGACTAGTATTAAAATGCTATTTCTTTTATTACAAATGCCAATTACCATTTAATATGTGGACACATAAAAACATTATAAAATATCACTTACAATATGCATCCCTCTCTGTTATATCTAGGTTGCAGTATAATGCACCAACAGTGATACTGAGACCCATGCTTACTAGACAGTCCTTTTTTATACATTGGCTTACACTCATCTTTTCTTCAGTAGTCCAGAATAAATCACTCCCTCTGATTTGTAAATTAGAGACCTAAGGTTGTCTGCTATTAATCATGCTTAAATATATACAGATATGTGACACTTGGACATTGGCACATGTCCAAACACATATACATCTAAATGTTGCAAGGAAATAGAAAATGACAATTTCTTCCTACTGAGGAGCCATACAGTTTTTCAGGAGCTTTAGATGTGCTATAAGGAAACAAATATGTCCTTTTAACTATAGGCCGATATATATATATGTCATATATAGATATATGTCACATATAGATATGTGTAATAATTTAATGTTGATAAAGCTAGCACGTAAACCAACTGATTTTAAATCTGAGATAATCTTTTTCTCCATTACAGCACTTTTCTGCTAATAGTTTGGCATCTATGAGAATATCGGAGTGGCATATATATACCTGAAAGAGAATCTGAAGGTGTATTCTGTGGTCCAAGTAATGCCTATGAATTCCCTGAACCTTAAATAACTTCATCAAGCTAATTGCAGACCAAGGTCCAATGTAAACCAGAGCCAAGATGGAATTAAAGTGCTTATTTTCATAAACCTATGGAAATATATGAAAAAAAAACACATCAAGCTCTGCACTCTGTGTCAAGTCTGTGTTACTGGACTTGGAAGTTCTTACAAATTTCCAGATCAAGGCATATATGTGTCTTGATTTTATGTGAGGTTACAATAACACAGGAATATACCATCCCACAACTTCTAATGCATTTTCTTCATATCTAGATTATTTTTAAACATATAGAATTCTGGTTATTCAGCCACCTTCCTGGGTAGCCCATTACACTGCCTCATGATCCTTTCATTGACAAAGTTTTTCCTAATGTGTAACCTAAACTTCCACTTCTCTACAACCTCTTCTCAGGTATTTATGAATAGCAAAAAGGTCTCTTCTCCCTCAGATGAAATAGACGTAGTTCCCTGAGCAATTCCTTATAAGGCTTGTTCTCTGACCCTTTGCCAACTTTGTTGCCCATCTTTGGACCTTCTTCAGCATCTTAATGTTTTTCTTGTATTGAGATGCATGAAACTGAAACAGTAGTTGAGGTATGGCCTGAGCAGAAGACAATCACTTCCCTGCTCCTGCTAGCTGTACAGTTTCTGATACAATCCAAGATGCCACTGGCCTTTAGCTCTTTGTCAATCAATTCTATGATGTGTTGGATATTTCTCATCTTCAATACTCTTTCTGAAAGCAGGAATGGTAAAACAAATAGTCACACATAGAGATAAGGAAGATGAATTATGGATTTTTATATCTAACTTCTCTGCTGTATAATTCCTTCATTGCATGAGCTTCTATCTGTGAAAAGAAAATGTCTACACATCTACACTGTAGAAATTTAAAATAGGTAAGATAGATGATACTGTGGATGTACTTGCCAGAAGCATTTTTAAAGAACATTAAAAACAAACCCACCTATTTTTACAAATATTATGCAAATTATCAATATAAATGGAATATAAGTAAGTAGAAACAATAAAAGCTGGCAACAGAAGGGAGAGATAAATGACAACAGACTCTCATTAAAATAGTCATACTATGCTTTTTATTTGGGAATAAGGTGAAAGCAACAGTACAAAGTAGTGGAATATTTCCTTAGAAAGGGAACTCAGAAGACAGAAGTGAAGTATAACAGGTAGAAACTAAATGATGAAACAAAGACCTGAGGTGACAGGATAAGGATAATAGAGCAGGCAAGCAAAAGTCAAGCCACTTTGCAGAAAGAGAGAAGGAAATCTAATAAGACAGGAGGGAATATGTTACATCTAAATAACAAAAAAAAAGCAGCATTACAAGGATAACAGGAAGAAATATTTAACATGCTGCAAAAAAAAAAAAAAAAAAAAAGAAAAAAGGATAAAACACTAATGAAAGAGACAGTACATTTATTAGTATAAGAAAAGAAAATGTATTACGGAGTATTTGGTCTAAAAGCTGTTCAGCTAGGAACTAACAACAGTTGAAATATGCTACTTAAAAAGATAAATTAAAAATATGACGTGTTTTAACTATGGATATGTTTCACAAAACTTTTCTGTACTCAGTATTATCTAGTATTTCTTTACTACATAGAAGAAATCTACAGCCATACAGTTATACAGACAAAACACTATCACACTACTCTACAGTCATGCCTGGTTTTGTACCTGTGACATCATGATGAATTTATTTTTGAAAAAATAAAAACGAAGTCCGAAGTCTAGCCTACACAAACTGACTTCATGGATTTATCTTAATGACTTAAATCCATTTATAATTAAACATTCAAGGCTACGGATATCACCTTTAATGTGCTCATTTTTTTACTGCACAGAAATTTATTTTCAGAAGAAAGAATGCATAAAAATGAGGGAATATATTATTTTTTATGTATTGCAATATCAGAGTGTTTTGCCAGTTGTACTGTGTAGCATTAGAATTAAGAAATTCTAAATTATTTTATATTCTTGATAAAAAATATTGAACAAAATAATAGTGAGCAAAAGTGTGATTAAAAAGAATCCAATAAAGAGGAAAAGACAAATTAATTTCTCATGTACTGCTGTTATATCTTTGTCAAATTTAAGCTTAGTGTCCACATGGGGAACATTAAGAGAGTATTCAAACAAATGGTACAGGGCTTGATATATTTTCTGAGGAGCAAAAAGATAAATGCATTGTCTGTCTGCCACTAAGGAAAGGAGTGAGTCAATGCTGTACGTTTGTGATCCCTCTGGCTCTTATCTGGGCAACTGCTGGTCCTAGGGTGCAGTTAGGTGTTCAAGTCTAAATCTTTTTAGGGAGTTATTCAGGTTTCCTTAGCCTTTCTCACAATCCAAGCTGTATGCATGGAATGAAACATTAGACTGCATCAGATTGGTACATGCTAAATGTAACATGCGGATGCTCTGAAACAAAGGTAAAATTTAATAACATTGCAGCATAAATGAAGTCCAAGTCTAAGAACCTACACTGTCCATGCAATAAACTTCTTCACTACATCCTCATTCCAGCTCCTGTGATGACAAATTCTTTTCCCTTTAGGCTAAAGGAAATCAGAAAAAGACTGCTTTACGTTCTTTTAGCATTTTTCATACTATATGCTTGCTACACAGAATAGTCTGTTTTCAACAGCTTTGCAAAAGATAACTGGCTTGTCCCAAAGCAAAAGGGCAGTGAGGATCTCAAGAAAAATAATCTTGTCAGATTTCCAAAGTAAGAAGTTTACACAAGCTGTGTCCAAGCATCCAAAGTTCAGATAACTATCTGAACGAGTAGGATAAACAAAATTCAGACAGAGGTCAGAATGAAGAGTCATGAGTCAAAAATAAGCCTCTGTATGTCTCATCCCTTCAAAGGGAGATAGGTGCTTTATAGATTAAAAAATATACCTTAAAATTTATCAGAAATGTACTGAAACATATTCTCCTCAGTGGTTAAGATATGTTCTTATTTCAGTACTTCAGTTCACAATTTGCCGGATTGTGTAGGAAATTGTAAAGCATTTTGAAGTAGACTATTTTTAATGGTCACTGAAGTAGAATTTAAAATACTGAAAAAAAAAAAAACAAACAAAAAATTGTGTAGTATTATGAGAAAGCTTTTAGTGTGAAACTAGGAAAAATCACTAGGAATTAGAATATGCTGTTCTATTCATATTCTTAAATCAAGGTAATGTAAGTGCTACAACAGAATGAGAATAATATAATAAAATAAGAAGTGGGAATAGACACCAATGTGTATGTTAGCTGCTACATTTGTTAAGCACGAGATTTCAATGCAGAATACCTGAAAAAATATGTTCAAATTGAAGTTTATTGAACTGAAACTAACTGAGAGCAGATAGTTTCTCATTTTGCTCAGAAAATATTTTTTTTAGTAGTATAATAGAAGTAGTAATATTTAGAGTGTATCTTTGCAGGAAGTCTGGCCAGAGTAAATTAAAATCTATTGTTTTCAAAGATCAAAATGACAAAATCATTACAAATTGAAGATTTAAAACAATTTTTCAAAATAAACACCTACATTCTAAATTCTGTCATTACCGTTCTCCAACTGAGAAGCTGTACCATCAGGGTAAATCTGTCATCTTTGTTTTCAAGGAAAGGACTACAGAAACAGACAGTCAGAAACAAAGAAAAATCAGAAGACAGAAAGATCACCTATACTGAGTTTTTTTGTATCAAGTCACACAATTGCATCATGTATAGCATTAATTCCAAGGAAGCAGTGTTATGCAAGCATTCAGCATAGTGCCTATGAGAACACTGTTCCCCCACTCAGAAAGAATAGGTGCTGAAAACTGTTCCTGTAAAGAAGAGATTTACTCAGTAGGTCACTATTTGGGTTCCCAGTTACAGTACTCAAAAAATGTTCTTTTTTGCTTTTCTAGGGAAACTCATGTGAAGTGTCTCTGGGAAGCCAATGCTGAGCAGCTAAAGGCACTGACAACTAAACGCTTCCCTGGAAGAATGTGCCCCATATTCAAGCGCACATTAAATAAAACCTATCTTTTTAAGTTAATGGAATAGTGGAGTTGGGGAAAAAAGTAAAAGATGTTAATATATTAATATCATCACATAGTTATACTGGATCAAATTATGGAAAGAGAGAGCACTTTATATGTGAAACACTGAATTTTAAAATTGTTTTACACTTTTAAGCTTAATTCTGTTCTGATTTTTCTTTTCTTCCTGTCAAATTTCATATCCTGCTCTGCAATTACGGAAAAAAAGTATGGTATGGGATAGAAACTGGTACAAAGAACTAAGGTACACAGTTCTCCCCATATATAAAAGAGGCATTAATTTCTGCCATTATACATTAAAAGTTTTCCACAATAATTTCAGCAGGAAAAGTACTTGGAAATTGCATTTTTTTAAAATACTGAATGGCATAGCTTCTTTTTCCTAGTAAGAAGTGACACAGGGTGTCAAAATGTGGAGCTCTGTCAATTTTCTGCAAATTCATTACTCTGCACAGCATTTTAGCAAGTGTTTATGGTATGTGATGTATCATTTTGATGCTGTGACTATTTCTACAGAGGCAACCAATTTTAGTTCTTCATTCATAAAAAATCTTAGTGCTCCAAATATATTAAATAGTTTAAAACACTTTCATTTTCCAGATCTTGCAATGATGCACTTAATTAAATACCAAAATATTTTGCTGATAGTAACTTTTCCCTGATTTTTAAAATTGCATTAATTTGTAGCAATTACTAGGTAAATGCAATCTCTCAACTGATGTGCCAGTTGTTACCGTATTATTCAGCTTTCCAAATGTCATTTTGCAGCATTCAAAAGTAACAGAATGAATTGGTATGAAAGAACAAAGATTTATCAAGCTATCTGCAAGCTAAGTCCTGAAATGATACAGGAAAAAAGTCCCATATAGATATTTTTTTGTATTTTAGTAAAGTAATTGTGGTCTGACCTATATTTTCAGTACTTTAAGAAAGCTTCCATGTTTTATATGTGCTATTTACTTTTATGAAGTCAATATTTCTTGTCTTCACTGTGAGCTGAGTTTTGTGTTCCCTTAATGCCTTCTTCATTGAATTGAGGCTATTACTACTTTTTATACTGTAATAGCTGACTGCTGTCCAGCACTCCCTAACCACCTCAATTCCCTCTGCTTCTCAATGCATAAGATTGGAAACTGATGTTGGTGAAACTTTCTCAAGTTCATTGAACCCAAAGGGCTAAAAAAACCTTGTTAAAATTTCAGAAGCAGATAAAAGAAATAGATTTTAAATGATGTAAAATGTAGCAAAAAATTGATGATAAACCAATGTACTCAGACATCCATCAAACTGGGACTATAAAAGAAAAATGGCAGCACCACAGTGCAAGTGGTCTTAGATTGTTTTCATACACAGAAATCTAAGGATAACCAGAACGCAAAATCTGTGAAAGTAAAAAAAAAAAAATCCTATCTTAAAACCAGTATGTATCACACTTGCTGCATTGCATAATTTCTGCATTTGAGGAAAGGAGATTTTAAAAACTGTTATAGATGTGATACACTGATGCAACCACAGAAAAATAAACCAGTCATACATAGTTGATATATTAATGTTTGATTTTCTTCTTGTAGCTGCATTTTAGCAAAATGGCAATGGAAACTTTTCTGCCAATTTTTGGAATTGAAGTACAAGTGCAGGACATACAGAATATGTATTCTTTCAGAATAGGTCAAATACCAGGTAGCGTTCTTTCAAGAGTTCAGGGAAAATATAACTCTATTCCATGACAACAAAATTTCTGTAATATTAAGAATAAAAAGTTGAGTTGGACACCTGTAACCACCAGTGTTCTTCAGGAGTAAGTACTGGATTCAGTCTTGTTCAGCATATTCATCAATGATCTGGACAAGGGGAGAAAGTATATCCTCATCAAGTTTGATGATGATGTAAATCTGGGAGGAGTAGCTGACATGGATGTTTGGAGAGTTGGTCAGAAAGGAACTTAATGGGTTTCAACAGGAGCAAGTGCAGGGTCCTACACCTGTGGAGGAAAAACCCCTTTGCATCAGCATAGGTTAGGGATAGACCTGTTGGAGAGTAGCCTTGAAGAGAAAGATCTTGGTGTCCTGGTAGACACTAAGTTCACCATGGCCGAAAGAGTGCCCTTATTGCCAAATGCCAATAGTATTCTAGGATACATTAAGGAGTATGAGTCCAGTAGGTCTAGAATAGTTATCCTCCCCCTCTACTGTGTCCTGGTTAGGCCACATCTGGAGTGCTGTGTCCAGTTCTGAGCTCTCCAGTTCAGAAGAGGCAGGAAACAATTGGAGAGAGTTCAGCAGATGGCAACAAAGATGCTTGGGGGCCTGAAGCATCTCTCTTATGAGGAAGGGATGAGACAGCTGACATAGTTTTACCTTGAGGAGAATGAAAGGAGATCTGATCCACAACTATAAATATCTGAAGGGTGGCTGTAGGGAGGATGGTGCCAGACTCTTTGGAGTTGTGCCCAGTGACAGGACAAGGAGCAATGGGGACAGGCTGGAACACAAGCAGTTCATTTAGAAATAAGGGAAAACTTCTTTACAGTGTGAGTCATAGAGTACTGGAACAGGCTTGGTTTCATCAAGGCTATATTTAATTAGATATTTTTAGTTTATTTAATATATTTAAGCATATTTTGTACTATAGGGAATAAAAAAAATCCTATCCATCTACATTCAAAATGTATTTTTAGCACCAGTGTTTTTGGTAGTCTTTTATTTATCAGCAGTTTCATTTCTATATGACTTAAATATCTGGATTAATAACCCTCTGCTCACACACTCAAATTTATTTTAGAAAAAATTTCTTAATATATAGAGCAGAAAACTCGGGCATACATCATTCAGTGAACAGCATTAGGGTTAGGTGAAATCTTAAGCTATATCAGGTTTGTCTATGTTTCTATAAAATTTAGTCTGTTCCTCAAGAAATTTCTTTCTCGCCTATTGCAAATTAACATCTCTGATTTCAAACACAAATAAAAAGAACAGGGGATACTGAAGTAATGAAGGCAGTGCCACCATAAAAATAGGAAAGTTTCTGTTTTCTATTAAGACATTATGGCATTATAGCAGAAAATTAAGATTTCCTTTCAAAAGTAGTAACTAACACCAACCCTTGGGGGGACACCATTAGTTACAGATTGCCAACTAGATGCAACACCATTTACCACCACTCTCTGGTCTCATCCATCCAACCAGTTCCTCACCCAGCTCAATATATTCCTGTAAAAGCCCCTTGCTGCCATCTTAGCTTGGAGTATATCATGGGAGACTGTCAAATGCCTTACTGAAATCTAGGTAAACCACATCCACAGCCTTCCTCTCATCGACCAGTCTAGTCACTTGATCATAAAAGGAGATCAGGTTAGTCAGGCAAGACCTACCCTGCCTAAACCCATGCTGACTGAGCTTAATCTCTTGGCCTTCAAGCGGTTATTGCATGATAGCACTCAGCACTGACTGTTCCATAACATTGCCTAGAACTGAAGTGAGGCTAACAGGTCTATAGTTACCTGGATCATCCTTCCCACCCTTCTTGTAACTGGGAGTCACATTTGCCAACTTCCAATAATCCGGGACCTCACTTGTGATCCATGACATCTGATACATTATGGAGAGTGGTTTAGGAAGCTCATCTGCCAGTTCTCTCATCACTCTGCGGTGAATCCCACCCAATCCCATGGACCTGTGCGGATCCAAATGGATCATCAAGTCTCTAACTAGTGAATATTCAATCTCTGTAGAATGCAAGAACTATCACCATCAGATATTTGTTCTAGCTAGCATGGTAACTCTCAGCTCTTGCAGGTTTTCTGTAAGCAATATGGATGAGGATATTCACATTGCAGCTAGCTACCATTGATCATGAATTTGGCAGACAGTTAGTACATCTGGTGTCAGACTACTGTAAAATATATTAAAAGATTACTGTTTAGAACACTATTTTTAATGAAAAATATTACATTATTGTTCTCTTCAAAATAATAAAGTGAGTCAGCAGACAAATCTTCAAGGTAACAGGTGCTTTGTTTAGATATGTGATCAGAAAGTCTATCTATTTACTATCTATTTACTGTGTGTATAACCTGTTATATTTTGTAATAAGTAATGACTAATTTTCATTTGTTATAGACATTAAAAATAGCCAAAAGGAATTTATGTGTGTATTATTTTACTATTTCTTCAGATAAACATATATCTGATAATAGGCACACAAATTAAAAAAAAAAAACATTTGTGAAAGACATTGAGGAATGATACAAATAGCACTGCTTGAAAGAGTATTAATTCATATATAACCAAAATCTTTATAAAAATGCTAGTTAATTCAGTAGTGATGCTCCCCAAAAATTCTCTACTTACTGGTTTGGACTGACATCACAAAGATATATTTCAGTATAATACACAGATTTTTCTGTCCATATTGTGTTATAGATAATGGGATTCATAGAGTAAATTTTTTCAACAATAGTATTTCAAGATTATCATGACCTTTATGCCAAAAGATACTATCAATTAAAATTCTTTAAAAATAAACCAAACAAAACAAACAGAGACAAAATAAAGGTTCATCTCAAGATTATCACTCAAGATGTTTTAACATATCCTTTTAGAATCATGATATACATTTACACATGTCAAGTTTTCAGTCAAATGAAACTTGCCAAATTAAAATGCTTATACTAAGAACTACCTCAGAACATGTCTTCATTTAGATTCAACTTTTGAAGGTCATCTGTTCAACTTACAGCCAAAATTTCAAAAAGAATTTCAACAGGAAACTTTTTACTGAAGAGTAAAAGAGTAGGAACAATTTTTCAACCCACATTCTATCCACATTTCAAATATTACATGGGATAATTGCACAGCTTTGATGAATTATGTTCAAAATAGCAGTATAGTATATACAAAGTGTTTCTCTCAGGATATAAATAAATAAAAACTCACCTTCAATACATAGAGCAGTCTCTTCCCAGGAAACTGTGGTCTTCCTAAACTCAGTTTGTAATTTTCATCCATCCCTCTCTGTGAGATAAGCCCACCCTAAACAGAGCTGAGAGGAGGGAATGTAAAGTGTCATCTGTTAGTACCTTCTACTGAAAGTATTGCAGGCTGCCAGGTCCTCAGGAGCAGAATTAATATTCTTGAGTGCACCACTTCATAGTATAAAGTGCCACTTTATAATCTCAGGCCATAATGTGTCAGGGCAAGAATGCTACTAACTACTTACAGCGTCAGGCTAATAATCACATAATGACCATGGTTGAAAGGGATCGTAAAATCATCTGCTTCTAACTCCCCTGCATAGGCAGGGACACCTTCACTTGATAGGTTACTCAGGGCCCATCCAACATGGCCTGGAACACGTCCAGGGATGGGGTAGCCACAACTTTCTTGATCAATGATGTTCCAGCATCTCACCACCCCCACAATTGCGTAACCATTTCCCTTTTTTCACTACGCACCCATGTAAAAAGCCCTACTCGAGCCCCATTGAGATATTGATAAGCTGCTAGAAGGTCACCTCAGAGCCTCCTCTTCTCCAGGCTGAACAACCCCAACTTGCTCTATCCACAGAACTTCTACATTAGCATAGGAAATATGATTTTATTTTCTGTAACCTCTCTTACAAAACTCATTTTGAATGAGCAAATGACCAGTTTAGGTGTTTTTTTGAGAGTCCATTTTCTCACATCAGTGGGAATTGCTCTTCTATTTCTCCTTTGGACCTTAATGTCAGTGGTTTAGGTCTAATCTCAGTGGTCCATTACTCATAAATCTATACTAATTAGCATGTTTAAATAATAAAGAATCCAAATTATAGTAATAATCATAATAAAGGAATCAAAGTGATGTAGCAGTTTCTGCCTGGCTCTGTTTATTAGATTATGTCTAACTTTAGTCTTCAGTGTACTCAGAAGAAAAATATCTGTAGTATTAATACAAAAAGGATTACTCTTATTCTTAATAAGGGTTACAGAAAATTTTCTAATAAGCTTTGAATTTAACTTTTGCTACACATTCTTCAGTAGCTTTTGCAGTTATTTTGATATGTGTTTATATTTGTGTTTATATTTGAATGGCAAAGTACTCATAAATATAGATTTGTGTGGCAGGTGTATAATCAGCAGTTCTATTGATTATTCTTTTCTTAATTTAAGATTATTAATTGCAAGCATTTGCATTGTTTTATAGTCTTATTAAAATGAAAGCACAGGTATCTAGCAGATTACATTAAGTTTACAGGATATCAGATTCTTCTAAAACAAATGATTCAATACTAATATAAATCTCATTTTGTTAATTCTAAAATTATAATATGCCTAAAACTAAAAATTACACTTTAAAAAAATGTGATATTTCTTATATTATAAATCCATTGTTAAAAAAAAATAATCATTCTAATTTAACACATATCACTCCTCCACCAGCCAAACAGTTTGTGCATTGCTAAGAGGTACTCTTTGCCCATGGTGTTGTTATTTGCCTAATGATCTGTTTGGAAGCTATTGCGAGAAGTAACTGACACAATTAAGAAATAAAATTCTTCCCAATCACACATCACAAATGGTAGCCTAGGGCCCTAGACCTGAAAACTCATTTATGTATGTGCCTAGTTTACTCATGAGTAATCTATCTCAAAGGTAAGTCTATCTGCTTGCTTTTGTTTGTATTGCTTTTTTATACTATTCATTCTTCTATATCATATGCAATAAATACCGGTGATTTCTATGTCCTTAGTGAATTTTAGAGCTACATTCAAAAGAGAGAATGCAAGAGTGAAAAAATGAAAATTGAAAAATATATGTGTTCTGTGCGTGCTACAGTCATGGTGAGACCATACATGTGAGACCTCACCTGAAATACTGCATCCAGTTCAGGATCCTTCAATAGAAGAAGAACTTGGAACAGTTAAAGAAAGTCCAAAAGAGGGCCACAAGCATGAACAAAGGGTTGAAGCACCTCTCACTTGAAGACAGGCTGAGGGAGTTGGGGCTGTTCAGTCTGGAGAAGAGTAGGCTCTGGGGAGACATGAAGGGGGCCTACAGGGAAGTGGGAGAGGGATTTTTTTATAAGGGACTACAGTGATTGTGTAAGAAGAAATGATTTATTGTCAAAAGAAGTTTTATGTAAGATTTCCAGAAAAATTTCTTTATTATGAGGATGGTAAGGCACTGGAACAGATTAACAGGGAGGTTGTCGATACTCCCTCTCTGGAAGAGTTCAAGGCCAGGTTGTATGGGGCCCTGGACAACCTGATTTGGTAAGAGCTTTCTGTGTAACAGGGGTTGGAAGTAGATGATTTTGGTGATCCTTCAACCTAAGACAATTTATGATTCTGCAGCGAGAATCCATACAGCAGGGATCACATGAGTACCTCACTCTCAAAGCCATAGGGGCTATGGATTGAAATACAGCATAAAGATTACTTCAAACAAAAGAAAATGTAACTCTTTATCTTTTTAAGGTTAGAAAGAGATAAGTCTGCCGTTTTGAAGATTTTTGGAGAAATCTGTAGTCTATAGACCATCACGGTGCGGTTATAGTGAAACGGCTTAACCTAAGTAGGAAGGTTTTATGATTTCCCACATGTAGTAAAAGCCTTTTAATTTTAATCTCTAGATATTATTTCTGTAGCTTTCTTTTTATTTCTCCTGTTGTTATTTTTACACTATATAATCTTACTATGTATACTTAATATACACAGGCAAGTACTCATAGACAGACAAGCCAAAACACACGCAAGTGTCATGGTCCAAGCTTAGGTGGGCCTGTGTAGGTTCTTTATCGTGATCTCAAAGTGCAAAATATAAGGTGAACATGCCCAGAAGTTATGTGTCAGTACAGTTTTATTGTTTAACAATATACAGTAGAAAGAAAGAAAGGTGATGGAGAGAAAAGAAAGAGGAAAAGGAAAAGGTAAAGTAAAGAAAGGAAAGAGGATATAGCTACCACCACTGCAATTCAGGCATCCTCAGATTTCCTCAAAGTCCAACAGCATCCCATTGGTCTTCTGGTTTTGTGTGATCCTTTAGTGGGAGAAACTTCCAAAATCTTTGCCAAGAACCCATCGTTTTTAAGTTAAATGGTACAGCTTGTTCCCTGGCTTTGTCCCACAGTGGGAACTGCCCACTCTGCCAGTCTTCATGCCAGTCTCAATGGTTTTTTGTTCTTTGCTGCTGAAGTAATCTGGAAGATTCAAGACCAAACTGTTGGCTTGTTATCCTGCCCCAGGCTTGAGGCCAAAATGATTAGTTTTCTGCGACTCAGCATTTGGCCTTAGGGGGGCTGTTCTTCATGCAAGGATTCCATCCTTATAGCAACCATGTTGAGACAAAATTCCAATTAAGAGTCCTCCAATTAAGACTCTTACAGCAAGCTATCAGATATTGCGTAATTAAATGTCTGTGTGAATAGAAACATACTGACTGTAGAATTAGACAATGTTATGAATTAAATGCTTTGGCCAAGATTAGTGAAGTGTAATTTAATTTTAACAATGAACACTGATTATACAGAAGAAAAAAGAAAGGATTAAAGTGTTTCTTATAAATCAGTAAGATTGATTAAATTTTGTGTTTCTCTTTTAAGTGGCCATGAATGAAATCTTAGAACAATTTAGCAATAAAAAAAATTAAGATGTTATTCCTAGCTATGATGAGAGATCCTTGTATTTCTATGTCTGCAGATGATTGAACTTTTTTTGAATCAGCTGTTTTTGCTAGAAGGCATTTGAACAGAGCTGTCTTTAAGACTTTGAATATTGTCTATAACACACATTCCATACATTCCTGTGGAGAAAAACACTCTGTTTTTCTTAGGTATATTAAACATCGAAAAAGAAATATTTGTTTAAAAATTGGATAAGTTTAACAACTGTGTTTAAAAAAACCCATTTATAGTATTAGGGTATTTAAAAGTTAAGGAAGAAAAAATACTTTCACATCTTAAAAAATACAATGAGAAAACTATTTGAATAGCATGTACCTTTATGTCTGTAGTTCTGAACATCTCTCTAAGTATTTATCTATTATAACTGACCCTAGAATAAATAGCATAGAGATTATCTTCCCTTTTTTTGTTAAAGAAGGATTTAAAGGAAGCAATTTTTTCCTTATTCTATACAAAATGCTGTGCATAGATGGAAGACAGTGAATCAGCCAAGTACATCAGGGATGTGACCTGAGCTGATTTTGATGCCAAATAACTTCACATAAGGTAGCCATTCCTGTCCTGAGTGAGCCCCATAACATGACCCAAAGCCATGGACTAAATAAGTTCAAAGGACATTTTGTGAACATTTCACAGGGTTCGTCTGTAGACTACAAGAATTATATTTGTCTATATATCAAAGGAAGAGAAGGGATGGTAGTTAATAAGAAAGTATTGGTATGGAATAAGGGCTAAAGCTGTACTAGTTTTGGCTAGGATCAATTTCTTCATAGTAGCTTGTTTTGGGGTTTTTTTGTGATGAAAAATGTAATGTAATGTAATGGTTTTGTTGGTTTAGTTATTGCTAAGCAGTGCTGACATAGCACTGCTGTACAGTAATTTTCTGCTTCTCACACTGCATCACTGACAAATAACTGGGGCTTAACAAGAAGCTGGTAGGGCACACAGTCTGAACTAACCACAGATGCATTTGATACCACATGGTATTATGCTCAGCAATAAAAATGGGAGGAAGGAGGAGGAAAGGGGGGACAAACAGAATATTTTAGCAATACTGTGTTCATTACAGCTACATAGGTAACTTGGAATTTAAAGGTAATATTGCTTTCAAAAAGAAGAACAATCCAAAAAGTTTAGAAAAATGGTATTTTACATTGTTTGTAAACACTATAAATACTTACAATTTGATGAAATAAAATCCTTTCCTACCTTTTGTCACAAAAATAAATTTATAGATTGGCTACATTTTGTGTAATCTAAATTAAAAATGACTTATGTATGCCAGACTCATTAGCAAAAAGTGGAATGACTCAAACATAATAAACATGAAGAAAAAAAGTGTGGGTGATGGGCCCTGCACCTGGCCAAGCAATACAAGTTCTGTGGTGAGAAGTGAACAAGTAGGTCTGGAGACACTGCCATTTTACATGCAGACATTATATGCTTGTGTGGTGAAAACATGATAGGCTGCTATTTCTCAGAAACACAATGAAGAAATCACTCACTGCTGTTTTGCCCGAGTTCCCTAGAACTGTCACACATATCACTGGGGATAAAGAAAACACCCCTGGCAAGAGGGGATAAAAAGGGAGATTCTAACAGTGTGTGTATTCATCACACCCCCTCCCATCCCCAGCCTGTGACCATTCAGAGAAACTGACTAAAAAACTGCTAGAAACACTGAAAATCTGTGAGGCTGAGGAAGATAGAGTGGGCCATTCACCAATCACTGCCACTCCCCACCTATGAAGCCAACTACATTGAGAAGCTATTGAGAGGACAGCCTGAGACACTGACAATTTGCAAAGCAGAGCAAGGGAAAGTCAAACGGTGCCAGACACGGCTGCAATCTGGAGCTGTAATCTAACCTCTTTTCTATTTTCTTTCCTTTCCCTTTTTTGTTCTTTACTCTTTGAGGATAAAATTTAGTAACTGCAGCAAGCTTGATTTTTATGCAGTCCTATGGTGTAATTATCCTTAATTTGACTCATGAACCTGAGTCACCGCCTACCTTTTCTCTGATCAGTGGAGATGGGACAACATATTGATAGTATCTTGAGAGTTTCCTATAAATACTGGCTATTGTTATTGTTGATATTTATAAAGTATTTTGAATATGGAGGAAGTTCCACAAGCAAAATTATTCGATGCTACTGCTTAATAAGGTATCATTGAAATCACATGGTATTGACTATATATTGACTATATATAATTATACAACAATGTATTAATACATATATACTCATCACACAACTGTAGCCTAGGATCAGGCAAAAGGAATGGGACGGTCTTCCTCCATACATTTCACCAGGGATCTGCAGTGAGTCTTCTCTGCTGATCTCTGAGGTCTCCACAAGCTTGCTCTCTCTGCTCCACCATCATGACCAGGGTATCTGGTCATTTGTCTGGCTGCCTCAGTGTGCTTTAATCCCTCACCAAACCCAGCAACCACATGGCTTCATTTCCTAAATGAAATAGGAAACTTGCTCAACAGGTTTTCTGGTTACTAAAATATATCTATTTGCAGAGGTGCTAATTGGGTCAAACAGGTGAGTAACCAGAGTTGAAGGGAGCTTTTATCTTTTTGAAGCTTGTTGCCAGCATTATGCCAGCAGCTCTCTCCACCATTACTGAAACCCCACCAAGGTCAAAGTACAGTATACTTACATATTTATAACACGTTGACAAAAAATTATAAATTTTGATTGGGTTTTGTGTACTGTTACATAGTAAGAGGCAAAATGCTCTTTAAATCTGTGATAACTTTAGCAAAGATAACTTCAGGAGATGTTATTTGAATGTTAAAGTGAAAATCCATTGCTAATGCCAAATTAGAGGAAGAGAGTAATGGTACATTTTTAAATACAGCTTTTTAATATGACCAGAGTGCTTAATAGTCATTCAAATGAGGTTGCATTGCTCCCTAGTGGATGTTGCTCTTTGTAATCCAACACCTGATTTCATACATATTCCTCTAATCTTGCATAAAATTTTATGACTGCTTTATTTTTTTTATGCAACAAAATGTAAGGCTTATTGGATCTGATATAATTTCTCACAGTAGTACATATTATTAATTCCTCCTCAGGAAATAGTAATAAGATTAAATAGTAATAAGATTAAATAGGCAATTTTTTTCAATTAAAAATGTTAATGGATGCATGAAAGGATAAAATTCTTTTATCTACAAGCAATTTGTCTGATTTCTAACCATATTTTGAATATTTTTGTTACCTCTCTTCCAGAATAATGAGGCAGCATAACAGTTTTCTATGTTAGGTTATTAAAAAGGATTTAATCCTTAGTTTTATATTACTCAGGATCCTCACAGAATCACTTTCAGTATTTTTATTTTTCCTCTCTTCCTTCCAAAAAAATAAAAATTGTTTGAGAAGTCATTTGAAATCATACCACAAATTATTAAACAGTCTATGCAAGAGATTACAATACAAAGTTTAAATTCCAAAATCAAGGCAGATAGGATAGATTGAGAAACCTTGAAATCTTTTTTTCTCTATATTTTAGAATCCTTTTGCATCATTTTTACATTTGCCAAGTGAAGAACATCAGAATATTACTCTGAGCAAGCTAGATACATCAGAATGAAAATACATTAAAAATAGAATACAGCAATAAGCACTTTTATGATGCTATATGAGAAATTATTTAATAACACCATAGGAAAAGAAAGAATTTCTATCAGACTACTTTTCCAATACTCAGTTGTATACTGGAACCAATAATCACTCAAAGTTTGACTTTTTTTATTATTTTCTTCTCTTGATGAAAGTTAAATAATCATACTGCGCAAGTATTGATTTTCATTACATAGTAACTTTAAATATGTGTTTGAAACATAAGTTTAAATATTTTCTGGAGTAAGGTCTATTGTTTAAAAACTGGAGAAGGAATTTGTCATGGTTAATCATAGGAATTTTCAGATAATATTTTAAAAAGAAACATCATGGTTTGGGGTATATAAATGGAAAGGTTGTAGAAATTTTGTTGCTCTATACAATATGATGAACAGCTGTTTAAAACTGCTGTACTATATTGATCTTTCATACTGTAAGTATCTCAATTACTTATTCACATAAGATACTTATGAGGTCCATAGAAAGAGGTTGGCATGTTTCATTTTACATATAACTAGACCATCTTAATTCAGATTTATTTATTCTCTGGAATTGTTCACTTAGTCTTTTTGCTTAGGAATTCTAAAAGGTATCTTAATGTTAGATGAGGCTCCTATATAAATGACTATTACTAATATTTTGAGGCATTTTTTTTCATGTTATTCTTGCAGGAACCTTGAAGATCTTCTTGTTTATTTCTACATGGGAAAGGGAATAAATGCAACAATTATGTAGTCATTCATAATGAAATAGTTTTCATTATTAAGGCCTTACTTTTTTTCGTCTCATCTTTTTCACTTACTCTTTAAGCTACTACCATATTGACAACTGAAATAGCACAGTCTAACTGAAACAGTATTGCTACACAAAGGAATAGACAGATGAGACCTCATAATCCATAATATATTGAAGACTGAATTTTACTTCAATAAAGTAGAAAATAAAGAAACAATTTAATCAAACATAGAAACTGGCCTTTCTTTGAATTGCCAGAACCAGCTGTCCTCAGTGCTTCTTTCTGATGACTGTGGAACCTCTGATTCAGTTTCTCATTTATTTATTTTTGTGCAAGCATAAGTTCAGTTTCCAGCTGAAATAAATAAATACAGAAGACAAAACATGTAGAGGCCTAGATTTGCTAATCTGGAGAAGTGGAAATAGGGGGTGAGGAAGCTAAGGAGAGAGCTAATTTTATTACTCAAGGCTCTAATAAATGTCTGGTATATGGAAAATGTTAGAGTTTCCACAGTGGTACACAACAAAACAAAATGCAGCAGTCACAAATTAAAGCATTGGAAGTACTGGCAGCTCATTACAATGACTGCAATAAAACAATGGAAGTTGCTCAAAGAAGTTGAGGAATTTTGGAGCTATTTTGGGCTCCAGAGGATAGGCCTTGAGCAATCTGACTTGACATTGAAGTCCTTCTTATTTCCAGTGGGAATTTCTACTAAATAATCTTCCAATAAGAATATGAAATATTTTTTTCTTAATTTATCATTCCTTCCTTTAATACTTTAATTATGCTGCTGCATGTGAAATGAATAGAAAAAAGGCTTATAGCTTTTATCTGAAATATCTCTTGCTGATAATTCATTTGGTAATGATGTTATTCTCACAGTGCAAGACCAAGTGATCATGTGCACTAAAAATGGATTTGGACATGAAAACACTTAAATCACTGATGTATGCAATTCTATAATTTTAGAAATTACATTACTTCCTTGATCTTTGGCAGTCTTGGAGGGAAGTTATATGGGTCAGTATATAAGCTATTTACATAGCTTTTCTGTGTCACAGGAGAAATATGGCATTCCAGAGAGAGGACTAGTATAGGGGGTTCAGGGTTGTCAATTATCCAGTCTAACTTGGATTTCCCAAGAATTCTCTACTTGTCCTAATTGCAGGAACAATTAGACACTACTGCCTTGGTGTCAGGAGTTCAAGGGGTAATGGGTGCAAGCCGGAACATAGGAGTTTCATATAAATACCAGAAGGAACTTCTTCACAATGAGGGTAATGGAGCATTGAAACAGGATGCCGAGGGGGGTTGTGGAGTCTTCTTCTCTGGAGAGGTTAAAGACCCGCCTGAATACGTTCCTGTGTGACTTGGTCTAGGTGGTCCTGCTGTGGCAGAGGGATTGGACTAGATGATCTTTCGGGGTCCCTTCCAATCCCTAATGATTCTATGATTCTATAGCAGATTTCTGACTTGGTGTTGCTGTGTATGGCAGTCAAAAGAAGATACTTGAGGACATGCTGGTATTCTTTATGATGAGTTGCTTGGATAGATCGGTGTTGCAGTGAACATTACATGATCTGTTCGTTTTCCTTTGGGGGACCTTGAGCTTGACCATTTCACCGAGGTGCACATCAATGTGATGACAGCAAAATGACATTTATTATCACGTGGTGTACACTTACTTACCCTGGCACTCGTGTACGCCTCCTTTTTCCCACAGACGTAGCAGAATAGAGAACCTATCATGTCACATCCCGCAAGCCCTCATGCGCACAATACAACAGATCGGCTATTCATTTCTCAAAATTCACAAAAACTCAAGACACATTCTGTCATTTGGAACAAGAGATTGGTCATATACTGCTTATTTAAACAAAAGACGGATTAAAGCTCATGGGTTTATGATAACTGCTGCGACAAACAGCTCTGAATCATCCTAACTGTCACAGGGGTTAATAAGCAGTAAAAATGGCAGCTGTCCAGTAAGGTCTCATGGGTGTGTTTTGTGTTCTGTCTCTTTATAATGAGAAAGTGTTTATTATTTCTTCAGGGACTAATTCTTTCCAGAGCTAAGTGTCACAGGATTGTGAAGTCACAGGTGAAAACACTGCAATCTATTTGAAATGTATGTGCATGTCAAAGTTCCTATTTGTACATGTATGAACTATTAGACACATTATCTTAATTTGGTAAATTAAATGTCTCATTTCCTTTAAATCTCTGTGAAGAAAAGGGAAGTTATCCAAAGAATAGTCTATTTATTTTTCAGCATTTCAAAGAAATTGTGAGGTTAAACTGCTATCTATAGACTGTGAATTTCTCCTAAAGAAATATAGGACAGGAAGAGTGTTCTTGAAAAACACAGTTGCCCACTTGTGCTTTGCCTCCTTTCTGTGTCCTATCATAATGGTGGCAGACAGCTTCTGAACAGTATTGTCTTGGTCGGACTGGAAGGTAGGTTAACAAACTGACAAACTGAAGTCTGAGTAATTTTGTTTATTGCTGAGCTCACTGTTTCAGACTTGTTGTTTCCCTTTATCTTAAAAAATTCCATAGGACAGCCTAAGGGGAAAGTTTAGACAAACCCTAAATATGCACTAAAATTATTCCTAAAACAATAATGATGAAAATATATAGTAGCTATAATTCCATTATATAGCTACTATACTATACTATACTATACTATACTATACTATACTATACTATACTATACTATACTATACTATACTATACTATACTATACTATACTATATATATACTATATATATACTATATATATGTTATACTATATATATAGTATATATATACTATATATATACTGTATATATATGTTATACTAAACTAATACTATAGTATATGTATTTCTAGTCCCAGAAACAGGGAAAGATCTCATGTACTAAAACTTGACCAACTATCCTGTTAAGTTGCTGGGATGTTCTCTAGAACATTTTAGTTTGTGTTACCTGGTTTTCTCTCAGAAAATTGGAAATCATTACTTGAGCATGAGCACTGATCCGTATTATATATTTCTATGCATTGGGAAGTAAAAGAATTCAACCATAGAGACATTTTATTCACTCTTTTGGTTGTTTTGTTAGTTTGGTTATTTTGTGTCTGTTACTTCACAATCCAGGCATAATGTATTAGTAAAGTTATAGTTGATGAGGACCTGGCACACAAACTAAAGTATCAGGATGCCACCAAGTAACTATCCAATGTTTATTATAAGGGGAAGGGATGTATACTGTGCAGTGCATCATCGTAGTAGGGCACTAGGTGTATTTACCTCTGTCTCAGTTCCATATTGTGAGGAAGCATGTTAGCTTCCAGAGGAAGGAAGCACAATTATATATTCTAGCAGTTCTCTTCATGAATATAAGTGAAGCATAATTTTTTTGCAAATGAAATGAGGCCAGCAACTTCAATCTGCCTAGAGCAGGATGTACTGAAATGTAGATCCCACTGTAGGCCACACTGAAGATTTTTGGATGTTACTCTGTTAAAAATAATTGAAAATTTTTCATTAGGTGTGCAAAAGCACCCATATTAAAGGATCTTGGAACATGTGTATTAAAACACTCTGAAGCACCTGAATTTCATCACTAAGAATTATAGATTAAACAAAAATATTCAAATTAATTAGCAGAAACGAAGATGTGGAAGATGCAGGAATGCATTTTATTAAATCAGCCAGACTGAATTAAAAAAATAATGAACAGCACTCAGCTGTTTGCTTATAAAGAAGGTGTCAAAAACCTCAACAATGGTATTTCATTACCTCAGAATTCCTGGGTCTAAACCTTCACTACTTTGAAATGTTAGTGTCTTGGGTTATGGAATATAAATTTGTATTCTATTTTCATCTGTTGAAAGCAGTTGAGAAGCTATGTGGTTTTGTCTCTTGTAACTCCAGGGGGATGGGAGAGTGAATGCCTTGTACTGGCCCAATTGTTAAAACCAGGTGGGGCAACGTTTCTTAACTATCTTCTGCTGATGGACCAGTAAGGCTCATATCATCCCATTGTGAGAAGCTTCACCCAGTGGGGGGAGCTGACCGTTCCCACCTGTATAAAATGGGATTCAGGAACACTGCGGGCTCTCTCTACTGGGTTTTGCAGAGGAAAAGAGCTATATAGCTACCCTTGCTCCAAGCTGCCTGCCTCTGCCTGGCCCAGTTTCAAGGTCCCCTAGGCGAACCTGGACCGCGAGGATCCCGCCGGTCCCCCAGGAGTGCCGGGAGCTGACGGCATCGACAGGAAAAAAGCTACATAGCTACCACTGAACCTTCCAAGGAGGAGCAGGCCACTTCTTCTGTAGCATCACTGTTTTGACAAAGCCACATCCATTGCTCCAGGAGAACTGCAGCCACATCGCTGCTGAGCGAGAGCCTTGTCTGCCGCTCCGGAAGGACTACAGCCACCACCCTGACTAACAGGGTGTNCCGCTCCGGAAGGACTACAGCCACCACCCTGACTAACAGGGTGTCAGGTTGACTCTGTCGGGGTCTCTAGGACCTTCTTTTGTTTAGTTGTTTGTGTATACTATTGGTG
>VZRI01012082.1:0-25090 GCA_013397515.1 Upupa epops | reverse complement strand
AGGAGAGGCTGATGGAGCTGGGTCTGTTTAGCCTGGAAAAGATGAGGCTCAGGGGTGACCTTATTGCTGTCTATGTAACTATCTAAAAGGTAGTTGTAGTCAGGCGGGAGTCAGTCTTTTCTCCCTGGACACTGGAGACAGCAAGGGGTCACAGTCTTAAGCTCCATCAGGGGAGGTTTAGACTTGACATTAGGAAAAGGTTTTTCACTGAAAGAGTGATCAGATTTTGGAATGGGCTGGCCACAGAGGTGGTTGGGTCACCATCCCTGGAGGTGTTTAAGGTTAGTCTGGATGAAGTGCTGAGTGGCATGATCTAGATGTTTAGGTTTACTTGGTTGGTTTTAGGTTGGACTGGATGATCTTTAAGGTCTTTTCCAGCCTCATCATTACTGTGATACTGTGATAAAGGGGTGCAGCATATGCATGCATACTGGAAATTGCACTGTGGCATGAAAAATACCCAAATGTTATATGTAATTTCAAAGATGAGCAAGGCTTGGCCTTTCAGAGGACCCATGTGAGGGAAGCTCCTACATTCCACAATATTCCAAGCTTCTGAATCATGGAAGTCAAATAATAGTTTCTCATTCCCACTGCTCTGAACTGGTTTGTGACTGCAAAAATGGAGCCTGATGCTAAACTGGGTGACCCATTGCCTGGGGTGTGTGAGCCTATACAGGAACCTCTCTGGCCAGACATGACCCAGGGAGCTGATGAGCTTAGGAATGGAGTAACTCTCCCTTTGTGCCTCCCAGCTCCTCCTGCCTATGGTTTTCAGATTCAGGGCTCAAGGCCTGGTGACTCCTTATGTTGTGAAGATTGTGCTTAGTGGTGTGCAGGCTGAGAAGAGGTGACCATGCCTGCTGTTACAAGTTATGTGGTTAGCTCTAGGTAGTTATTTCTCTATTAAGACCACTGGAGAAGGTGTTTCCTCTCCAGTATGATGGTATAGACCAGGAGTGACTCCACTGGCACCTTTATTTTGGATATACCCACCTTGGTGAGGCCAGCAGCCAGCTCCTCAAAGATATGCAACAATGAAAACTAATCCATAAGCTGTGCACACTGTGGAACCAGAGTCCTCCTTTCTGGGTTCATATGAGTTTGGTGACAAATTCATTCTCTTTGGAGTCAACTGGGTTGTTTTCAGAGAGCCACTGGCTCCATCAGCGTGTTTCAAGTGTTGCTCTTTTAGAGTGTCATGATTGGAGAGTACCCTTAGAAAGTGTGATGCTCTCCTGTGTTGAGACACTGCTTTTTTCAGTTGCCTGTGCTGTTACTGGGCTAGACACAAAGGAGCCAAGCTCAAAAGGAAGAGAAAATACAAGAATATTCACCCCCAGAAGACATAGCCTCCCTTGACATTTTCATCTGCAAAACAATGGCTTACAGAGTTTTTTGATCTGGAATGTGTTGTTGACCCTTTTCCTTTTCCTCTTTTGTTTCCTGCAGGACAGTCCTAGGGATTTCCCTCTGTGTTCTCTTCCAGTTTCCTTACATCTCCCTATTTGCCTGCAATGCAAAATTGCTGAGGGAAGACATTTCTGTTTAAACTGGAAGCCATGAATGAAAGAGCTACTCCTCCCCCAAAAAATGCTTATGTTCTTTTTACTTCTATGTCCTCAAATAAATCTTGAATCTTTGCTGTGTGCCCTGGTAGGTCCACTTGGGACTTCCCAGTTTCCTATAAATTCTGATTTACTCTCTTGCTGCGTCCATGGAACCAGGTACTAAATCTGTCTTACTGGAAGAGACCCCCCAATAAACTCATAATTGAAATATTTTGCTGAAAAAATGTCACAGCTTAGTGATTTTTGAAACAAAAGCCCAAGGAATATTTTTCTGTCTTTCCTGAACTAGCAAAAAAAAAACCCCACCTTTGGTTGGGGTGGAACTATAAACATTTGATATATTGTACACTGTGCCAGCTTCAGGGAATGGACAGCCTGCCTCTGTGTTTGTGTGTCTTTAGGAATATCATAGTCTCAGGAAGTTTTGTTGTGATGCCAAGGAGAAGGTAGCTATTTCAGGCACTTCAGTGGCTTGTTTGCAGAGGTTTAAATCTGGCTGCCTGCCCTCAGCTGCCCTTGAACTCCTCTATAACCTCAGTCAAACTGGAGCTCTGCTTCTCACTTCCCTCTGACACAGAGCAACCAGATGTTCAAGGCTTGGGTCTCTCTTGGCATCCTACCAAACATCTCTGGGATATTTTCTTGTCATGATTTTTTTTTCTGAATATGTTTTTTCTCCCATCAAACACTTTTCAACCTGCATTGAACTGCCTGTATTCCATGCCAGGTAGACAGGACTACTGGAAGAAGGGACACATTACACCATTTTTAAAAAGAGTGGAAACGATGACCCTGGGAACTACCAACCTGTCAGCCTCACCTCTGTGCCTGGGAAGACCATGGAGCAGGTTCTCCTAGAACGTCTGATAAGACACGTGGAGGACAGGGAGGGGATCAAAGACAGCCAGCATGACTTCACTAAGGGAAAATCCTGCCTAACAAATCTAGTGGCTTTCTTTGTCAAAGTGACTATATCAGCAGACAAAGGACCACTTATGGATGTCATCTGTCTAGACTTCTGCAAGGCCTTTGACATGGTCTCCCACAGCATCCTACTGTCGAAGTTGGAGAGTTAAGGATTTGAATAGTGGACTGTTCAGCGGATAAGGAATTGGATGGTCAAATACAGAGAGAGTGGTCAATGGCTTAAAGTCCAGATGGAGAGCAGTGACAAGTGATGTCCCTGAGGGATCTGTACTGGAACCGTACTGTTTGATATTTTTATCGATGATATAGGTAGCGGGATTTGCAGATGACGCCAAGCTGAGTGGTGCTGTTGATAAGCCAGAGGGATGGGGTGTTACCCAGAAAGATCTGGACAGGCTGGAGAGGTGGGCCCAGGTGAACCTCATGATGTTCAACAAGACCAAGTGCAGGGTCCTGCACCTCTGTTGGAACAATCCACACTATCAGTACAGGCTGGAGGAGGTGGTCATAGAAAGCAGCCCTGAGGGAAAGGACTTGGGGTTGCTGGTGGATGAGAAGCTGGGCATGAACAGACAGTGCGGGCTTGCAGCCCAGAAGGCAAATCCTGGGCTGCGTCAGAAGAAACGCGACCAGCAGATCGAGAGAGGTGATTCTGCCACCTTGCTCTGCTGAGACCTAACTTGGAGTACTGCGTCCAGCTCTGGACCCCCCAATATAGGAAGGACGTGACCATGGTGGAGTGGGTCCAGTGGAGTGCCACAAAAATGGTTAGAGGGCTAGAACATCTCTCCTATAAGGACAAGGTGAGGGAGCTGAGGTTGTTCAGTCTGGAGAAGAGAAATCTCTGTTGGGACCTGATAACAACCTTCCAGTACATGAAGGTGGTCTACAAGGTGTTAGGAAGAAGTTCTTCAGTATGATGGTGGTTGAACACTGGAATAAGTTGCCTGGGAAGGTAGCTGAGGCTCCGTCCCTGGTGATATTTGAGATGAGGATGGGCAAAGCTCTGAGCAACCTGATCTAGTTGAGGATGTCCCTGCTCACTGCATGGGGTTTGGACTAGATGAGCTTTGGAGGTCCCTTCCAACCCAGGTGTTTCTATGGTTCTACGACTCTCTAGTACAGGAGGCACATGCTGACCTATCTCAACACCCTCCCCAACACTTCCTCCCTTCACTGCTCCTTCTTCTCTTCAGAGTCCTAACCCTGCTAAGTGCCTCAGTGCATTAACAACCCTTCTCTGCCAGTGTTTGAGGGATAAATTCCTTGTCTATCCCACACAGAGGGATTGTTAGTTGTATGTAGTGTCCTTAGGGTGCAACAGGCAGGACCTTGATGCAGAAAATTCTGGCAGAATTCTCTGGCCAAAACATAGCCACCACATTCCTCTCCACCACATGAAAATGAAAGTAAGCTTGGCCACAGTGAAACCACAGAGCAGCACTGGAGCCTCTTGCCTTCATGGAGATGGTGTAAGGCACCCAAAACTTTGCTTCAGATCTCCAGAGGGTTGCAAACTGTGTGGAAAGTGTCCACCAGTGGGACTTCCAGAAGGACAAAACGTCACTGGCTTCTGCACTATGAAAACGCTGCCCTGAAGCTGGTGTTGCAAGATTTCTGAATGCTCTTGCTTATCTTCTAGACAGATCTCCTGAGGAGGAAATGTCAGAGTCACACGCAGGTATGGGGAGCATAGCTGTCTGTTGTGGGCCTGTAAGGAACCACCGGAAACCTGCGGAGAAAGATGCATGAAAAAAAACCCTGTGAAACTGGAGAAGAGTGAAAAGGAAGAGGCTCTTTTTCTCTAAGCTTGGCTTCCCTTGCAGGCAGATCAACATCCCAGAAAAGAAGCATGTTAGGCAGGCTTAGACCTTTGCAGCCTTTCAATATCGAGTAGATGCTGAAGTAGAGGGCAGGAAATTTTGCTGCAGTGATGTGGTAGTTTATGGCCTGTTTTTTTGTGAATATGTACTCCAGAGCAGACTGTGCTCATACAGCTCATTTGTATTCTGGACCTGGAGAAACAGAGCCATGGGGGCACCTCAGGTTGCCAAAGCCCCACAGTAAGTGTGGCAGAGTTAGAAAGGAGATTAAATATGAAGAGATTATCCTTGCCCTGCCTGCTTCAGTCTCATGCAAAGACTGTATCTGCGCAGGGTGCTTTGGATGCTCCTGGAATGCATGAGTCATGCGTCCTGGGTAATGCTGACTCAATTCTTACATAGAAGTCAAGATGGAGTATAAGTGAGACACCAGAGGGTTTGGTTTGTCCCGAAGGAGTGGAGTTTGATTGCTTGGTCCTTGCCAAGGAGGCACAAAGCAGAGAATATGCCCTCTGGAAATACTTAGGAAAATAATAGCTGCCTCAGTTCAGGGGCTGAGCTGGGAAATGGAGTGAAAAAGAATTGAACCGGGTCAAAATTAAGAACTGATAGTTTTTCCTTTTATTTTTTCTTTGGGGAAAGAGAAAAACCCACCGTGGGTTTTTTGGGTCAACCCAAATCACATTTTGAATGTAATGTTTTGTTTTCAGGTTACTTATCCTTCTCACACTTTCTTTTATTTCAGTCACTGTTGAGAGGAAGATGCTGCTTCAAAATAGCAAATCAAAGGGTTGTGTTTGAGAGGCATTGAAATAAAATGCTGCGGCATTTTCAAAACAAACCATTTATTTGAAGAAATGCAAATGTGTACATCCTTTTCCCCTATATTTTGGGAACAACAGAATCTTTGCTGTGTTTCTTTCATTTTGGAACCTCCAAAATTGCATGTTTTGGGTTTATCTTTTCTTTGACATTGTTTGGGGTTTTTTGACTTGTTCAATTCCTGCTGAGCAATTGCTTCTGTGGAAATAGAAAAGGGATGTGAGTAACTCGGGGAATGCTGGTCACAGCTCATGGCCTTTGGAGCACTTGAAGCTCCTGGTTGTGTCTTCAAGGCACAGGATGAGGCAGACGCCAGGCTATGGCACTGTTGGCCTCTTACTTCCCAGCAAAGCTACTGATGAAGCAGCAGTGAGGAGAGTCGAGGCAGCTTTTTGGCCAACATCCAGATCATTGGCACTAGCCTTTCATCCCCATAAACTCCAGGTTTTCTCAGTTTGCTGACAGGTTGATGTGTAAGGTCACGTGAGATACTTTGGGTCTGGTTTTGTTAGTACGGACCCCATGGACTCAATCTCCTTTGGGCTTTCTCCTTCAGTGGGTTTGCCCTGTTCAGGATATGGGTGTGGAGGTGCAATCAGAGCTACCTTCTCACTCAGGCTAGGGATTTGCATGTTCACTAGCAGACAGGCAAGGGATGTACTGAGGTGCAAAATGCCTTGAGCTCACTCCACATAAGAGAGGGGATGCTGATCGGTTTGAGAGAAACATCCCAAGCAACCAACTGAAGCAGCAGTGTAGTTTGTAGCAGTCTGTTTGCCTAACTTCTTGGTGTTCCTGGGCAGGGGCAAGCAGTAGCTGGTCCTGGGGAACCATGGCTGCACAAGTCCTAGAGCTTCTTTTTCTGGCCATAACATCTTATGTGAAGGCAGTAACCCAACCCTTTAAAACCAGATGTTTGACAAATGGTAGCTTAGGTGATGGGCATTTCCTTCCAGATCAACAAATCATTCTGTGTGCTCTGAATAGCAGTGATCAGAAATTTTAAGTTAAAAAACTATTTTTCTGCTCTTCCCAGATCTGTCCAGCTGTGGCCTTCTGTGGTTGCTCCAGCATGTGATGTTTTGCAAAAAAGTGGTGGGGTCTCAGCAGGCCTTATTCTCTCACTGGAACAATGGAGTGCAACTTTCTTTATATCCTGAAGAGCATCAGCTAATAAGAACAAGAAAAGTTGTCCAGCTGTGCTTCAGCTGGATGAGTTTTCTCTTTTAATTTTCCCAGTCAGCTTTAGCAGTCAGCAGCTGCCTAATTCACTTATCTCCCAAGGAGAATACTTAAAATGTAAATAGAAAACTGGATTTAAGAGATGGAGTGTGTTTAGCACAAAGAAGTATGAATTACCCCTTCTGGAATCACCTTCCTTTTGTTGCAATTATACCAAGGAGAAGTTTGGTCTGTGCACAAGGTGAATGGTGGCATCCTTGGCTGTAGTTATTAACATCCATCTGAAAGTCCATTCCTAACCTTAGTCACCTCAGATGATTTATGCTTGAAAAGATTAAATAGCCTATTAAATTGGGGAAGGATGAGTAAAGGAATACTGACGCAAACTGCCTTCTGTCTGGCAAGGACTAGGGTTACTCAGGTTTCTTGGCAGTGCAGTACTATTCACTACTTTGTTTAATTCCCTGCTAAGTCCATGTAGGGGTGAAGAATTGCAGGCAAAACCTGCTGGCTGGTCCCTGGCTTGGAGGAGTGGCTGGAGGTGGCTGTCACAGCTTGCTGAAGCAAAAAGAGTTGTGGCGAAGGAAGCCAAAGCACCCAACAGGCTTCCACTGGCCTGTGATGGTGTAGGCAGATGTTTGTTCTCACAGCCCATCTCCAGTTGCTTGTCACAACAAGGTGGGTAAAAACAAGCTTGGAATCATAGAATCATGAAATGTGGGAATGTAAGGAACTTTCAGATGCCTTCTAGGCCAACCCCTCAGCAGTGAGCAGGGACATCTTTAACTAGATCAGGTTGCTTAGAGCCCCATCAAGCCTGACCTTGAATGCCTCCAAGAATGGAGCTTCTGCCACTCTCTGGTAACATTAAAGAGCATGTTTTGAAGGGAGAAGGCTGAGTGAGGGACCACTGGGGACAACAGTGATGGGAGCAACTCAGCCAGCTCAACTGCATCTGGAGGAGGACATGTATCTCTGTATGTTCTCACTGGAAAAGGACTGTCTGGGAGGCAAAGCCTGTCTTGGGAGGGACCTGAGGAAATCACTGGTAACAAAATGATTTCTCTGCACCCACTGAAGAAAAGCAAGTGGGCTGCATGGGGAACAGCTCATCTGCTAAGCCCATCATACTAGGTATCAGGACTTTTGTTATTGTTGAAACCACTACAGAGAGAGCGCATTTCCAGGAGCCTGGCTCGAGCAAGCAAACTTCCCTGTGGCTTCCTGTTGCCTTGGGGAGGAGGATTTGCAACTGAGGATGCTTTACCTCTGCAGTGCCAACTCGACTGGAGCCATGACTCTAGATGGGTCTTTGATATCCTATACAAAAAAGATTGTTCCTTTTGGCACTTTTGTTATGAAGTAGTATGGCTCTGTGAAGTTTAGTCTGATTAAAACACAAAGAATTAGGATGGAGGGACTGATTAAGTGCAAAGCAGTATTTGTGTATCAGTTGCTTTTGTTGATAGGCCTGTCAGTCCCACAAACTCTTCAGTGTTCTCACTTGCTAACCCCATGAAAGTCTACTCTCAGCCTATAGCAGAGCACACAGGTACATGTGTCTGTATGAAGCATGGACTGCACAACCCTAATGCTGATGTGCTGACTTAGGGCTGTAGTGATGTGTTTTTGTGTGTCTGGAGTGTCTCATTGGACCGGGGGATGCGTAAGCCCTCCCTGTCTGGATCTACAAGGTATTATGTAGGACTTAGAAAATGGAGGGCTGGCAGGGAGAGGCAAGACATTACATTTAACAATGTGAAATAACAGTAGAAGCCAGGCACAGGCTCATTAAATAATGGCTTTTGGTTGTCCATTATTTACTTCAGCCTTCTTTCTGCCTCTAGTGCAGACTCCAGCACTGTCTCTCTAGTAATGGGCACAGTTGCTGTCATTTTTTTTTCAGCACAGGACTCTTGTTTAATATTTTGAAAGCTACCCTGAAATGTACACAAGTGTCAGTGTCAGGCAGAGGGAGAGAACGCTCAGAGATAACACAGGACACGCACATAGTGTAGTGAGTGCCTTATCTCAGGAAAATTGCTGAATTACTCTCAGTGCTGCAGCAGCGTTTTCAATTACTGTGACAACTTACGACCTTTGAGACAAGAGCACCAGCATTTTTGCCTGCAATCTGACTAAAATCCAACTGTACCGACACAACAAAGAAATAATAAGCAAAATAAACAATTAAAGGAAATGAAAAGGGGGGAAAATACTACAGAGTAGAGTTTTAATTTTTTAATGGATTTTATACTGAAAGGTCTCAGCATGAGTTACACAGTGATGTGTAGGTACTACTGGGTAGTTACAGGATCTCTAGAGCATCTGAGATTGTGAATCTCCTTCAAGACTTGGATACTTGGGGAAGTATGCTGGGTTTGGCTTTCAGTGGAACCTGAAACAAAAGTGGAGCTGGAGGCTGCCAAATTGTGCCTGGTTTCAGATCAAATCCCTGTGAAAGTAGTGAATTGAATATGGTTTCCACTCAAAACCATAAATCGGTCTTGATTTGCTTGAAACATTGCCCAGGATTTTGGTTTTTTTCTTCTGCAAACTTGGCCTGTCTTCCAGGTTTGTAACAAAACCTAAAACAAACAGCACTGGCTTTCAGGATTAGTTGTGAAAGTTTTAACACAAAAACCATTTTCGTCAAGGTGGGGAGGGGGGACACTGGCCCATGCGCACAGACCAGACTTTGGTTCTTATTCCTTTGTGGATGACAGTGACAGTTTGAAATTTCTGCCTTGGAAGCAGCTGGGGAAAAGGCTTTGGCTTGACATCTGATCTGCAGGATGAAACAGCGGAGGGTGATCATCACATCCCTGCCAGTTTTCCCATTGCCATTAGCACTGGGCAGTGCATTAGTGTAGAGAAACCCTGCTGCAACCCTGCTGTGCCATTTAACTCAGAGCAGCTCAGCTCTGAATCAGGGTCAGTGTTTGACAGCATGGAGGCCAAAGATAGCAGGAGGACAGATTTTGCCTGGCACATGGCAAGATCAGCAAGTGGGAACCATGCCCATCACAAGAGCTGCAAGAAACTGCAGCTTCTAGCTCATGCTGAATTCCTGTCTCACCCGGAGTAAGGTTTGTCATGTAAGAAGGCGAGATACCATCCATTAATTGCTGGCAGTGTTTTGTCTTTCTGTGAGATAGGAACTTCCGATCCCTCTTGTGTTTCTCACAGCATGTTGAGCCTCACATTTCAGAAATAAGGTCCAAGCTGCTCTGCATGAGAGACCGGAACATTTCCCCATTAGTCTAGTGCTCCACCATGTGTAGTGCGGAACAGAGACTTATTTATCATTTTTTTAAACAAGCTCACTGCAGTGTACAAGGTCAAAGCCTACAGGAGTCGCCATGCTAAAACGTTACTGCTGTCTCCAATGAGCACAGATATGCTGTGTGATCCTCACAGCTTTTGACCTAGAGGCGTGAACCGCTAACGCCAGAGCCCTCGTGGTGTGTCTGGCTAGAATCACAGGAAGCTCATTCATTACTCAGGTCCTAAAGATATGGAAGTCTCAGTAATCAGTTTGGAAGGGAGGGGTAAATTAATCATTTCCTTTAACACTCATTGATAGAACAATTCATTCTGTCATGAGAAAATTTGCAAGGAGGGGGGGAAGAGAGTTTCAGTAAACTGTGAGTAAAATCTGAGATTTCACTGGGATATTGTGGTCTAGATTTGCTGCTAATTTTTTCTTTTAATCTTCCTTCCTTTGTTCCATTACAACGGGGCCTTTTGCAGGGCTAAGACACAATTCCCAGAGTTGTCCTTTGAGATAACAAGGACAGGAGATAACTTTGCGTCCAGGGAAGAGACTGGGAAGCTAGGGAAGTTCATCCTCATGCAGGGCACTGGATGAGATGCCCAAGGCAAATACCCAAGGCAGCACAGCTACTTATCTCCAGCCCCCAGTGGCAAAAGCAAATTAGTGATCTTCCATGGAAAGTAGGAAAGGAGTGACCATTGCATCTCAGACAAATCCTTGTTGGGCACAGCTGTAGTCTTGTGACTTGCTGTTACAAAAAACATCCAAAATAACATTAATTTAGTTTCATGGGATGGGGAAAGTCGTGCCCACCACCAACACTGTGTGTTCTTCTCCTGGCAGTATGTGATTCTTACAGGGATATTTTAGCCTCTCCAGAGGCAGCTGCTAAAATATTATTGAGCTCAGAATTGGCAAGTAAGAACTGAAGCTGGAGCTGGGCTTTTTTGTTTCAGATATTTTTGCCACATTAGGCTTTAAACCACTAAGTCTAACAATGTCTGGAATCACAGTTCAATAATACCACTCTGCATTTTGGGGGTATCACTACTGCGGTGCACTTTTAGATGCTTGTCTAGGGTCTCCCAGTTTTGGTGGGGTTTGTAGGTAAGGAACCTTCACGCTATTTCAATAACACACAGGTCTTAAAACAGAGATCATTAGCGAAATGTTTTGTGTCAAATCCATTTAAATTTCCAACATGGTTTAGACAGTAGCTGCTGCAGGAAAAAAGTGAATGAGACAATACCTTTGTGGGTCTATTGGATCAGGAGAGCACACTGCTTAGTTTAAAAGGGTGGGATGGGATGTTACTTAAATTAGAAGAGGGGGTGGGGGAAGGAGGGAAGAAAAGGGCAATTAGTGTTTCACGAGATCACAGAACCACCTTTCAGTGTACCAGTGGGAGATAAAGCTTGATAGTTATTTGGGAGGGTGGAACTCCCAAGTGACCAGATGCTGTTGTGTTAGGAGGCTGAAAAAGGAGAGAGAACCTTGTGCTATGGGATTTTTCACTTTGCCAGGACTGCATGAGTGTGGCTACACTTTTCATTTACAAAACAGAGCTATAGTAGATTTTATTAAGTTAGTACGGTAGTGAGATGAATTTTTTTTTCCTTTTTCTTCTCTAAGACTGCTGCTGCTTTATTTGTATTGAGGCAGTAAAAATGTTACACACCACACCACAACCATGCCCCACATCAGTTTATAGAGATGACAAAAGTGTTTTAGACTAATCCAGCTGATTTGGGAGGGCTCTGATACAGAGCTGACCTTTAGATTCATGTTGATGACAGGCAGCAGAGAGTGGTCCTGTCAAAAGAATTTGAGACTTAGGTGTTTTTAAGGGGTTTTGAGAGTTGACTTCCTGGGAAATTCATGCCATAAAGATAGACCTTACTCTGGCGATATACCACCAGAGTCTATGGGGTTTTGGCTGTGAAATGAAGTGATTCTTGGCTACTATAATTGTACCTCTGCAACCATATTGTGTACTTTGACCATCTCTACCTCCTCGAAGTGCTGTAATCCAAATCACCATGTTGGTGAAACAAATGGTGAAGTTACAGGAGACAGTTGAACTGGTCTAATGGCAGATTGCTGCTAGAAGAGAGGAACATATTTCCTCTTACCCTACCCACCCCTTTTTTGCCCTTAACCAGGACTCTACTGCCTCCCTCTTCATGCCAGTCTTCAGCCTTTTTGGGATCCTTCAGCCTACTGCACTGAACCAGGGGCTTTGAATATGAAACCTAAAGCGAGGAATAAAGAATTGAAATATACACACACAGAAGAGATTTTTATTACCACACTGATAATCATAGGGTGGAGTCCTGCATATGGGAAGGGACAGAATGCAGAGTGAGAACTGCAGTGAGAACGGGAATGGGATAAGGAAGAAAAGAGACAGGTAGGAGGAAGAGGAGAGTAATGAGAGGTTATTTAAGCCTGTCCATTTGGTGGAACTTCATTTTCTTCCTGTAGCCTGAGTCTCAAAATATCTTCTGCCTTGTATCTTCAGTGGAGTGCTTTGCTTTTTGTCTGTTAATGGGTCCAGCAGCAATGACAGTCACAGCAACCTTCTGCCTATGAGATTGCAGGATGCGCATGATGGTTTAGAACTCAGATTCCCAAGCACTGCTGATGGACACATCTGTGCACAGAGATCCAGGGAGAAGCAGGTTGTTAAGCTCTGAGGCAGGGAGGAAATGAGCTGAAATGAATGTAAGCAGCACTGTTTTGAGGCTGCAAGACAAGTAATAACTAACCTGAACAAAAGCTCTCTATCCCAGCAAGGTCTTAATTATACACCTTGTCTTTCTGGGTATGTGTGAACGGGGTCTTTTTGCCCACTGCGAACAATAGGTGCAATTATTGCTTAGTTGGAAAGAGAAGAAGCCCAGCTGCCTCTAAAACATAGGATCAGGTGAAGGCCAATGAAGTGCACATGGCTTGTGCTCTGTGGCTTATTGTAACGTCTGGAGTTTGCCAGTGTAATTCTAGGGTGTGGAAAGAAATCAACACCCCTACTGCTGGCAAGGCACTGGTGTAGACAGAGCTCTGCTGACAGATGAGTGTTTCTGACAGTTTAGTGTGTCTCGCTATGTATGTGGCACTTGCACAGGCTGATGTTCCCTTTGGTGGCACCAGCCATGTCTCCACTGGGGGCTGCAAGCCATGCTGCTCCATAGCAGCAGCTTCCACAGGACGAGCAAGTACAGTCACAATGATTTTGGTGGTTGTTGTTACTGCAAGATGTCTCTTAGCCTTGGACAATGTTTTTCAAGCACTAGTTTTCTGATGTTCCAGATGTATTCCAGGGTGCAGCATATATTTGTAATTGCAGAGCTATGTAGTTCAGTCTTTAGCAGAGGAGTACTGCACCGCAATGAAATCTCACGCTGAAGTAGGGAAGTATTTGTGCCAGAAAGTGATGCGGAAGTGCTCAGGTCTGCTGGAGAGAGACCACATCATGAGGACCTCGTACAAAGGACTATCCACTCAACCTGTGTATACAATACCCTATCTCATATCATTCCAGACCTAAAATCTCAAAAACTATCATAAGTTTGTCCAGTTCAGGCTGGATTCTGCTCTGTCTCCAGCAATGTCTTTTGAATTTTCCCAGCGCAGGACAATCCCTTTGCAGAAAAATCATAGAACTATAGAATGATTTATCCTGGAAGAGAACAACTCCATGGGCAGGGACATGTGTCACCAGATCAGGTTGCCTAGAGCCCCATCCAACCTTGAACAATTCCAGGGATGGAGCATCCACAACCTCCCTGGGTAACCTGTTCCAGTGCCTCAGCACCCTCACAGGGAGGAATTTCTTCCTAAAATCTAATCTAAATCTCCTCTTTTTTTATCTTGAAACCACGCCCCTTGTCCTATCACTAGAGCCCCTCAAGAAAAGCCTCTCTCCAGCTTTCCTGTAGGTCCTTCAGGTATTGGAAGCTGCTATAAGGTTCTGCTCCCTATGACAAGCCCTCAGTGCTGCTCACCACATCTTCAGCATACTACAGCCTCCTCATTTGCTTTGGGAACCAGAGGATTTTCCCCCTCCTGGCTGAGCACACGAGTTGTGGACTATGTCAATATCCATGCTGGCTCTGATTGCAAGAGTTAACTGTCATCAGACATGAGTGTCGCTAGGGAGCTTTCTGCTAGGTATGGTCCAAAAAACTGTTTGGACTGATCTTGCTAATGACTTATGTGCAGCTGTCTAAGAACATGAAAACCTTCTCTGCCAGAACACCACAGGAATTTCTAGGTTTAACACTCCATGGAGTAACCTAGGCTTTGATGGAAGAAAGGAAGCATTGAATTTGTTCACAAGTACCATAAGCATTGGTTGGGAAAAAAAGCACGGAGACCACCTCATGGACAGCTTAAACATCCACAGCTAACTGAAACATGAGAGGGCAAACACAGAACACAGATCTTCTTGCTACCTCCTCCAAGTGTCAGGACTGGGCAAAGAGGTGCTTTGATGAGAGTTTCTTTCTCTCTGCTAAGTGCAGGCTGTTCCCTGAAGAGGTGCCATGTGTAGAGAAGGAATCATGCTAAAAGCGTGATTCTGTTTTCCAAGTCAGTGTTTCATTTGCCTCCTCTTAAAATATACATTTCTTTGCTTATGATCTTGGCATGGCTGTACATATTTGCTATTCTCTTCAGAGTTGGTTTGCTTTGTTGTCATAGCAATGCCTTCAAACTCCTGTGCTCACTAGTTTCTTTTCAGTTTCCTGCAGGCTGCAACCAGTCCCCTCATTGTGATGATCACATCTCATAACAGCTTTAACATCTCTTTTTTATTTTTTATCTCCTAACTGTAGGCAAATTCAACAGCATGATTCCAAAGAATTCTGTCCCAAACAGGTTTTCAGCTTCAAGTTATGAAAAAAAAGAAAGAAAAAGGGGAACAACATTGTTTGTATCTGCTTAGGGTTTTCATTGTTCTACTGATGATCTAAGATTTCAGCTATTTTATTCATTCTTCTTCATTTTTCTTAGACATTAGCTATAACTGCATTGGTAATCTGGCTATCTGAGATCATAGAATTATAGAATCCTTAAGGGTGGAAGTGAGACTAACCATCAACCCAATACCACCATGCCCACTGACCCATGTGTCCAAGATGAGGTGCCAACAGGCTTATCAGTGTGGCTTGAGAACTGCTTTTCTCTAGGTTTTGATGACAATAGTGATGTGAGGCTGGGATCACACCAGCTCAAAACAAAATTGTCCCCTTATCCACAAAGTTTCACTTCTGAAGGCTCACAGCCTTCCCTGTGTCCAGATTCACCTCAGCTGGCTCTTTTAGTACAAATTAGATCATCCCAGGAACAGGATATTGCTGGGCATGGGCAGAGTGGGATGGGGTAAGAACTTTTCCCCCAGCCTTTGGGCCAAGCTTTGCTGTAGGCTTCCCTCTCCTTGAACAAGTCCTGCACATCAGCACAGCCAGGGCAAAAGGGAGAAAATATTCTTTCTGCCTCGTGGGAAGGCAAAATCCTTCTAAGCCCATCCAGGTTTAGTTAGCTCCATGGAAGGGAAGATGACAGATGCCAGGCAAGGAGAGAATAGACTTCCTTTGTCAATTCTGCTGTCTGTGGCAGACCATGGCAGGGAGAACTGTGGGTTTGAAACTACTGCTCAGCAGCTGCCGGGAACTAAGGCAGGGATGCTGCTTTGAGCAACATACCTGGGATTAAGTTGAAATCCAACCTCCTTGTCTTACACTTCTGGTGTGTTCTGCAGCTCCTGGTTTTGGATGTATGTTAGGAGCCATTTTCACAGGATGGTGTAATTCTACTATCTTCCACTGCACAGATCTCCCACATTTTGTTGACGCAAGCTGTGTATCTGAGAGGGTATGTGAGGCTCCCAAAGGAGCTGTAGCCTACAAACTTACCCCAAAATATTTTCTTGAGACAGATTATTAGAGGCTTTCATTCCACCCTTGCCACACCAAATACAAATCACACAACAGACATGGTTACTGCTCCCAAGACCTTTGTTCCTCACACAGTGGCTGGATGAGGTTGCTGGCTAATATTTTGTTGCTGTTGGAATTAGTTCCAATACAAAACAATGCAGTTGATTTTTTTTAAGCACAGTAGGCACATAGACTTATACAGTTGAATGTAATTTTTAAGCAACTTTTTCTTTAATGAAACTACTCTTGTGTTTCAGTTTCAATGCAACTGTCAGGCAGGAACATTAGCTATTTGCTCTCTTTGTGAGTATTACATTCAGGTTGGATTGTTGTTGTTGTTGTTGTTTTTAAAATCAAAGATGTTTGATTTTTTCATTTTTTTCCTATTTCCCCAAAGTAGCAATATTTATCTTTGAATCCTCCAACAGCTTTGGAATGCAGCCTCCACACAGACTTTAATAGCAAAACCCACCTCTTCTGACTCAGGGACCATTTGATGAAACGTCTAGAGAAGCAAAAACCAGCAACAAAAAAAGCTTCACACAGATGCTTCCTTGTGACTAACAGAATGTCCACCCAAAGTGGAGAGAGTAGGATTACGTTTGTCATATGTGGGTGTATTTTTCCCATACATTCATTTTTTAAGCTATGCAGCAGAACACTATAAAATTATAGTTTTACAAATAAGCATTATTTGACCATCATGGGGCTGAGCTGATGACTCACTCTGTGACCTCCATGCAAGTCATTTGATTTTTCTTGTTCCTCAGTAAGACTAGCTGGGAAACAGGATGGAAAAAAATAATAGAAAGACAAACCCAGATGATATTACTGACAATCTGTTCCCTACCTAAGCTTTATGTGTTGACTGGAAACACAACTTTGGAAATAAGAGCTTTTCAGCTGTCTGCACTGAGCCCTGTAGGAATTGTGGGTGGCCAGTGTCTCTGAAAAACTTGCTCTAAATATGGCTTGTGGTGTCTGACCTATTCCGAAACATTAGCAGTAGAAGACTTGCAGTCAGCTGCCAATATCATTATAGCGTCATACTAAAATCATTACAGTGTCCCATTGTCATTGTGGTATGAGCTGGGTCCTTTAGCAGTAGAAATGTACCGTCTCCACATGCACTTGGAAACAGTAGCCTTAAAATACAGGGTTTACAGGCTTCAGCATGCCTCAACACATCTCCTTCCTTGTTTGCTTCCTGATACCGGGTTTCTCTTTGACCTAAAAGCTCCATGTTTGCACACAAACACCTTTTAAATGCAAATAACCACGTTATGCCCAGAAAGCAGTATAGTTTATAGTGTTTCCAGGGCCCAAACAATCAATTAATCCAGTCTGTGCAGTATTTACAGCATTTTGAATGCTTCCTCACTGTTCAAAGGTCATGGGGCAAATCTTTGGCAGAAAGATTTTTTTGGGAAAAAAACTGGCAAAAAGAATTAACGGGTTACACTGATTTCAAAGACCCTTTCTGTTTTGTCTTTAAATTGCATCTACATAATGTTTATGAAATCTTTGCAGAAGACAGCAAGAAAAAGAAAATAACCTTTTTTAAGAACACGGGAAGCTGTATGAAATTTCCTGGCTCTTGGAACTGGGCCTCAAAAGGGTGAGGCTTGGAGCGGTATGCCTGATTTGCTTCTGTCTCTCCTTTACCTAAATTTCTAACTTATGTTACTGTTCCTATTCATTGGGTTTTTTTGTTGTCACTACACTTTTCTCTCAGTTTTCACCTAAGGAGCCTTGGTCTGTTTGGAGGAGAACACAGCAGTTATCTTAAACAGAAATCTCATTAACTTTATTTAGACTCCTCCTTTCTGGTTGTACTAACCCTTCCTTCCAACCTGCTTTCTTGTACAATTGCTACCTAGAAGCAACAAAGCTAATCTTTCCATTCATATAGAGTGACATACTAGATGTCAGCTCAGAAGCATTTATTTCATACCTCAAAGGCACAAACTTGTTTCATGACTGACAAAGCAAATCTACCAGATTTAAGAGCAACATCCAAAGAAATAATTAGCTTTCTGTTGTGCTTTAAAAGCTGAGCAGTATCTGTAAGTTTAATTTGTGTGTTTTCTGCAGAAAGATTTAGTTTGGATTTGAAAAGTTTGAAAAGGTTCTCCCCTCCCTTAGTGAATTCCACCTTCTTCTTCTTTGCTTGTCTCCATCTTGGACTGTTTGGAGATAAGCTGTTTGCTACTGAGAGAAAATGTTGTCACTTTTGACGAAAATTAATGATGAGTGGACAGCTTTGCCTGGACCTTGAGAAACTGTGAGAATTCTGAGCTTTGAAGATTTATGAGAATTGAGATTGAAGTTGGATAACTGCTGTGATTTCAGAGAGAAGCAGGAACTATCTATAATGGATGTTCAGGACATTTTATCTCAGTTCATTGTAGAAGCATTGTGATGAAACTCCTTATGTCTGTGTCTGAGTCTTGTGTGGGTTTTCTCCTGATGTGTGGTGAGGGGAATGAATTAAAATGTCTTCTGGCCGTTTTTCCTCAAATTGAGTAAGCTGCTTCATTGCTTCCCCCCCACCCCGCTTTGTGTCTGATACTTCAAATGAAAGTTCTTAGTTTAAATGTAGTTGGGGTCCAACTACAACGTGGCAACCCACGTGGGACACACAGGGATCTAGATAAGGACCCACTACACTTTCTTTGTTAGTAGTGCCAGTCCATCAGGTGCTGGCATTTCTGCTGCAGGGCTGGACAACGGGTCTTATTTCTCCCTGTCTTTAGGCCCAGTTCATGGTCTTTCATGTAGATTATGTGTCTGATGAGGACAAGGTGATGATGACAGGTAAGCCAAGACAGCCTTTCCCTGTGCAACTACCCTTTTAGCAGGATTATCTTGCTGGTTGCTCATGCTGTGTCTGTCCTTGTCCTTGTTCACTGTAGTCAGCTGCTTGGGATGAGACGGGGATGTGGGATGGGTGAGACCTGAAAAAAGGATCTGTGTGCTGGACAAGACTGCTGAGCAGTGGAACTTATGAAGCAATAGCAAACTCAGCCCCAGGAGGGTGACTCCTCTCTCTTCTGAGCGTGTTAATCTGCTGAAGCTGAGTCACAGTCCCAGCTGTTTGGAAGGATGGCGAGCTGGAATGAAATATAGCAACAATTAACAAAAGAGGTATGTACTGAGTAAGAGCCTCCACCATTTCATTTTCCTTATGGATGTTATTGATTCTTCAGTCTAGCATTCCTGGCTGCCACCCAGGATGCAAAGGGCACAATATAGGCTGTCTGGAAGCAGCGGCTGTGGAAGATAAGGAATATTCCTGTTCTGGTTTTTGCAATCTTCACATAGGTAGCCTGCCCAAAGTGCTTGTGTAGAACACCAAAACATATAATGGGAAACAAATCATGCTGGTTTGGATTACTGTGCTGGTTGAAGATGACTATTACCAGTGGGTAGTATCAGTCACCACGTGTAGTTATTTGGGGAACAGCTGATGCAATGAAGCTGCTTCATATGTGTTTTCATCCCAGGCCTCTGTATACACTGCCCTACAACTACAGTTTCACACAATGACTTGCATCTCCTTCCACTCTCTATAGGTCCTACTTGCTTTCCTGTACCATAGCAGTGGGATAGCTCAGTTACCAGTGTATAGGCTGGCTGGTGTGTGCATGCCACAGGGCCATCCCATGAGCCAAACAGGTGACTGGAACTTCATGGTCTTTTCTAGGACAAGGGCATTAGTTTGGGTACCTTTTCTCAGCCCAGTGCTGATTTTCATTAAGCTCAGTGAGCTTGCAAAAGTATAATTTTCCTGCCTCTCTGCCAAATTTATCTGGAATTGGCCAACAAGATTAAAAGCATCTAAATGGGGGAGGAAGGTGGCAAAAGAGAGGAAAACAGACAGCAGGATCACAGAAGCCTCATTTTGTTAGGAAGCCAGGCTCAAAAAAAAGTGAGTTTAACCTTGATGTATTCACATTTTTGGATTTGTCTTACACAGAGAGCTGGTTTTTGTCCAAACCAGTTAATAAACAGATCTATTGCTGAATATGTTTGAGAAATAGTTTTCCTGTTTCTTATGTGAAGGAAATGAAGAAGGAAAAAATCTTAATGGTTGTATATTCGGAAGGGGAAAGTAGAGGAGTTAGAAGATTACGAGCAAACAGAGGGGACAATGCTGATCATATTCAGTTAAAATAATCTTTACCATGGTAACAAAAAATCTCCCCTAGAATGCACTTCAATCTACAGAAACAATGTGAGCAACAGTAGTGATGAAGTATGTCTGCATGTCTTATTTGGAACACAACTCATGGCAGCTCCAAGGAAATTCTTAATAAAAGATGATGCATTACTCTTAAAAATCACCTTTTGAAAGGGGAGGCTGTTAATCTCTTTTGATCTTCGGTTCCAGTGGTAGCCAGCAACATCATATCCAGGGAGTCAATTAGAAAGAATTTGCCCATGTGCCAGGTTTAATTATCTCCTTGTTGTGCATTGAATTGCTGTGTAACTCTTCTAACTTCCTGTGTGGAGTCCAGGATTATTAAATCTTCTTTTCCAGCAATACAAAACAAAACACTGGATTGTACGAAGTTCATACCTTTGAGTCTGTCTTATTAATAGGCATAATTTTGAAAAGGAAAGGGGTAAACACAGTCTTAGGGAAAACTTACCCCTCAGCAGTCACAGTTTGCTGGTGAATACAATTATGTGTGAACAGAAACTTTGCTTGGTTCTTGTGTGGAAGAAGCTATGTATATAAAAAAGAGTGAGTTTAAATCCTAGAGTCTGTGTCTCACTGCTCTAAGCCAGCTGTCTGAAAGGAAATGGTCAAAATCTTGTCAATCCTTAAGAAAGAATTTGTTTACCAGATGTTTGTAATAATCCTGTGAATATTAAAAAAAAAAGGTGGGGAATCTGACTCTTTACTGAGGATCAGGGTTTGCCACTCTTATTTCACTGACATCAGCAAGACAACATGTGTCATGGAGGGCAATTATTTTCTGGAGTATATTCCTGTTCTGAGCCCTCTACGTCATTTACGTCCAACCATCATTACGGCATTGCTCATGGACTTCTGTGGGCAACCTTTTTCTTCCCATCTCCTCCATGCTTATGGTTACATGCGAGTAAGCTGCTCAGGCTCAGATCTGGAGTACTCATTCATTTGGTCAGGGATGCATTGGGATGTGATGGAGTGCAGGGACAGGAGTCCTTCTCGAGAATCACCCAGATTTCTTTGGTTGAAGATTAGTGGCACATTTGGAAAGGGTCATTCATTTTGGGATGCTACTGGAAATTGAAAGCCCAGAAGGATACTTATTCTCTTCTCTGCATAGTTGGACCTATAGCAAGATAATACTGCTGCCACTTGGATGGAGTTGCCTGTCCAACATTCTCTCTAAGATCATCAAGTCCAACTGTCAACCCAATGCCACCATGCTCACTAAACCATGTTTTAAATCAGACTGGGTGAGCCAGCCTGAAGTGGATTAGGCAGCACTTGGATAAGGTGGTCTCACCTATAGAATTGGGAAGATGGTAACCCTGTGGCAGATAGGAGCTGATAAGTAACTGAGGGGTCAATTCATCTTCCAGCAGAACAGCTGTTTCCATCCAGGCCGGTTGACCAGGACAGAGGCCTGACCAGGACAGAGGCCTGTAGAAGACTCATTTAAGGATGAAGTTGTTACATTTAGTCCTGTTTTGGAGAGATGCTGGATCTTGATGGAAGGGTTCAGGAAAGGAGATCGTTGTACCAAAGCTTTCTAAGTTGATGCTGCACACTCAGAGCAACGGACTGTGGGATTCAGGTTGTTTTCCCTGCTCAGAAGACAGTGAAAAAATTAACTTGGACTAAAGGACAGTGGTGTCACCTGAGAGGGGCACCCAGTGAGAAGTACTGGAGGTTCCCCGGCCCGACCGTCCCTGTCTGTGGGGACGGCGACATCTCGTGGCCAGACGCGGCTGGGACTAGTCCCTTCAGGCAACTGGGAATTGGGGGAGGGACTGGAGCACCAGTGCCTTGAGGACCGGCTAGGGGAAATGGAGGGTTTAACCTGGAGAAAAAGAGGATCAAAGGAGACCTTCTCGCTCTCGACAACTACTTGAAATTCAGGAGGCTGGAGTGAAGTGGGTGTCAGTCTCTTCTCACAAGAAACAAGTGACAGGATGAGAGAAAACAGCCTCAAGTTGTGCCAGGGGAAATGTAGGTTGGCCACGAGGAACAATTTCTTCCCCAAAAGGGTTGTCAAGCCCTGGCACAGGGTGCCCCTAGGCAGTAGTGAAGTCGCCATCCCTGGAAGGATGGAAAAGATGTGTAGATGTGGTGCTGAGGGACATGGGTCAGTGGGAGCCTGACAGTGCTTGTTAATGGATGCATTACACATGAGAAAAACCTCCTTATTGAAAGAGTTACCAGGCCTTGGAACAGGCTGCCCAGGGAGGGGGTTGAATTGCCATCTGGAGTTTAGGGACATGGTTTAGTGGTGGTCTTGGACAGTTGGTTGGACTTGATGATCTTAAAGGTCTTTTCCAGACAGAACAGATCTACGAGTCTGTGATTCTATGAAGTCCTGTTACTGTCCATCATGGCATCTTCCCCTGCCTTTTCCTGAAGGGTTTTCTGTGATAGCTCACAGCTCTGCTTGTCTGGAAGAGCCAATTCTAAGCTGCTGGTGGGAATTATTTCCTTAGCTGAGTCATCCCTACTTGGAGGGAGAAGCCACACTCTGAAGTTGACTCAGCTGAGGGCAAGTTGTTCAAAGCCCCTACCAGCATTTCCTACATGAAGTGTTTGACTCAAATCTAGTATGAAGTTGCACTAATTTTTCTTCATGCAGAAGTGGGTCTCTTGCATTTTGTCTTTAGTTGCATGCAGAAGAATGATTTGTGGAAGAGTGTCCTCCACTGTTGTTACATCCCACCAGGTTTCCACATGGATTCTGAAGAAACCACAGTTTGAGGGTCTTCAAATAAACAGATTGTTATCAACTACTGTTCCTGTTGCACTTGTGATACAGGTAGGGGCTAAGGGGAACTGGTGGTGACCTTGGGATTAGGAAAGCCTTGGTTCATATTCCTCTTTCTCCTGATAAGTGGTGAGAAGGCCTTAGATAACTCATATCACCTCCTAAGTTCCTTGGTTTCCAATCTGTAAAGTTAAGAGGTGTCCATCAAAAAGCCCTTCAGGAGTTTTTTTATAGATTAATAGGATTTGTCATTACTAGTTTGCTTCACAGTATAAAAAGTCTTGTTTCTTAACAACCATTTCCAATTGTTTCCTTAATAAATTTTGTACATTAATTAATTGTAAATTTTTTTTTTTCAGCTATGAGAAAAAGCCACTGTATTTTCTTTTAGGAGAGGGGGTTATCCCTGTGGCTTTAGTATTCTCTATTCTACTAAAATGGGTAAATAAGCAGATGGCTTATTTGGACACAAGATTGCAGTCAAAGTTTTACAGGTGATGAATTAATCCTGCACATGGATATTTTAAACTCTTCTGCCTTAATTGTGTGTGTATGCAAATAGCTACTTTACAACAGTCTTTTGTATCAGAGTCCTTCTCCATTCCAAACCGCAGAAGTTCCCCTGCAATATTTCTTTTAAAAAACAGCAGGAGAAAAGCTGATGGTCCTGGGCAACCTCCTGTAGGTGACTTGACTCAAGACGGGGTTGGACAAGATTATCTTCAGAGGTTACTTCCAACCTCAACCACCAACCTCAACCATTATATGATTCTGTGACACCTCTGAAACCTGCTCCAGGAGAATTGTGGCCATCCTTGTCACATTTGCTGGGTAAATAACGTTGGAAAGTCTTTCTGTTCACCTTGTGAGGTGGTTTGCTGTATCATTATGAATGGTCCAGTGGGCTGGTCTTTAGTCCCTTCAGTATCATATGTTGATGGGGATTTTCAGGGACCCCACAACCTCAGAAAGATGCTCTGTTCTCTCCTTTATAGACATTGGAATGATTTTCCTTAATTGTTCCCAGTCGGTCTGTCTCATTCTCCTTGGGGGTTCTGGATCGATTCCCTTGACAGCTTCTTGCCAGACAGTTCTTTCTGAGAATGCTCCGCCTTTCCTTGGGCTCTAGTCTTTTATTCCAACCACTGCTCTTCAGTACACACAGAGCTGCGGAACACTGAGTAACTGCTCAACACATTAACTCATTGGTTAGAATGGGTCTGGACTCCAGCATTCCTCTTCACAACGAATACAAAACTATGGATGTTCCATTTTCTTCTGGGTAGTCTCTCTGGAAAGGAACCACTTTGCTGAAGACTACAGGAAAACTTGATTTTAAGGATTTTCCTGAGAAATATAAGTTTCCATAGGAGAAAACAATAACATAGCAGTTTCTAATCTCAGCTAGTGAGTAGTTTTGGGGGAAAACAATCATACATAGCATGATAAAGCAAAAATAGCAGTGTTGCACATGACCGTCCTTCATCCTGCTTCATGGGTTTTGTCCTCTTTGTGCTTAACAGAAAAAGCTGAGCAAATCTCATGGGAGTGGCAGAGATTTGCGTTATCAACCACTGCTAAATACAAGAAGGTAATGGTGCTGCAGCAGCAGCTTTGGGTGGGTGCTACCAAGTCAGGTGAAGAAGGCTTTTTCAAACAGCAGAATCATGCTGCCTCTGGGTGCTGGTTTGAATGTTTGAGTGAAACATGAAAATAATCAATTGCCATCACGACTGAAAGTCCCTTTCAAAGTTCGAGGTGTCGTCCCAACTCAGGTGACTGGGCCTCGCCATCCCACACCTGAGCCATCCCTCCCCGTGGTCCCCAACCCTGGGCGGTGGTGCGGTAGTTCAGCCCGGTGCGAGGTGACTGGTCCTCGGGTCTCGAGGCCATTCCTGCTCCCTAAGTTAATTGTAAACGCAGGGAGGGGCGGGATGTGGAGGGGGGCGCTGAGGGGCCCGTGCAGGTGGCGGGAGGCTATCTCCCCGGTAACGGCCGGCGCCAGGCTGCCCCGGGTGAAAAGGAGGAGAAGGAAGATGAGGAGGGAGACACTTTGGGCCGTGGCAGAGGGGGATGATCCCGGGGGTCGGAGCCCGAGGTACCCGCGGTTCGGAGGTGGGAGCTGTAGCGCGGGAGCGCAGGGGCTGCCGGGTCTCCCCTCAGCACCGACCGTGGCAGGAGGCGTAAGGCATGGGAAGAGGCTGCGCAGGGAGGGGGTTGAATCGCCATCCCTGAACGGGTTTAATTCAAAGTCGTAGAGGTCTGGAGCTTAGGGACGTGGTTTAGTGGTGGCTTTGGGACAACTGGGGTAATGGTTGCACTCGAGCCTGAAGGTCTTTTCCAGGAAGAGGACAGGGCCAGCCCAGCTGAAGTGCCTCTGTGCAAATGCACAGAGCTCAGGCAACAAACAGCATGAATCAAGGGCCACTGTGGTGCTGGGAGGCCATGCCATAGTGGCTATTACTGAAACTTGGTGGGATGATTCCCACAACTGGAATATAGGAATAGATGGGTACAAGCTCTTTAGGAAGGATAGGCAGGGAAGAACTGGAGGAGGCATTGCCCTCGATATAAGTGATAGCTGGAATCAGTGGAG